>JAVIAB010000125.1:24142587-24465087 GCA_032433765.1 Megaustenia siamemsis
GGGGAAAGGGAGAGATTAAATCATAAATGAGCAGTTCATTGGTCACGACCACCAATGAGAGCAAGTGATTCAGCGAAGGTAGTATGTAGTAGTAGTATGTAGTAATATGTAGTAGTATGTAATAGTAGTAACAGTATGTAGTGGTAGTAGTAATATGTAATAGTAGTAACAGTATGTAGTAGTAGTAGTAGTAGTATGTAATAGTAGCAACAGTATGTAGTGGTAGTAGTAGCATGTAATAGTAGTATCAGTATGTAGTAGTAGTAGTATGTAATAGTAGTACATGTATTAGTAACAGTATGTAGTAGTAGAAGTATGTAATAGTAGTAAACGTATGTAGTGGTAGTAGTAGTATGTAATAGTAGTAACAGTATGTAGTAGTAGCATTTAATAGTAGTAACATTATGTAGTGGTAGTAGTAGTGTGTAATAGTAGTAACAGTATGTAGTAGGTGTATGTAATAGTAGTAACAGTATGAAGTAGGTGTATGTAGTTGTGGTAACAGTATGCAGTATTAGTATGTAATAGTAGTAACAGTATGTAGTAGTAGTAGCAGTATGAAGTAGTAACGGCATGGAGTATGTAGTTGTAGTAGCAGTACGTAGTAGAGGTATGTAGCAGTAGTAGTAGTAGTATGTAGTAGTAGTATGTAGTAGTAGTAACAGTATGTAGTAGTATCATTAGTATGTAATAGTAGTAACAGTTTGTATTTGTAGTATTAGTATGTAATAGTAGTATCAGTATGTAGTAGTAAGTAATAGGAGTAGTAGTATGTAATAGTAGTAGTAGTATGTAATAGTAGTAACAGTATGTATTAGGTGTATGTAGTTGAAGTAGCAGTGTGTAGTATCAGTATGTAATAGTAGTAACAGTATGTAGTAGTAGTAACAGTATGTAGTTGTAATAACAGTACGTAGTAATGGTATGTAGTAGTAGTAATAGTAACAGTACGTAGTAGAGGTATGTACTAGTAGTAGTAATAGTAGTAGTAGTAGTAGTAGTAGTAGTAGCAGTGCGTAGTAGTAGTATGTAGTAGTAGTAGTAACAGTATGTAGTAGTAGTATGTAATAGTAGTAACAATATGCAGTAGTAGGTAATAGGAGTAGTAGTATGTAATAGTAGTAGTAGTAGTATGTAATAGTAATATGTAATAGTAACAGTATGTAGTATTAGTATGTAATAGTAGTAACAGTATGTATTAGGTGTATGTAGTTGTAGTAACAGTATGTAGTAGTAGTATGCAATAGTAGTAACAGTACGTAGTAGTAGTATGTAGTAGTAGTAACAGTTTGTAGTAGTAGCATTTAATAGTAGTAACATTATGTAGTGGTAGTAGTAGTGTGTAATAGTAGTAACAGTATGTAGTAGGTGTATGTAATAGTAGTAACAGTATGAAGTAGGTGTATGTAGTTGTAGTAACAGTATGCAGTATTAGTATGTAATAGTAGTAACAGTATGTAGTAGTAGTAACAGTATGAATTAGTAACGGCATGGAGTATGTAGTTGTAGTAGCAGTACGTAGTAGAGGTATGTAGTAGTTGCAGTAGTAGTATGTAGTAGTAGTATGTAGTAGTAACAGTATGTAGTAGTAGCATTAGTATGTAATAGTAGTAACAGTTTGTATTTGTAGTATTAGTATGTAATAGTAGTATCAGTATGTAGTAGTAAGTAATAGGAGTAGTAGTATGTAATAGTAGTAGTAGTATGTAATAGTAGTAACAGTATGTAGTAGGTGTATGTAGTTGAAGTAACAGTATGTAGTATCAGTATGTAATAGTAGTAACAGTATGTAGTAGTAGTAACAGTATGTAGTTGTAATAACAGTACGTAGTAATGGTATGTAGTAGTAGTAATAGTAACAGTACGTAGTAGAGGTATGTACTAGTAGTAGTAATAGTAGTAGTAGTAGTAGTAGTAGTAGTAGTAGTAGTAGTAGCAGTGCGTAGTAGTAGTATGTAGTAGTAGTAGTAACAGTATGTAGTAGTAGTATGTAATAGTAGTAGCAATATGCAGTAGTAGGTAATAGGAGTAGTAGTATGTAATAGTAGTAGTAGTAGTATGTAATAGTAATATGTAATAGTAACAGTATGTAGTATTAGTATGTAATAGTAGTAACAGTATGTATTAGGTGTATGTAGTTGTAGTAACAGTATGTAGTAGTAGTATGCAATAGTAGTAACAGTACGTAGTAGTAGTATGTAGTAGTAGTAGTAGTAGTAGTAGTAGTAACAGTACGTAGTAGTGGTATTTAGTTGTAGTAATGCTACGTAGTAGTGGTATATAGTAGTTGTAGCGGTATGTAGAAGTTGTAGTAACAGTATGTAATAGTGGTATGCAGTAATTGTAGTAACGGTACGTAGTAGTATTATGTAGTAGTAGTAACAGTATGTAGTAGAGGTATGTAGTAGTAATAGTATGTATTAGTAGTATATAGTAGTAGTCGTTTGTATTTAGTTGTAGTAGTAGTAGTATATATATATATATATATATATATATATATATATATATATATATATATATATATATATATATATATATATAGCTGAGATGCTCAAGGCAATTCATAGCCATAATCTAATACATCTCCAAAAAATGTTCAACATCATTTGGAAAACAGAGAAGACGCCTCATAAAGGGAAAAAGGAATCATTGTTAAGATTCCAAAAAAGGTCAATCTTAGAGATTGTAACAACTGGAGAGGCATGACACTTTTGTCAGTTGCCTCAAAGTTATTCTGCAAAATCATCCTAAATAGAATAAAGGATTCAATAGATACAGTAATGCGTGAAGAACAGGCTGGGTTTAGAAAATGGAGAAGCTGCCTTGACCACATTTTCACTCTGCGACTTGTATTGGAGGAACACATTGCAAAGCAAAATCCTTTTGTACTTAACTTCATTGACTTCAAAAAAGCATTTGATAGTATTCATAGAGATTATTTGTGGAAAATTCTGAAGCAATATGGCTTACCATCAAAAATCATAAATATTATCAAAGTCATGTATGATGGTTACACATGTGCAGCTCGAACAGAGGAAGGACTTAGCGAATGTTTCCCACTAGAAACTGGGGTTAAACAAGGATGTATTTTATCGCCCTTGTTATTTGGAATTGTTATGGACTTCATAATGAAGAAATGTTGCACTGGTAATAAAGGCATCGAATGGATACAAGGAGACCATTTGGAGGACCTCGACTTTGCTGATGACATAGTTCTCATCAGCAGTCAGATAAAAACGATGCAGGAAAACACAAATGAACTATCATCAATAGCCAGAAAAATTGGGCTTGAGATCACTCTTAAAAAGACTAAAGTCACGAAAAGATACTTCCCTGGGAAAAGTTGTAAGTAAGTAAGCAAATGTCTATCCATATCAAAAACAGATGTGTCGAGTCGAAAATCGTAGTAACTGCCGCTTGCCGTAAACTAGCAACATAGAGCATTTACAGCTTAACGAATGAAATCTGAATAAAAAGGTGTAACAGTTAAACTTAATATTCGAATACAAGTCAAAATTGTAAATTGTCTCTTTGAGTGATAAGGTACCAAATTGTTGTTGCCCCTGTAATTAGTAGACTATTAACTGAGGTCAGTCAATGGGATTGACTTGTACATTCGTGAGTTGATGTCTTCTTACATATGTGAGCATACAAACAGGGACAGCAGTATTTGATTTTTTTTTTTTTTTTTTTATTTTTTATTTATTTTTTTTTTTTTAGTAAATATTGAATACGTCAAACTTTGAACAAGTCATTGTGGCCTCAAAGCGCACATACAAAAGATAGGACTGTGCCTTTGCAACATGCGACTGCGGAGCATCCGGACAAACTCTAGATCATGCACTACATATCTGCAGAACACTCAACTCAAGTGTAAGAACACAAATGTCGCACACAGAAACAATCATATGACAAGTTATGTGGAACCTGCGAACGCACCGTTTTGTTCGTTTTGGTCTAAATCAGTTCTCTATCGACTACAAGACTTGGACTCATGATGTTAGTTATGCAATTATTGTTTGCTGTTGCCTCCTTTAGAACGCTTAATTCGTTCACTGACTGGCTGGTTAACGATAAGTCTAACTTATAAACCACATCCTTTTCTACAGATATCGCAGGCTGCTGTTAATCGTAAAACATATTAACACATCAGTGCCAGTATAATGCCCTTCTCAATGCCGACGCTGAAGAGGGACAGCTGAGGACGAGCGCGAAAGGAAGGAAGGGGGTGGAAGGAGGAGGTGAGAGAAGAAAATTAAGGAAAAGAGGTAGGGAAGGAAAGAGGAAGGAGGAATAGAAGAAAATCAGGATGAAAGGAAGGGGGAGGAAGAAAACAGGAAAGAAAAGGGAAATAAGTCAGAGACTTCAAGTAAAGCCTTTTCTTTCTTGTTCATAAAGAGGAAAAAATGGATATGCTCACAAAATACAAAAGTACAGCGACCTACAATACTCTTAAATATTGGTCATGTTTACATTTTTGATTCTGCATCTTTTCTCCCGCTGTTAACTGGATGGTGCAGCCGCAATGGCTGACACTCAATAAACAGCATCAATTATAAATTGTATGGAAAGAACGAAAAGCAAGACAGCATCCATTGTTCGCTGTATTAAAATATGTGCAGTTTTTTTTTAGCTGAGATGCTGATTTTATCATTTGTGCGCTGACATATTCAATAAAAATTCGGAAGATAAAGCACCGCCTTGAATGGCAAATAGAGATGTTTCAGTGACAATACTTTTCGATCATTTTTTTTTTCCCTTTGAAAACTATTCGGCACTACACCACGCCGTCTTTCTTTTATAGAAGGAAAATATAGTGTACGCATGTAAGTTGTAATGAAAATAAAGGACACTCAGACAAGTGAACGAATTCAACCTCTTGTTCTCAGTAGGTCAGTTCACTGCTCTTTAACGGCTTCCTCGGTCTCTTAAAGCATGCATTTATTTTTAAGAGATAACATTGTTAATTGAAATATTAATAACACAAAGAAGCTACAAGTTTGGCCCACGTATGCACACACATAATAGCATAGATGAGTCACATAAAAAAATGAAGTAAATAACCCTGTGATGCCTTAAGCGTGGCGTGTAGAGAATATTGTGGTTGTTGTGCCAACATCATTTTAAGCCACAATCTCATTATTTTGATCATGTAGACAGCGCTACGGCGGTACCGCGTACTTCTTCCCTCATTTAAGATTGGGTGAATATAGGAGTAGTCGAGCGTGATGACAGCCGCCTTCTTATCCTCCAAGAGACCGCTTCACTGACCTCTGCACTACTGCCTCTATTTAGGACATGCGTTCATTAAAAATATGTGTTGCTGTATTTATCAACATATTTGAAAGTGTTGTCACTGAACGTTCGTAACTTCTGAGAGTGATACAAGTAAGGTCAAGAATTCCAAAAGTCTAAAATGCTGTATGGGAGTGAAGCCATATATTTATCTTATTGATAAGGCAGTAGCAAGGGCACTTCGTCGCTGCTATTACCTTCCTTAGCTTCAGTCAGTTAGGTACCCACTTTTTTTTTTTTTTTTTTTTTAAATTGGTCGACTGGAGAATGTTAGAATGAGTTCGAACTCACGTCTCTGTTTATTGCAGGTAAGAAAATATAAAGTCTACAACTGTAAGATGTATGTGAACATACCAAATAATCATCTCATATTATTCATCGGCTGGTCAGTAAGTTGTCTTCATTCTTCTTTTGCCGTTCGTGGTCTCTTTATTCATGCTCGAAAATGGATGAGCATTTTTTTTTTCTCAAACACATCGTATATTCATTTCACCATTTTGAATAGTATCATAATAAATGCTTATTTTGTTTTTGTGTTTTTTTTAACATAAATTGTATAATTATCACCAAGAAGCCTGATTTGGGGAGTAGTTTGCTATTTAGACCGAGAGTCTAAGTGTTCCTCAAAGTATGGCCGTGCCTCGTCAATTAATATAGTCTGTAAGGAATCCTTCAAGTTTTTATCCCATTGTATGGCCGTGCCTCGTCAATTAATGTAGTCTGTAAGGAATCCTTCAAGTTTTTGTCCCATTGTATGGCCGTGCCTCGTCAATTAATGTAGTCTGTAAGGAATCCTTCAAGTTTTTGTCCCATTGTACGGCCGTGCCTCGTCAATTAATGTAGTCTGTAAGGAATCCTTCAAGTTTTTGTCCCATTGTATGGCCGTGCCTCGTCAATTAATGTAGTCTGTAAGGAATCCTTCAAACTTTTGTCCCATTGTATGACCGTGCCTCGTCAATTAATGTAGTCTGTAAGGAATCCTTCAAGTTTTTGTCCCATTGTATGGCCTTGCCTCGTCAATTAATGTACTCTGTAAGGAATCCTTCAAGCTTTTGTCCCATTGTATGACCGTGCCTCGTCAATTAATGTAGTCTGTAAGGAATCCTTCAAGCTTTTGCCCCATTGTATGGCCGTGCCTCGTCAATTAATGTAGTCTGTAAGGAATCCTTCAAGTTTTTGTCCCATTGTATGGCCGTGCCTCGTCAATTAATGTAGTCTGTAAGGAATCCTTCAAGTTTTTGCCCCATTGTATGGCCGTGCCTCATCAATTAATGTAGTCTGTAAGGAATCCTTCAAGCTTTTGTCCCATTGTATGACCGTGCCTCGTCAATTAATGTAGTCTGTAAGGAATCCTTCAAGTTTTTGTCCCATTGTATGGCCGTGCCTCGTCAATTAATGTACTCTGTAAGGAATCCTTCAAGCTTTTGTCCCATTGTATGGCCGTGCCTCGTCAATTAATGTAGTCTGTAAGGAATCCTTCAAGTTTTTGTCCCATTGTATGGCCGTGCCTCGTCAATTAATGTAGTCTGTAAGGAATCCTTCAAGTTTTTGTCCCATTGTATGGCCGTGCCTCGTCAATTAATGTAGTATGTAAGAATCCTTCAAGCTTTTGTCCCATTGTATGACCGTGCCTCGTCAATTAATGTAGTCTGTAAGGAATCCTTCAAGTTTTTGTCCCATTGTATGGCCGTGCCTCGTCAATTAATGTAGTCTGTAAGGAATCCTTCAAGTTTTTGTCACATTGTATGACCGTGCCTCGTCAATTAATGTAGTCTGTAAGGAATCCTTCAAGCTTTTGCCCCATTGTATGGCCGTGCCTCATCAATTAATGTAGTCTGTAAGGAATCCTTCAAGTTTTTGTCACATTGTATGGCCGTGCCTCATCAATTAATGTAGTCTGTAAGGAATCCTTCAAGCTTTTGCCCATTGTATGACCGTGCCTCGTCAATTAATGTAGTCTGTAAGGAATCCTTCAAGCTTTTGCCCCATTGTATGGCCGTGCCTCATCAATTAATGTAGTCTGTAAGGAATCCTTCAAGTTTTTGTCACATTGTATGGCCGTGCCTCATCAATTAATGTAGTCTGTAAGGAATCCTTCAAGCTTTTGTCCCATTGTATGGCCGTGCCTCATCAATTAATGTAGTCTGTAAGGAATCCTTCAAGCTTTGGTCCCATTGTATGGCCGTGCCTCATCAATTAATGTAGTCTGTAAGGAATCCTTCAAACTTTTGTCCCATTGTATGGCCGTGCCTCATCAATTAATGTAGTCTGTAAGGAATCCTTCAAACTTTTGTCCCATTGTATGGCCGTGCCTCATCAATTAATGTAGTCTGTAAGGAATCCTTCAAGCTTTTGCCCCATTGTATGACCGTGCCTCGTCAATTAATGTAGTCTGTAAGGAATCCTTCAAGCTTTTGCCCCATTGTATGGCCGTGCCTCATCAATTAATGTAGTCTGTAAGGAATCCTTCAAGTTTTTGTCACATTGTATGGCCGTGCCTCATCAATTAATGTAGTCTGTAAGGAATCCTTCAAGCTTTTGTCCCATTGTATGGCCGTGCCTCATCAATTAATGTAGTCTGTAAGGAATCCTTCAAGCTTTGGTCCCATTGTATGGCCGTGCCTCATCAATTAATGTAGTCTGTAAGGAATCCTTCAAGCTTTGTCCCATTGTATGGCCGTGCCTCATCAATTAATGTAGTCTGTAAGGAATCCTTCAAGCTTTTGTCCCATTGTAATCTTCTTCGCGTTCTAGGAACTACATCTTCCGTTTTGTTCTTCAATATTAGCATCAAAAATAGCGGAAACATCAAAAGAGACGTTTAATACATATATGGATATGTAATGGAGTGAATTGTAATTACGCACTTCTGTAATGAGATAGAACATGTATTATGGCTAAAGGAGAATGATGTTTATAAAAATAGAGCACGGGCTTGCAATCTAGTCATGATTGTGGTAATTATATAAAAGAGGAAACGCTCTGCTATTTTGACGCGACAATAATGAATGAGACAAGATAAAGCGCGAACAAATTATTGAACAAATGAAAGAGGCGGTCATAATTAGAATGGCTGGAAATGTGCCACGAGAAAGCAGTTTACAATTATGGCAATATATGGTGGGAGGTGCAATGTGTAGTAACGATGTTTTTGAAGCAAACAGAGGGCATGAAAAGTTGTTTTTTTTTTAAATAGAAGGCACACTGAATGAGGAATTTATCATACTATGTTATACTACAGTGAATCTAATCCCTTAGATAAATTCGTAAGCAATGATGTGCAGTCCTGACTATTTGAGATTCTGATAATGCAGAAGAATATAGTTTAACAAATATAATAGACCCCAAGTGACCCGTTTTTAAATGGCAAACTTAGATGTGACCCATATTAGTACTGTTTATTATATATAGAATGGCATGTCCTTGACTTGCATTGAATTTAAATTGTATAAATATTTGTTACGAATTATTTGAATTTGGTAAATTAAAAAAAAAATATTATTAAGATCAGTCGCGTTGTAACCATTTACGTACCTTTCACTGTCCGATTATCCATGAAATATGATTAGTCACATCTTGACGCTAAAACTATTGTAATGCAACCCACTGTATATATGTGCATTTGAAAAAAATATATATTATTTAGGATAAATATCATCTAGTTCAGTGGAGATCGGGATAGTTTTTGTTCCTTCTTGTGTCTTTGTTGCTTTATTAAGGGCCGTTACAATTTGTACTCAAGTAAGGAATATACTTTTCGCGTTATGGAAAAAAAAAATATTTTTAAAATTGTAATGTGTTAATTATTACTTATGCATTTTAATGACTAGAACATGTTTAATATGTGATTTTACCCTTAGTAACAAACATGTTATAACTATCTCGTATATTTTCCAGTTTAATAATTGTCTGTGGTATCTATTCACACCATTTAAAAAAAGGTATGATCTGTGGGGTCTCAGTATTTAAGCTTATGAATGCATCGTCTTAAAATGAATAGATATTTAGAGTCGTCTTTAAAGAAACATGTTTATAAAGTCCAAATTATTTGATTCACTGCTTTCAAATCCTGCGTTACACCAACCATTTTACTCAACGTTTCATTTCTAATTTTATCTATAAGTAAACCCTCCTTTCTTGATGCGGTGTGGGTAAGAGAAATTCTGCTACCACACAGGTGTTTAAAGATAGTAATAATTCAACTTAAATAATTCCCTTTGTTTAGCAAAAGTTCGATAAAATTGCAACCTGTTTTAATATAACCAGCTCAGATGTACTTTTAAATTGATATAAACTTAGATGTAAGGGTTACCGCGATATAAAAAAATGAAATTGTCATTTGACACCGTATTACTACTAATGAATATAGGAAGATGAAAAAAAGATTCATAAAAACAACCAGAATATAAAGAAGCAACTTTTTTAAAAAGTTGCATAGCATTTTCAACAATTGATGAGGAATATAACAAGAGAAATGTACAGTGAATGAAGAAAATAACAAATAATAGTAACGCGTACAGAGGTGCTCGACAGTAACATAGTTGAAAGTTGTCGTCAGCCTGGACCAGGATCGATAAACCAGAACTATCCAGACCCTACTCCACCTCTTTGCGGTGCCTCTAGAAAAAAAATTAACCAGTCAAGTCTGGCCAAGTTAGTAGAGATCAAGAGGGATGCAACCCAGTACTCAAAATGCCGTGCTGGAGTCGGATATGTTGGGCTGATTAGGCATACATATTACAGTTTTAGTGTCAACCATAAAACAACGCATACATACCCATTTAACGTCCTTTCAGCGGGCTTATGACAAAGTTATCGCGTTAACACAAGTGAGTGAAACAAGCGTACAATGAATAACACATTTCAAGTATCAAAAGAATGAGCAGTGGACGAAAGTTAAAGAAAAAAATATTTATTAAAAACAAACCTCGAAAGTGATATTTCTAAAGGTGCCATACGCCAGCATCAGAAAACTATGGTTGAAGTACGTGACTGGAAACAAAGGAGACGAATAAAAAACGAAAGAATGAAACAAGATAACCGCATAATCGTGCCTGAGTATCGTATTCATCGCGCTGCTCTTCATTGTAAAGGAGGTGGGAGATACGTCTGGGAAGAAAACAATCGATTTTTTTTTTTAAACTACTGCGATACTTGAGTCAATCACACAAACTGATTATTCGTGTTGGTATTTCGTTTTTAATAAGTTATTATTTAGGGATCAATACTGTTAATTAGGGGATTTACACTGTAATTGGTGGGGGGGGGGGTGTTTATATCAATAGAGGAAGTAGTAGAGTTAGAGAAAAGATAAGATATTGGGGAACAGTATTGTTAAATGCAGTGATTCCGTGTTGAGATTCTTTCATTGTTTACCGTCTCCGCATCGAAGGTTGGCTACCATGGAGCGCCATTCTGCTCTGTCTCTTGCTTTGATGGTAGGCTATCCATTATTTTCTCTCTTTGTCGTCCGCAATCTGTCTTTCCCTGTATTTTTCCAGTTGTAACTAAGTATACCAACTTTCTTCTTCTCACGATGTGCCCGACAAATGTTGATTGTTTCTTTCTGATGTTTTCTAGGAACCCCTTTTTGTGTTGGCCTCTTTCAGAATGTCCTTGCTGGTCTTTTGAGCTGTCCAGGGAACTTTCAACATGTATCTGAAAAATCCCATCTCTGTGGCCTCTAATACCGTCTTTTCATTTGTTTATTCTCTGTCCATGATTCGCTTCCTTAGGTCAGAATTGGCTTTATGTAGCACCGATGAACTGTCTTTCTCACTTCTATTGACATATACTTATATCAAGTATATAGGTCATAAATGGAGTTATAAGACGACCAGAGACTACAATGAAAAGACAACATCCACAGATTAGCTAAATATGGCTAGAAACAGGCGATGTTGGGGCATTTTGAAGGGACGGCCTATAACCAATACACATATACAACAAAAACCATCGTCATTATAATTCATCTTGAGTTTCTCACCAATCACATATCTCAAACATATGTTTTCTTTTCTTTTATTTCATGTTCCCTTTATAAGATTTATTGGCAATTATTTTTCATTTCGTTTCTTATTTAAAAAAAAAAAAAAACTATTTAAACTAGCATTGTCCAACACGTCTTAAGGCTTTAAGAGAACCTCTACTTACTTACTCCTTCCTGGTCTTTCTATCTGAATGACCACATGGATTATCATGTAGCCTGGAATTGTCAGTATTTATAGCTACCATACAAAACGATCGATTGTATTTTTTTTTAATAAGAATATCCGCTATTTGTTCTTGTCATGTAAGGTAATAAGATAATCAACATTTTTCGGGCACACCATGAGAAGAGGAAAGTTAGAATACTTGGTCACAACTGGCAAAATAAAAGGAAAGAGAGATCGCGGACGACAAAGAGAGAAAATACTGGATAGCTTGGTGTTATGGCATGGAAAACAATCATCAACAGAACTGATACGATGCACTATATATAGAAGATTGTGGAAGGACATGATCGCCTACGCCAATCGGTAGGGCACATTATGATGATGGTGACGATGATGATGAAGGTAATATTTTTATTATACTTGTTGCTGTGTGCAGTTCTAGTGTCATAAGTGTAATTTCTAACGTGCCTGATTGGCCGAATAGTAAATAATTAATAGACTCAACGCCAATCTTACAACACGGTTCTCCGGCAGCTTGCCAGGTAACCCCCGCAGTAAATATGTCCCTGACCTTGTAGGACATGGTAACAGGGTGGATTCATAGTCAACTATAAATTTACTTTTCCTGCGGTCTGAGAATGAATTTCCGGGGAAAAAAAAAAAACACCAGCTAGCGTGACGTTTTCGGGGTTGTGGGTTGAGAGTGAAGTCAGTCGTCTATAATTCTCCTATATTTGAACACGTCATCCCAGTTGTTGGTTTTTTTCTGGTTTTATTTTCTACCCGTAGGCCTTTATAAATCTATATATGGTATGGCGGATAAAACTAAGCAACATCTCACCCCTACAGAGAAGCCTAGTACAGTGAGTTGTTCAAAACAAATGCTGTTATCACACGCACTACATATTAAATCTTACTGTTGGATGATCTTTATATTCCTTGTACCTATAACAACACTGCTGATATTCCTTGTACCTCTAACAACACTGGTGATATCCCTTGTACCTCTAACAACACTGGTGATATCCCTTGTACCTCTAACAACACTACTGATATTCCTTGTACCTCTAACAACACTGGTGATATTCCTTGTACCTCTAACAACACTGCTGATATTCCTTGTACCTATAACAACACTGCTGATATTCCTTGTACCTCTAACAACACTGCTGATATCCCTTGTACCCCTAACAACACTGCTGCTATTCCTTGTACCAATAACAACACTGCTGATATTCCTTGTACCTATAACAACACTGCTGATATTCATTGTACCTATAACAACACTGCTGATATTCCTTGTACCAATAACAACACTGCTGCTATTCCTTGTACCAATAACAACACTGCTGATATCCCTTGTACCTATAACAACACTGCTGATATTCTTGTACCTATAACAACACTGCTGATATTCCTTGTACCTATAACAACACTGCTGATATTCCTTGTACCTATAACATCACTGCTGATATTCCTTGTACCTATAACAACACTGCTGATAATCATTGTACCTCTAACAACACTGCTGATATCCATTGTACCTCTAACAACACTGCTGATATTCCTTGTACCTATAACAACACTGCTGATATTCATCGTACCTATAACAACACTACTGATATTCCTTGTACCTATAACAACACTGCTGCTATCCTCGTACCTATAACAACACTGCTGCTATCCTCGTACCTATAACAACATTGCTGATATTCCTCGTACCTATAACAACATTGCTGATATCCCTCGTACCTATAACAACACTGCTGATATTCCTTGTACCTATAACAACACTGCTGGCGTTAAACACAGCACCAGCTATACTGCTGTCTATATGTTTTTTACTCTTTCACATTTTATGAATCATCATCATTATCAGGCCTCTCTCTCTCTCTCTATATATATATATATATATATATATATATATATATATATATATATATGTATATGCACATGCATACATACATGTATACATACATATATACAACAGACGTAAACGGATACTGGAGATTTATTCTTGGAAACAAATACAGATTTGGTGTGGTTCTGACAAAATTAGTATAAATGGCCAGATTGTTGACAAATATTAGCACCAATATCATATTCCTTATAAATCCCGCTCAAGGTGTGATAAAGTTTCGTCGCTATTCTATGAACTTCTAAGAAAGGGTATTGCACTAGAGGTCGCTGCAGTGAATACTCTGTGAAAAGAGGCCGAGATCGGTAATGCGTTACAGTTGTGTTAAGACCAATATTTGACGAGTGTACGATATCAGCTGTAGTGGACTATCGATCTCTGGCTTGTTTGCGCGCACATTCTAAGGATGGTTGTGGACACTGTTGACCCAGATAACTTGCGCGTGACACATTGAGGGAGGACGCGTCGAGTCGTTCCACAGCTGTGTGAATGCAAGACTTTTCTTCCGGCTCTCATTTTAGCTCCACTGGTGTTTGTGAAATACATTTAGCGTCTATCTCGATGTTTCTTTCTCATTCTGCATTCTTCAAAGAAAAAAAAAGAATACTAAATCGGTTTTTTTTTTTTTTCATTCTGGGCAGACCAATAGGAACTGAGCCTTTCTCGGCAGAAGTGTTTTTATTTGTTTTAATACAGCTTGATCTTGATGACCATATAGAAATGTATACATTACTGGTCCCATTATGTCAGTACACGCTTTGTACCTAACTTTGTTCCCGACTATTGGAGTCTCACAACTGCACCTTTATCAGTCATGACGTCACTCTTCAATAAATGATCATAGAGAGAGAGAGAGAGAGAGAGAGAGAGATCCATGTCACCAAAGCTTTCCAACAAAGTTACGGATCCATCCGTTCATTCCGAGCATGACATCGGTTATATCATGTGTACTATCTTTCTATATATCTTATTTCTTTATGTTCGCCCTCCTACAGCTCACAATCCAATCCTTCTTTCTCTCCATGTCCACTTCATGTTCGTCCATTTTCCCATGATGTGAGACGGGGATAACCCGACGACTAACTGTGTTTCGAATGTTCGGATTTGGAGTCATGGTGATGTCCTGACATCATCGGGTGCTATACATTTTTTTTTTAAAATATGACGATCATCATTTTTAGAGGGACGTAAACTTCCGGTCAGTATGGTGGATAGGCGGCAGGAACCATTAAAGGCTATGTCTGAAAAGTGTTCCTTGTTGCAGTTTCCTCATATTCCAAGTCCGGCTTGTTGCAGGAGCTACTGAGTTAAGTGCTCTGTGCACACTGTGCGTTTCATCTGTTTTGATCGTGTTTCGATATCCCGATTGCTTACGATGAATGATGATATCGTATGATGGAGAACAGATGACTGTGTTCACTTTCTGTACGTTTCGCCTTACGTCTTTTGGCGTGTGCAGAGACTGCTATGATGGGGACTACAGCTACCTTTCTTTGTTTGGGACATGAGATAGTGAATCGGACGATTCCACTGGGACGAGCGGTTGAGCAATTTGGATTTTAATTCGTTTGCATTGATACCGGGGCCTTCCATCTTCATAACCATTTTCCCATCTTTCATTCCGTCCGTGTCCATTGTTTCGTCCGTACAGTCTTCCATCCTTCCTATATCTAAACATATTTCTCTATTCCCCTGTTCTCTCTTCCTCTCCCCTACCTGTATCCATTTCTTTCGTTCCGTTTCCCCTCGCAATCCCATTCTCCCGTTCCTCTGTCTTTCCACCTGACTCTACTTGCCAAGTGACTTGTGTTTGATAAGCTAGCCTGATCTTACCAGATTTGTTCTGTCCGTTAAAATGTCCACACTTTCTAAGTCTAGGTTTCCTCTACACCATATAGCTTATGGGAAATGAGTTTTGGCTCCTGTTTTTCAATAACCAAGGGCACATCTCGCGGATAGCGAGGTCGGTATCACACAACTGTCCTGCTTTGCCAGCAAAAATACAATAAGTGGTAACCTTTTTCGGGGACTGGATGAACCAAATAGCCGTACCATCTTTAAAGAGAGAAAAAGAAAGAAAAATCGTATTGTGTGAGAATCAAATCTGCAACCTTCTTGTCTGTAACATACAAAACTAACAACTCAGCCACCACAACTTTCGCTACTGTCTGTTACTGTTATTATTTTTGTCTGGAAAGAAATGCTTCCTAATGGAAGCTTCATGAATGCATTGACAAACTCCCTAGTCGATTTCTTCAGTCTGGCTCACAGAATCGCATGCATTCTTTTTTGTTAATTTATTTATTGATTTCCTTGCGAATGTGATTTATTTTCGTTCATTTTGTTTACACATCTCCTCTCACTGTTAGCCGTGCTCCCCCAGTTGTTTAAACAAAATACATTTAATTTGTTTAGTCTATGAGACCAACTATTATAGATTTGTTTTAAAATTCCGGTTATTCATGTAAACACCTTTTCGTTGACAATACAACAATTAATGAAGTTTCAGTCGTTAGTGCTTTATTTGTTCATATCTGAATGTGTTGATGAAGAACAGGCAGTCATCTGTTTCTGCTATTGTTGGTTCTCGGGCGGCTAGTAAATCTAATCTAAATCAAGCAAAATTTCTACATTGAAGACAATGATGTACTTCATCATCATCATCATCATCATCGAGTGCCTTCTCCGCAACGAAGGTTGGCTACCATGGATCGCCATTCTACTCTGTTTCTTGCTTTGATGGTGTAGGCTGTCATAGATTGACTTGTCCATGTTTTGATGTTACTCGTCCAAGTTAGTCTTGGTCTGCCTCTGCCTCTTTTACCTTGTATTTTTCCTTCCAATATTACTTTTAGTAGGCTGTTGTGTCTTTTAACATGCCCCAGAAATGTCATTTGTCTTGTCTTAATTGTATTTAGTAATTCTCTTTTTATTTTCAGTTGTTTTAAAACTTCATCGTTTGTTATCTTTTGTTTCCATCCAATTCTACCTATACTTCTATAAATCCACATTTCAAAGGCTTCAAATTTCTGTTCTGTTTTCTTGTCTAATGTCCATGTTTCTGCACCATACAAGAATATTGAGAAGATGTAAGATTTTGCCATTCTTAGTTTCAGCCCTGTTGATATTTGTTTTGTTGTTAGTATATTTTTCATGGCATTAAAATTACCTTTTGCCATACCTATTATTTTGTTTATTTCAATTTTGCATTTTCCATCATTGGTTATAGTATGTCCCAGGTAGTTGTAAAGATGCACTTTATGTTGATATTGTATCCACTTTAGCATTGTACTGATGCAGTGGTTGTCAACATTTTTGTCTTTAAAGTCCCGACACCCCCAACCTTTCCCATGGGAACCGCTGTACATAACTTAGAGATATCTCTAATGGGCACAGTCATTCGTTAGTCTTCGTCTTCTTCTTGGTCCAAGTTTAGCAGTACTGTCAAAAGTTCTGCCTGCAGCGCCAGACTGGAGATCGCAGCAGTGCTCCTCACGCCATGCTCAGGAAATTAGTACACAGTACTCGAATATGACATTTACATTGTATTTAATATGTTAATGTTACTTTTACGTTGTATTTCACATGTGAATGTTAAATTTGCATTGTATTTCATGTGAATGTTAATTGTACGTTGTATTTCATATAGTAATGTTAAATTTCTTTCCATTTCATATGTTAATATTAATTTTGCTTTGTATTTCACATGTGAATGTTAATTTTACGCTGTATTTCATATGTGAATGTTAATTTTGCGCTGCATTTCACATGCGAATGTTAATTTTACGTTGTATTTCACATATGAATGTTAATTTTACCCTGTATTTCACACATGAATGTTAATTTTACCTTGTATTTCACATGTGAATGTTAATTTTACCTTGTATTTTCACACGTGAATGTTAACTTTAGAGCCAACCAATTTTTAACCAACACATAGTCAGATACCAACTGATATTGAAGTCTGCCAGAAGTAGAGTTCTAGTCAATCTTTGTAACCCAGAATTAATAACCGCCCCTGTACACCTCCCTCCCTTGTTTAAATATATTAGGTTTCCCTAAACGCGACGGAAAAATTAGGCCTTTAGGCTGTAAACAGACCTGCACTTCACTCCCCTCCCATTTCCGACAGATTAATCCCTGAGCCACCTTACTAATAGCAGATAATGTATAGCCTCTCTCGTTTTCTAGCTCGCTTCTCTCTCTCTCTCTCTCTCTCTCTCTCTCTCTCTCTCTCTCTTTAAATTCTCTTTTTCTGGCTTTATCTCTCATTCACTCTATATTCTTTGTTTTTCTGGCTCTTTATCTCCTTCTTTCTATTGTATGTGTAACATGCCTTCTCCTCCACGTTTTCTCTCCCTATCTTCTTGGCATACACTCTGTCTTCCACTTTCCTCACACACACTCTCTCTTCCACTTTCCTCACACACACTCGCTCTTCAACTTTCATGTCACACACTCTCACTTCAACTTCCTTCTCACACACTCTCTTTTCCACCTTCCTCACACACTCTCTCTTCCACTTTCCTCACACACTCTCTCTTCCACCTTCCTCACACACTCTCTCTTCTTTCCTGTCACACACTCTCACTTCAACTTCCTTCTCACACACTCTCTCTTCCACCTTCCTCACACACTCTCTCTTCCACTTTCCTCTCACACACTCTTCCACTTTCCTCTCACACACTCTATCTTCCAATTTCCTCACACACACTCTCTCTTCAACTTTCCTGTCACACACTCTCACTTCAACTTCCTTCTCACACACTCTCACTTCAACTTTCTTTTCACACACTCTCTCTTCCACCTTCCTCACACACTCTCTCTTCCACTTTCCTCTCACACACTCTTTCACTTTCCTCACGTACACACACTCTTACACTTTCCTCTCACATACTCTCTCTTCAACTTTCCTCTCACACACTCTCACTTCAACTTTATTCTCACACACTCTCTCTTCCACTTTCCACTCACACAATCTCTCTTCCACTTTACTCTTACATATTATCTCTTCCACTTTCTTCACATTTTAATTAATGTGTTTTTATAGCTGACGCTTGCACGTGTTGACGCTCTTTCTCTCTCTCTCTCTCTCTCTCTCTCTCTCTCTCTCTCTCTCTCTCTCCAACTTTCCTCTCACACACTCTCACTTCAACTTTCTTCTCACACACTCTCTCTTCCACTTTCCACTCACACACTCTCTCTTCCACTTTACTCTTACATATTCTCTCTTCCACTTTCCTCTCATTTTAATTTATTTGTTTTTATAGCTGACGCTTGTACATGTTGACGCTCATTTTCTCTCTTTCTCTCTCTCTCTCTCTCTCTCTCTCTCTCTCTCTCTCTCTCTCTTCAACTTTTCTCTCCTACACTTTCCTTATCCTTGTTTATTTCATTTCTCTTTTAAGCGAACGTGTTTTAAAAACCAATTATTTCCAACGAAATATTTTATTTTATTTGTTCTACTGCTGACGCTTGCACACGTTGACGTTCTCTCTCTCTCACTCTCTCTCTTTCTCTCTCACACACACAAACGCACGTCCCACACAAGTACCGACGCTCGCACATAAAGAAGTATTAAATCAGAATTTGACACAACACACTTCTTCCCTTCTGCATAATGGAAATATCTATTCCCTTGCCTCGATTATTTTGACATAGACCTCCCACGCATTGTTCCCATTTCTCCAAATATCTCCTCTTCTCGCCTCAGATCTCTCTCTCTCTCTCTCTCGCTCTCTCTCTCTCTCTCTCTCGCTCTTTCTCTCACATTCTTTCATTATTCCACCCGACATGTCCCATTGCCAGAGCTCACAAACACCGACCGCCGCCCATCTTCTATCGACCAGCTTGTCTTAACTCGCCTCCTCCTCGTTTCCTGCTCGTACACATTGCCCCTTCGGAAATAACTTTTCTACTCTTCCGGCATTCTCGTTTATTTATATTATTTCTTTCTCTCTGTAAGTGTGTGTGATTTTTTAATTCTTTCCACAATTTCTAGGTTGTATATTTCTTTAACATTTCTCTCTCTCTCTCGCTCTCTTTAAATTCTCTTTTTCTGGCTTTATCTCTCATTCACTCTATATTCTTTGTTTTTCTGGCTCTTTATCTCCTTCTTTCTATTGTATGTGTAACATGCCTTCTCCTCCACGTTTTCTCTCCCTATCTTCTTGGCATACACTCTGTCTTCCACTTTCCTCACACACACTCTCTCTTCCACTTTCCTCACACACACTCTCTCTTCAACTTTCATGTCACACACTCTCACTTCAACTTCCTTCTCACACACTCTCTTTTCCACCTTCCTCACACACTATCTCTTCCACTTTCCTCACACACTCTCTCTTCCACCTTCCTCACACACTCTCTCTTCTTTCCTGTCACACACTCTCACTTCAACTTCCTTCTCAATTCAACTTCCTTCTCACACACTCTCCTTCCACCTTCCTCACACACTCTCTCTTCCACTTTCCTCTCACACACTCTTCCACTTTCCTCTCACACACTCTATCTTCCAATTTCCTCACACACACTCTCTCTTCAACTTTCCTGTCACACACTCTCACTTCAACTTCCTTCTCACACACTCTCACTTCAACTTTCTTTTCACACACTCTCTCTTCCACCTTCCTCACACACTCTCTCTTCCACTTTCCTCTCACACACTCTTTCACTTTCCTCACGTACACACACTCTTACACTTTCCTCTCACATACTCTCTCTTCAACTTTCCTCTCACACACTCTCACTTCAACTTTATTCTCACACACTCTCTCTTCCACTTTCCACTCACACAATCTCTCTTCCACTTTACTCTTACATATTATCTCTTCCACTTTCTTCACATTTTAATTAATGTGTTTTTATAGCTGATGCTTGCACGTGTTGACGCTCTCTCTCTCTCTCTCTCTCTCTCTCTCTCTCTCTCTCTCTCTCTCCAACTTTCCTCTCACACACTCTCACTTCAACTTTCTTCTCACACACTCTCTCTTCCACTTTCCACTCACACACTCTCTCTTCCACTTTACTCTTACATATTCTCTCTTCCACTTTCCTCTCATTTAATTATTTGTTTTTATAGCTGACGCTTGTACATGTTGACGCTCATTTTCTCTCTTCTCTCTCTCTCTCTCTCTCTCTCTCTCTCTCTCTCTCTTCAACTTTCTCTCCTACACTTTCCTTATCCTTGTTTATTTCATTTCTCTTTTAAGCGAACGTGTTTTAAAAACCAATTATTTCCAACGAAATATTTTATTTATTTGTTTCTACTGCTGACGCTTGCACACGTTGACGTTCTCTCTCTCTCACTCTCTCTCTTTCTCTCTCACACACACAAACGCACGTCCCACACAAGTACCGACGCTCGCACATAAAGAAGTATTAAATCAGAATTTGACACAACACACTTCTTCCCTTCTGCATAATGGAAATATCTATTCCCTTGCCTCGATTATTTTGACATAGACCTCCCACGCATTGTTCCTATTTCTCCAAATATCTCCTCTTCTCGCCTCAGATCTCTCTCTCTCTCTCTCTCGCTCTCTCTCTCTCTCTCTCTCTCTCTCGCTCTTTCTCTCACATTCTTTCATTATTCCACCCGACATGTCCCATTGCCAGAGCTCACAAACACCGACCGCCGCCCATCTTCTATCGACCAGCTTGTCTTAACTCGCCTCCTCCTCGTTTCCTGCTCGTACACATTGCCCCTTCGGAAATCACTTTTCTACTCTTCCGGCATTCTCGTTTATTTATATTATTTCTTTCTCTCTGTAAGTGTGTGTGATTTTTTAATTCTTTCCACAATTTCTAGGTTGTATATTCTTTAACATTTCTCTCTCTCTTTCGCTCTCTCTCTCTCTCTCTCTATCTCTCGCTCTCTCTCTCTCTCTCTCTCTCTCTCTCTCTCTCTCTGCGTACTTCTTTTCTTTCACATACATTTACTCTGCCTGTGTATGTATTTGTGATAAGCACGTGTTTTTTTTTTTATTTGCTACGTTTCTGTTGTATAGACTCTTGATCTAATAGTTCTCGTACACACTTTTCCATTAAGTCTATTAATATTCCGCTCAGTTCCCCCCCCCCCCCTTAATTTTGTTCTTGCATTTCACATGTTTCTTTACCACATCGTATATTGCATTTATGCGTGTTCGCTTTGAGCCATGCAACTTTAACCACTACTCGTCCCTAACCAGACAAACATCGCCATACGTTCGACACGAGTTTACAATCTCCTTGGTGGCTGTGTCGAGTAAGTCTTACTATCACAAGTGATTCACGTCTCCGATCTTTGTATTTCCTATTGATTTCAACATTGAACTGACCGTCATGCTTAGATCAATGTTCTGTGGCGTGTAAACAGTTTCATTGAAGCTGTAAAAAGTTGACTGATATACCCATAAATTGTTAAGTTACCCGTAACTGGTTGACTGAAATACTCAGTTACCAAGTCACCTGTAACTGTTGATTTGTATACATAGGCACAATTGTTTCCTCTTCAGATATGACAGTAGCCACGCTTATGGCAGTTTCGCGGTGCTTGATGATGCTTTCTACACGTTGACAGCCGTTTCTTTATGTTAATTGGCATAACGATTTAGTCATCAACTTTATTACAGCATTTTCCCTACAGTTACATCTTGTTACAGTGTACTGTAAATGTCAGCCTCCAAAACTGCGCGCAGCAGCTCATGTCAATTATATGTTGTTTATTTCTTTATTTTGCATGTCTTTTGCTTCTCGACCATGTCATCACATTTATGTGTGATTGGTGACGATCCAGCACGACTCCTCTGTTTGACTCAGTGTCTTAGTGGTTGGCGTCTACAATGTTGATTCTGTCTGTGGGTATTCTGCCCTTCCGGATCTTTAGCTAGAAACAGTAAAAAAAGGTAAAGTACCCCCGTCACGCCAAGTGGCGTATAGGGGAATATGGTGTTAGAGACCCTATATTTTACAGACACATTATTTTTGGGGTAATGTGGTCGGTATTACGCCCGTGCCGATTTACTTTCCTAGAAAAAAAAAATCAGGTACCCATTTAAGGCTGGGTGAACCCGGAAGCCGTCGGTTGGGTTCGAACCCTACCCTTGTCCTTTGTAGTCCAGTCACTAACCACTGAGCTATCGCGGCTCCCTAGCTAGAAGCAGAGTTGTCCTAATAGTGTAAGACACATGTTTGTAACTATGATCTGCTCCAATACACGTCAATCTAGAGAGAGCTCACAGAACCCAGTCCGCGCAACCATCTGCCTGCCTACTGCTTGTCCCAAACTTATCTATGGTCATACGTCTAAGATTAAGAGTTTGTCACTTGCAAGACATCCTGCACATACAATAGTTTCAGTCACAATATAGCAATTTAATGAACCCCTGTATACCATCTGGTGCGGTATAGTTTTCTTGTTGACTCTTATGCAGTTCCGAAAGGGATCAGTCAAATTCATAATACAAAAATGACAATGAGTAATGATAGCTCACATAGCTCGCTAGATACACGCATCTCTTTTGTTCATTTAATCGCCTTTGCCATATTCGTTCATTGTCACGTTTACGATTTCACCAGTTGTTGTAATCTTGTCAAAATAATAGTCGCTGATGTTTTTGTCCACTTTTTTACATAAATTTACCACCGCTAGTCACAACACCTATGATGTCAATGACCTCTTTCTTTCAAGACATGTATTGAACCTGTCAGCTACAGAAACAGTTGCGTTTCTGTGAGCTTTTTGTGTCCTCTTGTTTGCGTGTAAAACCGACGTGTCTTAAGTGTTTTCATCAGTCTGTGCTCCTTGTCGGAAATACTTGTCCACAAATAGAAATTGTTTTTGTTGTAATGATTCAATGACATCACACTCATATCTGAATTGATTGTTTCAATGATCCGTATGCCCTGTGCTTTTCTAGTCTACTTGTTATTGCGATACAGATTCTGACTTTTCTGCCTTCTTTTGTTAAAAATTCAATTCTTCAACCAGTCCTTCACAAGTTTATGTTCCGTAAATTATGTAAACTTTTCGTTTTGTACCAGTTAGTACATTTCTTATCCTGATGTTTTCTTCAAGTAACACTTATTGTTATTTCTTTTTAAGCTGAGAATGGGACGAGTATAAATATTCTCTTGATGACATTATCTTTAAATATTTCTATTTTCTTCTACTTCTACAATCATGACTCATTCAGACTGGAATTCTGGATTCTATTTTGAAGTCTGCAGACTTCCGCTGTACAGCTTTACTTCGCGGCAGTGGGTGTGGGCCACGTGTTTCTCCTCAAGTCTGCATACACTGGATACAGTCTTGGATTTGTCTTACTGTCAAGTCAGCTAATGCGCAGTGGCACAGACTGGTGGTACATATCTTCATTTTGACCGCAGGTGGTGTCTCATTCTGATGTGGCCACTGCAAAAGTGGTGTACAAGGTTCCCTGGACACAACGAATAAGTATTACTGGCACATAAAAGTGACGAATGACCGTAGAGATTGTAGAGACAAACCCAGTAGATGATTCTATGGAACACCAAAGAGCTCAATGGTTTGAGCATCTCATTAGAATGAAACCCAAATCAATCTGTAGCATGAGCATGTTTCATGAAAATGTTCGGCAAAATGCCTGTGTTCACTTCTCTTTTCGGTGATCGCTTTTAAAATTGTCGCCTACGCAGTCGACTTGGCTCGCACTGGAGTTCTACCTTGCTAATGCCATAACCGACAATGCAAAATGGCTTGCATGTCGACCAGTGTTTGCAGAGACTAACGTAGTCGCTTAAACCGTTTAGGATGTCTTGTTTTAAATAGACGTTTTAGAAAAAAAAATTGGAGTGATGAAGTGGCTGTGCACTCTCTATTCGACGGAAATCGTTTGAAATCATCGCTACATGTGCTGCCGCCTAGGCCTGCATGGTAGTCAACTTGTCACAAGAATTTGCCAATGTACCTTGGAGGGAAATGTGGCATGAGTATAGCGAACATGGGGAAATTTCGACTTCAGTGAAATTGATTCAATGAACAGAATAGTCCGGCTAGAAGGCAACATGTCGACTCAGGAAAAGGTGAATAAACGGAACAAATATCTATACTTCCGGCATTATCCCATTTATAGAGTCTGCCGGAGGAATATTGCAGGACAGGATAAATAACGGCCGCTTGTCTAGTGCAATCACTGCGAATATTGTACCACAAGGTGTTCGGATCTTAGTGCCAAGAATATTATACCACGAGGTGTTTGGATCTTAGTGCCAAGAATATTATACTACGAGGTGTTCGAATCTTAGTGCCATGAATATTATACCACGAGGTGTTTGGATCTTAGTGCCATGAATATTATACCACGAGGTGTTTGGATCTTAGTGCCAAGAATATTATACCACGAGGTGTTTGGATCTTAGTGCCAAGAATATTATACCACAAGGTGTTTGGATCTTAGTGCCAAGAATATTATACCACGAGGTGTTTGGATCTTAGTGCCAAGAATATTATACCACGAGGTGTTTGGATCTTAGTGCCAAGAATATTATACCACGAGGTGTTTGGATCTTAGTGTCATGAATATTATACCACGAGGTGTTTAGATCTTAGTGCTATGAATATTATACCACGAGGTGTTTGGATCTTAGTGCCATGAATATTATACCACGAGGTGTTTGGATCTTAGTGCCATGAATATTATACCACGAGGTGTTTGGATCTTAGTACCATGAATATTATACCACGAGGTGTTTGGATCTTAGTGCCATGAATATTATACCACGAGGTGTTTGGATCTTAGTGCCAAGAATATTATACCACGAGGTGTTTGGATCTTAGTGCCATGAATATTATACCACGAGGTGTTTGGATCTTAGTGCCATGAATATTATACCACGAGGTGTTCGGATCTTAGTGCCATGAATATCATACCAGGATGTGTTTGGAACTTAGCGCCACGAGGTGTACGGATCTGAGTTTTTATTTTACCCCTGATAGAAAAATACTTTGACCCTGCCGTGATTCGAACCCGCGTTCTCCTGGTTTCGAGCACAAGTTGTCGGCCACACGCTCCCCTAAACCAGAGAGTTAACAGAATGCATTTATGATGACAACAATTCGAGCTACATAACTAGCGATGTCTTGGAAACTACAAATTCCTTCTCAAAGTTATACCTCACGGTACAAACAGTAAGGTAAACTGTAAACAATGAGGAAATAACGTATTCCATAGTAGATGGTATGACATTAAACCTATTTGAATTTATTCAATGTGTACTCTTATTATTTTGATTGCAACAGATGAATCCTCGTGTAATTTTCAGTATTCGCTATTCACGCATTCGTTTATTTAATTACTTTGGGGGTCGCTGTTAAACGAAGTTAAGATGCTCGTCTCACAACCAGAAGGTATCCGCTTAAAATATATTTTGAGCAATTCATTAAAAAAAAAAATTCAAGTGCTTTGATATTTCAACATTGATGAAATCGAGCACCTGGTCACATCGGAGACTGATGATAAGAAGGAGGTATGTCTTAAAAAACGCATATTGGTATATCGATAGGGCCCGTGAGCACTGAACGTGGTTCCGGCATCCCTGTCTCCTCCCATTTCAGATCTCCAGGCCACGATACATCAGAAGACTTCTGGTACTGGAATCGGCTCTTGCTCCTTAAATACCCACAGTCTGTTAGCCTTGGAGAACCGACTGATAACCCGCTTTGGTGCTCTCCATCCGGAGGGTTAAACTCTTTTCACTCTTTCCTTTAATTACTGACTTTCTATCTTATTTTCGTATCTCCTGCCTTTCTTCCCTCTTGTCACCGCTGCTTTCTCTTTTTTTCGTGGGACCATTTCTTTATTTCGCTCTTTTCTTTGGCCCTATGTTGGTCTATTGACCACTTACATGTGACCAACAGGCACTTTAGTCCTGGTCACTTCCTCTTTCTGGCATTCCTCCTCATAGCCCTTTTCAGATAGATAAGTACTTGCCTTGTGTGTATGTGTGTGGTATTGTATTTATATTTATTATATTGGGCCTGATGAAGGCTTTTGTCGAAACGTCGTAGTTTTTCTCGTCTCTTCCTAGGTTCAACTGCTTAATACCATCTTATATATTTTTGTCAGGAGTCAGAAAAGGCTGTGTTCTGTCGCTGGATTTGTTTTCACTTTACAGCGAACATATTATGAGATCAATAGTTGACAAAAAAGGAATTGAAGTCAATGGTCACAACATTAATAATTGACGATATGCGGATGACACAGTCTTAATAGCAGAGACAGAGAATGAACTACAATAAATGATAGACATAATAGTAAAAGAAAGCAACAAGAAAGGTCTCAGTCTGAATAGTAAGAAAACAGAAGTAATGGTCATATCAAAGAAACAATCATCACCATCATGCAGCATAAAAATAAACAGGACAAATTTGAAACAAGTGCAGAGCGTTAAATACTTGGGCACAATAATACCATCGGATGGAAGATGCACCGCGGAAATAAAAAGCAGAATAGCTCAGGCCAAAATAACATTTCAGAAAATGAAAAATATCTTATGCAACAAATCTATGTCAATAGAAATGAGAAAGAGAGTTCATCGGTGCTATATAGAACCAATTCTGATCTATGGAAGCGAATCATGTACAGTAGGCAAACAAATGAAAAGACGATTAGAGGTCACAGAGATGGGATTTCTCAGAAGAATGTTGAAAGTTCCCTGGACAGCTAAAAAGACCAATGAGGAAGTTCTCAAAGAGGCCAACACAAAAAGGGAGCTCCTAAAAAAATCAGAAAGAAACAATCAACACTTTTCGGGCACATCATGAGAAGAGGAAAGTTGGAATATTTGGTTGCAACTGGCAAAATAAATAGAAAGAGATATCGAGGACGACAAAGAGTGAAAATACTGGATAGCTTGGTTTCATGGCATGGAAAACAGTCAACAACAGAACTGATACGGTGCACTGTGGATAGAAGATTGTGGAAGAACATGATCACCTACGCCAACTGGTATGGCACACGATGATGATATTTATGTATTTTATTTCATATTCCAGTTAAGCACATAATGCAAATCTTAACAGTAGAAATGTGAAATAATAAGCCGTGTGCCGCTGCTAATCTTATTCTCCTTCTTTTACCTTTCAACTCCCTGTGGAGCTTAGGTCTTCAACAAACACTTTCAACTCCATGTGGAGCTTAGGTCTTCAACAAACACTTTCAACTCCATGTGGAGCTTAGGTCTTCAACAAACACTTGCAACTCTCTGTGGAGCATAGATCTTCAACAAACACTTGCAACTCTCTGTGGAGCATAAATCTTCAACAAACACTTGCAACATCTTATGCAGCATAGGTCTTCAAACAACATTCTCAACTCTCTGTGGAGCATGTCTTCAACAATCAGTTTCAACTCCATGTGGAGCATATGTCTTCAACAAACACCTTCAACTCTCTGTGGAGCATATGTTTTCAACAAACATTTTCCGAGTCGTTCTGTTTCTTGCCGTTCTTTTAAGAATATTCAATGTCTTCCCCATCATCATCTCTACTTCCATTTGTCTGCTCCAAGAATATGTTGGTCTTCCTCTTTGTCTTTTTCCTTGGGGATTCCAAACTAGGGCCTGTTGTGCAATACTCTCTGGTGGCTTCCGCAGTGTGTGTCCTATCCAGCACCATCGTGTCCACGTTTGTGTAGTTTTTTGCGGCAGATTTGTTACAGTACATCACAGGATAGATACATGATATCGCTGCTCTGGTCAGATTTACGAAAAAATGAAATACCACTTAACATCTTCTTCTTCTACCTTTTAGCTCCCAGTGGAGCATAGGTCTTCAACAAACACTTTCCAAGTCGTTCTGTTTTTTGCAATTCTTTTAAGATCATTCCATGTCTTCCCCATCATCTTCATCTCTGCTTCAATCTGTCTTCTCCAAGAATTCCTTGGTCTTCCTCTTTGTCTTTTCCCCTGGGGATTCCAAAAAAGGGCCTGTTGTGTAATACTCTCAGTTGGTTTCCGTAGTGTGTGTCCTATCCATCGCCATCGTCTTCGCTGTATTTCTTTATCCACTGGTATTTGACCGGTACATTTCCATAATTCCACGTTTGTGACTTTGTCCTGCCATTTCCATCCCTTTATTCTGCGCAAGCATCCATTAATGAAAGTCTGTACCTTCGTGATTGTCAATTTTGTTATTCTCCATGTTTCACAGCCATATAATAGAACCGACTTAACATTGGAGTTGAAAATTTGTATTTTTGTATTTAGCCTAATTTCTTTGGATTTCCATATGTTTCCCAGTGCAATGAAAGCTCCTCTTGCTTTTGATATCCTTATTTTGGTATCGTTTTCTGTTCCTCCCTCTTTATCTATATTACTGCCCAGATATATATAAGATTGTACGTCTAGTAGAGGTATTTCTCCTAGTTTTATTTGGTTATTGCCAACTGCATTAATTCTCATAATGTTGGTCTTATCTCTATTAATCTTTAGTCCTAGCTGTTGTGATCTCTCATCTAATATACTCATTTTATCTTGCATCTGTTGGTGGCTGTGTGATAGGAGAGCTATGTCATCAGCAAAGTCTAAATCATCAAGTTGTTTGGTCAGTGACCACTGGATCCCATTTCTGTTGTTTTGAGTTATTTTCATAATCCAATCTATGGCCAGTAGAAAGAGAAATGGAGACAGAAGGCATCCTTGCCTTACTCCTGTTCTTATTTCAAATGCTTCTGTAAGCTGTCCTTCATGCGCCACACTACATTTTGTTCCTTCATACATTGTTTTTATCAGGTTAATAAACTTTATGGGGATTCCATAATGACTCAGCAACTTCCAAAGCATTCTTCTGTCTAAACTATCAAATGCCTTTTCGTAATCTATGAATCCAATATAAAGTGGGGATTTTAGTTCTAAACTTTGTTCAACTATTATACGTAGAGTAGTTATTTGATCAGCACATGATCTGTTCTTCCTAAAACCTGCTTGTTCATCTCTCAAGTGTTTCTCTATAGCCTCTTTTAGTCTCTCCAGAATGATTCTGCCTAATATTTTTCCTGGCACTGATAGTAGCATAATTCCCCTATAATTTGTGCACTCCTGTAAACTTCCTTTCTTTGGTAGTTTGATCATATAACCTTCTCTCCAGTCTTTAGGTATTTCTTCCCTCTCCCAAATTTTATCCAATAGATTATGTAACATCTTGGTAGAGGTGATAATATCTGCTTTGATGGCTTCCGAAGGAATTTCATCTGGTCCTGTGGCTTTACCATCTTTTAACAGTTTGATGGCTTTCATTATTTCTTCTTTGCTTGGTTTTCCGCAGTTAACGTGTAATTCTTCTTCTGCTGGTAGTATATCTGGAGGATTATTTGAGCCAGGTCTGTTCAAAAGTTCTTCAAAGTGCTCCTTCCATCTCTCCATTTGTTCCTTTATATTACTAAGCAGATTTCCTTTCTTATCTTTGATAAAGGCGTTGATCTGTTTGTATTTTCCACCTAATTTCTTTGTGCTGTTGTACAGTTCTTTCATATTCCCTTTATTTGCTGCTTCTTCTGCCTCTTTAGCTAATTCATCTATATATTTCCTCTTATCCCTTTTAATGCATCTTCTCACTTCTTTGTTCACCTCTGTGTAAGCTTCCTGTGTCTTGGCTTTATTACTTCTCGTTTTGCTTTTATTTATGTCTGCTTTCTTGTTCTTTCTTTCTTTAATTTTATCCAGGGTCTCTGCTGTCATCCATGCCTTATTCTGGCGTTCTCTTTTCCCCAGTGTTTCTTCGCATGTCTCTTTCCATATATTTTTTACCTGTTTCCAATGATCTTCTATATTTATTGTATTTTCTAGTTGTTGGAGGACTTGGTATTTGTTTGATATTGTGACTGCGAATTTATCTTTAATTCCTTGTTCTTTAAGAAACCCTACATTGAAATACGTTCTGCCCTTATTCGTTGTAGTATACCTTTTTAATTTAATTTTAAGTTTGGCTAACAGAAGATGATGATCATAAGCTATATCTGCCCCTCTATATACTTTTACATCCTGTAAGGATGACTTAAACTTATTATTAATACATATGTGATCAATTTGATTTTCCGTTCTATGATCTGGTGCCACCCATGTAGCTTTGTGTATTCTTTTATGTTGGAATATTGTTCCTCCTAGGCTCATTTGATTAAGGGCGCAGAAATTCACAAATATCTCTCCATTCTCGTTTATATCTCCAAGTCCATGTTTTCCCATAATCTCTTCAAAGCCTCTGTTGTCTGATCCTACCTTAGCATTTAGGTCTCCCATCAAGATTATAATATCCTTGGCTCGTCTTGCATCCATCTGGCATTGTAGCTGTTTATAAAAATCATCTTTAACTGAGTCATCTTTATCGTTGGTTGGTGCATAGCATTGTATAATGTGTAATTTTATTTTGTTTTTGGTTGTTCTAAATGTTGCTCTCACCAGTCTTGGTCCCACTGCCTCCCATTCTATTAGCATGTCTTCAACAATCAGTTTCAACTCCATGTGGAGCATATGTCTTCAACAAACACCTTCAACTCTCTGTGGAGCATATGTTTTCAACAAACATTTTCCGAGTCGTTCTGTTTCTTGCCGTTCTTTTAAGAATATTCAATGTCTTCCCCATCATCATCTCTACTTCCATTTGTCTGCTCCAAGAATATGTTGGTCTTCCTCTTTGTCTTTTTCCTTGGGGATTCCAAACTAGGGCCTGTTGTGCAATACTCTCTGGTGGCTTCCGCAGTGTGTGTCCTATCCAGCACCATCGTGTCCACGTTTGTGTAGTTTTTTGCGGCAGATTTGTTACAGTACATCACAGGATAGATACATGATATCGCTGCTCTGGTCAGATTTACGAAAAAATGAAATACCACTTAACATGCTGTTCTTATTTTACTCCAGTGTGTGGTGGGCACTCGCCGGTGTTTCTGGTACACTGTGCTATGATCTCCACACAATGAATAAACTGCGATGTTGATGGACAATAGTAAAGTGACGTTGCACGCACGGCAATACTCCGTTTTGACAAATCAAGTGTTGTGAATGCGCCTTCCACCGTCTAATGTTGATCTGCGTTTTACGTCACACTGAGTGCTGTTCAATGACCGGTTGATGGAGATGTTTGCCGCAAGTTATTTACAATTTCCAACGCATTAATGTGGTGGGCTCCGTCAAGTCAGCCGAAGTTTTATCTCTTTGGGAAGTTTGCATCATGTTTCGTTCGTTGTAAACTGCATTCACTAGAGTAATCATGACTCCATGGGCGCAGTCATTTTGTGCGTGCTACGTCACCATAATGGTTCATCGTGTGTCCCAAGACCGACCATGCGCTAATATTTCAATCTGTTGTTTGGTGTGCAACGGGGATAATCTGACGACGAACTGTGTTTTGTATGTTCTGAGTTGGAGTTAAACACGATGTCCTAACATCATCAAGCGCTATACATTTAAATACTATTACGATGATCATTTTCAGGAGGACGTGAACTTCCGGGAAATATGGTGGATAGGCGGCAGGAACCATTGAAGGCTATGTCTGAAAAGTGTTCCTTGTTGCAGTTTCCTCATATTCCAAGTCCGGCTTGTTGCAGGAGCTACTGAGCTAAGTGCTCTGTGCACACCGTGAGCTGTGTGTTTCATCTGTTTTGATCATGTTCCGATATTCCAATTGCTTACGATGAATGCTGATATCGTATGACAGGGAACAGTTGGCCGTGTTCACTTTCTGTGCGGTTTCGCCTTATGTCTTTTGGCGTGTGCTGAGACTGCTATGATGGGGACTACAGCTACCTTTCTTTGTTTGGGAGATGAGTTAGTAATTCGGATGATTCCACTGGCACGGGCGGTTGAGCAATTATGGATTTTAATTTGTTTGCAGTGATACCGGGGCCTTCCATAACCATAAAGTGATCATGGTTATAAAATAAAGACAACAAAGATTCGTTAATTTCAACTCATGATATACTTTCTTTAAAATCCTAGCTTGAGTTGATTAATAACAGAACCGCCGTATTCTACACAACTCCAGGGCTGCTTAGTTCATTAATTTCAATTATTTGCTACTTACTCCCATCCGGTTATCGTCTTGACACTATACATTTGTGTTTGTTTTATTTAATATATCTGCATCGTATCTTGTGTAATGCCGGTAGACGATTCTTATATCTTAAAAATTCATTCATTTTCCTCTCGAGACTAGGACGGCACACAGGACGAAAGTCATAGTTTTCCAACATTGACTATCTGCTGCTAGTTCTTGGTTGTTTCTTAGTCCCATTGTTGAGCCTTCTCTAGCAATCGTTCTGTCTAGCGATTCTCTTGGTCTACCTTTTTTTTTTCTTTTACCAGATGGTTTCCACATGAATGCCTGACGGGGAAGTCTCTTCATTCATTCTCAGCATATAACCGATATATTTTTCCAACGACTTCTTCTTATAAAGCTCGACAGTTTTCTTGTATTTTTGAAATTACTTCACGGTAATAATTTCCGGGTTACTATCTATGAAGATTTTTTTTTTATTTTTTTTTATGACAAATAGAAATTGAACACTCACGAACACAGAAGCATGCGTGCATTATAATAAATGTCTCCTCCTCTCCCCTTTCTCTCCATAATAAAATATTTCATTTAAAAAATGATACAATGAAAAGTAATGAAACCAAGGTAGTTCATAATAGCACGGAGCGGTACGGAGAATGAGGAAGTGGATGGGAACATTGAACAGCATTCAAGTAAATTGGTTTAAGTTAGTGAAGAAATTGAATGAAAGGGTTAAACAAGTTTTCTGCATTAGTCATAAGTAAATATTTAATAATTTGATTGTCGTGTTTATCTATCGTTAATGTTGATTTATTATTGCTCACATTCTTGATTTTGTTCAATTTAAACAAATATGTTTCTGCTGTGCATGTCTTATGTACGTTTTTTTTTTAATCTTAAGTTTGCACGTACTGGGGAGTTAAATGTGCAGGAAGATACATAGAAAAGAGATGTTGTTTGACAGAAAATGATTAGAAAATAAAAATGATGTTATCTTAATTGAAAAAAAAAATGTTTTTAAATTGTTTTTCTTGATTCTAATGAAGTTTTATGTTCTAAGCAAAATGACAAAAGCTCTTTGTGTAACTGTTCCTTATCGAAGTTTAAAGAGACAGAATGTTACTTTTTTTATTATGTCTTTCACTACAGATCTTTCTCTCTCACTCGCTCACTCACTCTCTCTCTCTCTCTCGCGCTTTGGGGTGTGGACGACTTGCATAATTGATACTGTTCTCGTCTCTCTTCTCGCTGTAATCTAAATTGCTCTTTCTTTTTGTACAAAGGTCAATGTACTCTCACAGAATATGTTGACATTAGTCAAGTTCAAGACTTCACAAAATGGAACATCATTGATTCAATGTTGAGGTGTCCAGTGTGATGTAGATAACTTTGCCTGTGCGGTTAACAGTAGGCAGCGATATCTGCTGATTTTGACTCAATGCCTCCAATTCAAAGTGGTATTTTACTAACGGTGGTTACTTTCTACTTCCATCTTTAATCGCTTGGCTAAACTAGAGTGTCTTTCTCGGGCACACTTTAGATAGGTTGAGTAGGGTTTTGATCAGTTCTGATTCACTGACCCTGAAGCATTTAGTCAGCTATGATTTGCTGACCGTCTTCTGTCGTGGTTTAATTAGACATCTTGTGTCCGTTAATATTATTATTCATTTACATTTTAAGCTGTTTCTTTTTCATATATACTGTTTATAATTTGATTTTCATGCCATTGAGAATGTCCAGCTCTTAGCCATCTATAGGACTTTACTTTAAGAATAATGTTGGTCCCATATAGCACAGAAAAAAAACCTGATATCTTACACCCAGTACACAGAAATGTTCTTCAATGTTGACATTGGTAGGTCCCAGCATTTCTGGAATCGATTACTATGCAATCCATTTTTGACAATAGAAACAATAAAAAGAGTTCTTAAATGTTATGTAGAGCCAGTCTTAACATATGGATGTGAATCATGGACAATAGGACAACAGACATGAAAATCACTGGAGTCTGTAGAAATGTGGTTTTACAGAAGAATGTTGAGAATGCCATGGACAGATAAGAAGAGTAATGAAAACGTTCTGAAAGAGGTCAAAGCAAAAAGAGAGATAATTTCCAATATTAGGAAAAAACAATCATCATTTTTGTGGCCATGTAATGAGAAGGGAACAATTGGAATATATTGTAACAACTGGGAAAAACTGAGGGACGAAGAGATAGAGGGAAGCAAAGTGAAAAAATACCAGACGGCTTAAGAGAATGGCTTGGCAGAAGGTCAACAACAGAAATGACAAATAACTGTCGAGATCGAAAGCTGTGGAGAGACATGATCACCTACGCCAGCAGGCCTGGTACTTGATGATGATTTCTCGAAGAGTATACAGACTAACTGTTCCAGTAAGGTTTTCATTGTAGAAACATCTGCTTTCCCACTACACACTTCGGATTGACCAGACCCCTTTCCCACCTTTAGACTCCTCACTCTAACGGATAACAATTGTAGCCTATAAATGAATATATGAATGAATATATATATATATATAATGAATGAAAACAAGGAATCAGACAGGGCTGTGTTCTGTCGCCGGATTTGTTTTCACTTTACAGCGAACACATTATGAGATCAATAGTAGGCAAAAAAGGAATTGAAGTCAACGGTCACAACAATAATTGACGATATGCGGATGACACAGTCTTAATAGCAGAGACAGAATGAACTACAAGAAATGATAGACATAATAGTAAAAGAAAGCAACAAGAAAGGTCTTAGTCTGAATAGTAAGAAAACAGAAGTAATGGTTATATCGAAGAAACCATCATCACCATCATGCAGCATAAAAATAAACAAGACAAATTTGAAACAAGTGCAACGTTTGGAATACTTGGGCACAGTGAAAACATGAGATGGAAGATACACCACAGAAATAAACAGCAGAATAATAGCATTTCAGAAAATTAAAAATATCTTATGCAACAAATCTATGTCAATAGAAATGAGAAAGAGAGTCATCGATGCTATATAGAACCAATTCTGACCTATGGAAGCGAATCATGGACAATAGACAAACAAATGAAAAGACGATTAGAGACCACATAGATGGGATTTCTCAGAAGAATGTTGAAAGTTTCCTGGACAGCTAAAAAGACCAATGAAAAAGTTTTCAAAGAGGCCAACACAAAAAGGGAGCCCTTAAAAAACATCAGAAAGAAGCAATCAACATTTTTTGGGCACATCATGAGAAGAGGAAAGTTGCAATACTTGGTTACAACTGGCAAATAAAAAGGAAAGAGAGATCGCGGGCGACAAAGAGAGAAAATACTGGATAGCTTGGTGTCATGGCATGGAAAACAGTCAACAACAGAACTCATACGATGCACTGTGGATAGAAGATTGTGGAAGGACATGATCGCCAACGCCAACTGGTACGGCACATGATGATGATAAATGAATATCTAGGCAACGGTAACACAACTGCAGATCTGACTCGTATGTCAAGGAATTGAACGGAGGAGAAGTATTTCAGGATGTCATTTTCAGGAAACGTGTAAATATGCACTGTGATAAAGAAATCTAATTTAATTCTTTCTGTTTTCTTCCTTTTTTCAGGATCATTAGTCAAGTCTTATCACTTGTCCAACACAAGGGATTTGATGTGAAAGCACTGAGAGCTTTTAGAGTGTTGCGGCCTTTGCGACTGGTATCCAGGGCGCCTAGTAAGTTGTGTGTTTCTTGGTTTTCGTCCAGTGATTGCTTCTTCTCCTCATCTATCTATTGACCTTTCGAGCCGTAACCGGCCCATAGGGCGTAGACCAAGATACACCTTCTCCTATATGAATTTTTGTTCTAGCAGTTTTCTTTTAAAGATATTTTATCAAATCTCGCCATCTGTCTCTGTTCTGTGCAAGCAGTTCTATCTCATTGAGGGAGCCGACTCCTGCTGCTCTTGCCTCTCTCATCAATGTTCTTCTCAGTGTCTCCCTGGGTCTTCCTCTTTTCCTGTTACCTGTTGTTTCCCATATGAGGGCTTGCTTTGCTATTCGATTATTATCTCTTCTCATCACATGTCCAACGTATGACCATCGTCTTTTCTTTATTACTGAAGATATTAGTGGTTGATTGGCGATTTCTCTAATTTCCTCATTTGTTTTGAATTCGTTCCATGCTATACCAAGTATTTTCCTTAGACATTTATTTAGATATTCTCCTCATCCAGGATTAAAAAGAATTATGTTTGTCGTTTTTTACACCAATATGCGATTATTATGCCGTTCAGCAATAAATATCTTTCTTCATCGTGGTATTTGTGGGTGTAGAGCTCGTAGATTTGTCTCCCTTCTTTGACCATTGCTCGCATGGTCAGACTAGTAAGTCATGTATACAGGACCAGCTTTAGAAGGTGCTCTAGATTCATCGTCAGTTCATTGATCCTGATACCAGCAGTCAACTATGAGTTGTTGACCACATCAGCTCATTCTCTTTTTGGCTTACTCAGCCCCTGCCAGGGTTTAAAAATAGCTAAGGATCCCCTTTCAGTAGGCTACTGTGATGGCACTATTGTGACAATTACATGACACACATTCACAGCAGATTAACATAATATTCTATTGCTACTACAAATTGCAATTAAAGTTAAGTTGTAAATTATGATTGAAGTACATGAGCTTGCAGCTAAGAAGTTATAGTTGAAAACATTTGGAATACTGTTACTTTTATTCAACTTTATTAATATTTTTGTTTGTTTGTATGTGCTCTTTATTGATTGTAAATATGGTCTTCAAACGTAGTTCAATGATATTTATGGTTCACTCTTTAATTGTTATTTTCCAAAACTCATTAAAATATGTAGACTGATCTCTCTTGTTGTAGAACATGGACACATAGTATTGCAATACATCTAAACTGATCCCTCTTGTTGTAGAACATGGACACCTAGTATTGCAATACATCTAGACAGATCCCTCTTGTTGTAGAACATGGGCACCTAGTATTGCAATACATCTAGACTGATCTCTCTTGTTGTAGAACATGGACATCTAGTATTGCAATACATCTAGACTGATCTCTCTTGTTGTAGAACATGGACACCTAGTATTGCAATACATCTAGACTGATCTCTCTTGTTGTAGAACATGGACACATAGTATTGCAATACATCTAGACTGATCTCTCTTGTTGTAGAACATGGACATCTAGTATTGCAATACATCTAGACTGATCTCTCTTGTTGTAGAACATGGACACCTAGTATTGCAATTCATCTAGACTGATCTCTCTTGTTGCAGAACATGATCACCTAGTATTGGAATATGTCTAGACTGAGCTCTCTTTTTGGATTGCATCTATACTGATCTCCCCTCTTGGAGAACATGAATATCAAGTATTGGAATACATGTATACTGATCTCTCATTTTAAAATGCATGAATATCTAGTATTGGGATACATCTTGACTGATCTCTCTTCTTTTAGAGCATGAATACCTAGGGTTGCAATATATCTAGACTGGATAAGGTCCAACTTCTAAAGTAGACCCCAGAAAATTAAGAAAGCTATTTTCGTCTACAACATCACATTGAGATCAAAAGAAGATTAGCAATAGCAACACAAAAATTAAATGCTATGGAGAACATGTGATACAACAGCAGCAAGACAGTAAAATTAAAATTATTTAGGGGATGTATCTTTCCAATAGCAGAATATTGTTGTGAATCATGGACTATCTTGCAAACAGCAAGAAAGAAAATTAATTCATTCGAAACAAAATGCTACAGAATAATTCTTAAGATACCTTGGATAAGGAAAAGAGCAGTGAAGACATACTAAAAGATTTAAACATTTAAAAGAACTGGCTTAGGAGCACTAATCTACGGAGGAAATTGCAATACTATGGCCACGTCAAATGACATAGCTGGCTGGAAAGAACAATAATGGAAAAATGGTTCCTGGGCAACCCATCAGGGGCAGACCAATAAGAAGGTGGATTCAAGACATCAAGGAAACCTTGAATACAGCAACAGAAGAATTGGGTGATCTGGCTAGGGACAGATATTCTTTCAGATGGACTGTGGTGAATACAATGTTCTTTAAAGGACATGTGACCTGATGATGACATTACTGCCTTGGTTGGTTCTAAGGATTAGCAGCTCAGTCTGTCAGGTAACCATCAACAAGTTCCCAACAAAGTGTTGAAACATTTGCTATATTATTTGTCTACATCTATCAAGTTTTTGAAACATTTATTAATATATTATTGTGCAACTCTTAAGATCTTCTCAAGGATCACAGTGTGTGCACTGTGCCAAGCTCTTCAACAAACAGTAACTATTTTTCTAATAAGATATTGATAGATGAAGTTTAGAATCACTGGGAAACATACAAGCTCAAGAAAGAGACCTTCATGAAACAGAAAACTGCAATATCTCTCTCCTTAAATCTGAACTGCAGATGATGAAGGAAACAGAAACAAAAAGAAGAGAAGAGCATTTCTTATCACCAGAAATATGTCACTTCTTAGATATTAAAATGAGAATACTAGAACATTCTTTTAAAGAAATACAAACACACAATGACTCTCTGTAATGTTCTGAGGTAAACAGAAATGAATGAAAAGAAAATTATAACAAATAACATGTTAGGAAAATAAAGCAATATGAAATCCTGTAATAAGAAAAGAAGAAATGTGGACAGATAGTAACAATGTTGTTGATGAGATCAAGTCAAGCTCTAGACGAATGACAGCTTTTAAGAATGTACTACAAGCATAAGAGACATTATTCATGTTGAGAACCCTTTGTTATTAAACTTGTTTGCACAAATTGATGTTGACACAACTTTAACCTTCAAAGGACACATTTAATTTCATGAAAGTGGAAGCCACAAACACAAGGAACCATTAATTAGTCTAATTTCAATAAAAATAAACACAAATCTTTCTGAGAAAAAAAAAATGAACAAGACCACTTTACTGATGACGTCCTTTGTCTTTGCAAACAGAGCAGAAAATGGAAGCCTTTGAATCTGGATTTGTAGAAAAATGGGAAGAATTAAGTGAAAGGAAAAGAAGACAAATAGAGAAGTTTGAATCAGTTAAAATAACAAAAGGACCACTTAATACAATTCAAACAAGACAAGTGAAGTTGTTAGGACTTGTGAAGAGACACAATACCCTATTGAAATCTTCTTGGATGGCAAAGAACAAGGTAGAACAAAAGTAAAGAGAGGAGTGGTAGCATCAAAATATGGATGGAGAACCTATGACAATTTGCACCATCAAGGCAATAGACAGAGTAAAATGGTGATCCATGTTGTCCAACAATCGTTGTGGAGACAGCACCCAGTGAATGAATGTAGAAGACTGAATTATTAAAGTCACAATTGTTGACAATGTAGAAGACCAATTTGTTGAGCTACATTGTTGACAATTTTGAAGACCAGTTATGTTTAAATTACATTGTTGATGGTCTGTTTTTGGGCAGCTGTTGTTCTATCTTCTAATGTTACTATATCATCTATATCATTTTGAAAATAGACCAAATAAAAATAACATTTTTATCAAAATTATCAAAACATATAATGAGACCATATATTGAGAAGCAAGCAGCGGAAACATATCATGACAACTGGAAAAATTACGGAGAAAAGAGAACAGTGGAAAGCAGTAAAAGAAGATTATAGACAGCTTCAGAAAAAAGCATGGTAGAAAGTCAACAGCAGAAATAATTAGCTTATGTAGAGCTGAGGCATTAAGTTGTAAAGAGGTGTGATCTCATACAACATACTAAAATAGTACTTAATGTTGATATCATCTGTAGCATTTTCTTCTCTGTCCTACTGACATTTGTTTTGTATTTTAGTTTGACCTTATAAAGTGCAGGGAGTTGGATAATCTTCTACACCAGATGGAGATACTTACCTCAAATTATGCAAGGTTGGGTTGGTGGTAATGCTTCATTATAGTCAGATATCATACTTATTAGATATCATTGGGCTGATATAGCAGGCTAGTGGAAAGACTGTTAGATGTTTCTCATAAAGTTCTTGCACTCATATCAATGTAGTTTTGATACTATCATGAATTGTATTTGATTACCAATGTGTTCAAACCATTCTAGTAATATTGATTTCCATATGCTCTGTTTTTCTTAGTGTTTTTAAAATAATTGTTTTGGTATCCTACCTTCCTCATTTCTTAACCCTAAAAAGGGGATGGGGGTGTCTCTCATTGGGGCACAACTGGCAGATTTTATCAACCTTCTCCATCTACCTACAGTTACTATTTTGAACTCTGAAGTCAAGGCTCATCCATTCTTTGATGTTGTCTTCCCATCTTTTACTCTGTCTACCTCTCCCTTTTCCTCCTTTCACTGTTCCCTGCAGAATTGTCTTTGCCTGATCAAATGATCAAGATTTACGACCAAACAATTTCTTTTTGCATTTCTTCAAATAGCCAAAAGATAATCATGTGCTCTGATTGCTTGTTGTATCCTTTTGCTAACTTTTTCAATTTTGATGTAATCCAAGTAAGAGATGTCCAAAACTTTTTGATAACATTTTATTTCCACAGCTTGTATTCTGTCGTCCTGCTGTAAGGGTTCATGTTTTGCGAGCAAGTAGGATAATGAATATACCAGTCTTTTTTTTTTAAAATAGTTATACTATTATCATAAGACATGTTTTAATTGAACAGTTATCATTGCAGACTCTCAATCAGTGTTTCTAATTGTACAGAACCAATGTCTCCAACAGGGGATTACATGAAACACAGAAAAACCTTAAGAAACTTGCAGGGATACACTGTCAAAGTCTTGCAGAAGTTTGGGATAGTGAAAGAGCTAATAAGCTGGCACAGTATGTCTGTGGTAAATATGAAGGACATACTAGGGAATATCTTAAAGGCTTCAGTCATTGTTTGTTTGATATCAGTTATGGTTATATCATTGGATCTGTAATGTTGAGACTGCAACAATTTTGAACTAAAATGTCAGATAGGAGGATGACCTACAATGGCAAGCTACTGGGACCATCATTGTGCACACTCTTTGTCCTCTGTTGAAAGTGGCTGAGCACCAATGGGTTTGCCCAAAGTACTGTAACATAAGCTATTACAGCTATGTTCAATAAACAATACTATTATCTATTTAATAAATCATCCTTCACTGAACATGTTTGCTATTTCAGGTCTTCAAGTGGTATTGAATTCCATTCTACGTGCCATGGTGCCCTTGTTACACATTGCACTTCTTGTCATCTTTGTTGTCATCATCTATGCCATTGTTGGACTTGAGCTCTTCTCCGGCAAACTTCACAGCGCCTGCTTTAAATTTAACACCACGGGTAATGAGCAAAATAAATTTATTTAGATTGTGTTTGTTCCTGTCTAATATTGTTTGTATCTGTTGGTTCTATAAAGATCACATTGTTATCACATCGTACTACGGTTAGTTGATGATACCAATCCAAGTCACAAGTGTCTGCTGCCATTAAAGCATATTCTATGTGCTGTCTGGAGACTCTTTTGTGAAAGTGGTTCCATATTGTGACACTTTTAAAAAAATTGTATGTTTTTCCATTTGTATTAACTGGTATTAGTGATACATCAATTACTCATTGACGGAAAAAAATATGAGTATCTCCAAAGTCAGAGTTATCTGCCTGTGCGGCGAGGGACCCCTGTGCACACAGCTGCCATGAAAAAACAGATTAACGCGCAAAATTAAGTTCCTAGTCTCAAGGGACTTCACCAGAGGTGAAAGCTGCAAACAAAAACAAACAAAAAAAATTAACAAGACAACTTAAATGTCAGAGATAAAACAAGATTTTGCAATAAAGCATGAAACAAGAAATAATTAATAATTAGAATTATTGGCGATGTGGGTAAGAAATATGTCAGTAACTTAATTAATTAATTATTAGTGCATTTACTCAACAATATAGAGATTGTTGTTCGATCCTAACCAGAATAAACAACTTGACCAATATGACAAATCAGTGTACCTGCTTAACTATGTTGAGGAAGATATTAGCAAACAAAGGAATCTTATATATATATATATATATTTATTTCCTCTGTCTTGCTTTGCTGCACTGAAGTTTTAATGCTTTTGGAAGGATGCTATTCATTAGCTATCACGTTTTATGTCCAGACTATTTAATTTTATTGTATTTTGGTGTAACTCTGGAGATCAGGACACCATGAACTCTTTATAGACTACACTCACTAAGGCAGGCAGAATAGTCAAGGAAGACAGTGGTGCTTACGTTATGACCACGAGTAGCATGACAATGGAGGTGATGGCAGTGACCAAGGCATTCATCTTGTTAGAGTCACAAGACTACACCCACACCTGTACACTGAGTGATTTAATGAGCATGATAAGAAAAGTGGAGGTGGGATCTGTACATATGCAATGGGTAGAGTCATTGCACAAGTCAAATATATGTACGGTCGCCTTTGTCTACATCCTAGGACATGCAGGAGTATGGGGAAATGAAAAAGCAGACAGGTTGACTAGCTGTGCCATTGTTGAGGACGGTCAACCAATGGATCGGGCGGACAGCATCAATGCCCTCCGGGAAGGGGGAAGGATACAGGACTTCGACAACCATGAGTCCATGTTACTCTTTCGGTTGAAAAATATGCAAGTTAAGATGGGCACAGCCAGAAACGAGAAACTTAGTGGGCGTGTAAGAAGACTAATCAACCAACACAGAACTGGAGTCGTCAGTCACTGGACACTACGAGACTTGCTGAGGAGGGGATCTGAGCACCTATGGACATGTTCGGAGTGCAATGATGATGATCCACGAATAACTCAATAAGACAGACAACATAGCTTGCAGGACATTGAGAAAGATTTAAATTGTTAATCAAAAGAGCATCATCCTTCACTGGACATGATACTAGATGATGATGTGTATCTCAGGATCATTGTTGTATATGTATTTCTTCTAATTTCCTTGTTCCTGACTTGGTCTCTTGTTACATTCATTATTTTTTTTTTGGAATATCTCATTTCAACAATTATGATCCTTATTTAGCCAATAGCTCTTAATGCCAATGTCAGGTGTGATACCAACAACATCACCCAAAAATGTACAGTGAACAAAGAAAAATATGGTAACGAACACCATATTCCCAATGCGCCTAGCCAGGCGTGGAGGAAACCTTTACTTTACTCTTATTGTCTATTTCCCATTTCCTTGCTTTCTGTTAAAAAAAAGCATAAAACAAATGTGTGTGAAGGTTGTGGTGTAAAGTAATTTTTACTAACTAATTACTATTTTACTTGGTATAGCGTGGAACAAATTCAAAACAAACGAGGAAATTAGAGAAATCGCCAATCAACCACTAATATCTTCAGTAATAAAGAAAAGACAATGGTCATATGTTGGACATGTGATGAGAAGAGATAACAACCTGATAGCAAAGCAAGCCCTCATGTGATAAACAACAGATAAGAGGAAAAGAGGAAGACCCAGAGAGACACTGAGAAGAACATTGATGAGAGAGGCAAGAACAGCAAAAATTGGCTCCCTCAATGAGATAGAGCTGCTTGCACAGAACAGAGACACATGGCGAGATTTGATAAAATATCTATAAAAAAAACTGAAAACTGCTAGAATAAAAAGTTAGAAAAGAGAAAGAGTATCTTGGTCTATGCCCTATGGGCCAGCTACGGCTCGAAAGGTCAATAGATAGATAGATAGAATTACTATTTAGCAAAGTTAGGATTAAAGAAGAGGATAGAGTTGACAGAAAAAAAAGTGTCTATTTTTTTTAATTAACCTCTTTGATGTAGGGTTTGCTAACACATTCCTCCCCACTCGACGCTTTCTGCAATGATATACTTGTATCCCCAGGGAGTATGTTATACACTGTTAGAATTAACTAGCACTTTTGATATGGCTGTCTTTCTAGGGAACCTATTACTGTGAAATTGATATGTGTCTCTTATTTCATGAGAGAAATCTCTGGTAGTGATGAGATATGCCTGCCAGTGTTGATTACTTCTTGGTCAGTGTTGATACTTAATATTTTTTTTTTTTTTGCTTTGACATATTTTTTCATAGCTAATGTATATTCTGCTAATTTTCTTTACCTGTGGCCTCTACCTACATACATATATATATATATATATATATATATATATAATATATATATATATATATATATATATATATATATATATATATTTAATATAATCTTTCTTTTATTCACCTTTTTCTTTGTCTTCTTCTTCACTTTGAACCGCTTTGATGCAGAGTATGGTACAAAGTTCTAGTTCTCACTCCACTAGTCGATTCAACCATTTAGTTCATTCATTCGATTTTTTTGTAAAGTTTCATTCTTGTTGTTCCTCCATCTAACACTGAGCCTGCCTTAAGCCTTGCTTTCTCTGCTTATATAAACTTTTTATAATATGAAGTTACAAAACACTCTCTTCAGGTGGACAAATCATTGTTTTAGTTGTTAATGCTTATAGCTCATTATTTCTTCTATACTAATTTTGTTCATTTATTGCCTATTTCTAATGTTCTTTAAGGACAGTCCATTTGCTTTCTTCAATATCTTATGTTTGCATTAACTAATTTTCACCTCTTATTTGAAGTGAATTAATATGTTTAGTATTGATAGTATAAAATGGGGTTGAAAATCCTTTGAGATGTTTCTTTTTTCTATCCAACAGTTTTGTGTTTTTTTACAATCACCATGTTATCTAGTACTTTCTGGCATAGATGATCATGTCTCTCCACATCTTTCTGTCTCTACATTTGTTTATACTTTCTGTTGTTGACTTCCTACCAAAACATTCTCTTAAACTGTTTGTGACTTTACTCATTTTCCCTTTATCTCTTCTCCTCTTAATGTTTTCCACTTGTCACTATAATCCAGCTGTTCCTTTCTCATTGAACAGCCAAAAAATGGTGCTTATTTCCATCTAATGTTGACAACAATCTTTATGTTTGGTTTGACCACTTCTATAACATCTGTATTTCTCTTTTTATCTAATCATAGTACATTTTAACAGACAAAAGAAGACATTCACTTATGTCTATCTTCATCATGTTCACAGACTCCCATACTTTGTTTATTTCAGTTTGTTAAATAAATATTATATCTTAAAAGTTAATAATCTGACTACAGTTGATTACTAAACAGTTGACAGTTACAATTGTATTATTTCTTGCATTACATTATACACATCTTTACATTATGGCATAAAGATTATTATTTCTTCACATGTGTCAAGTTCCATTTGATTCAGTCAGAAGCCATAATTATCAGTCTTTTATGACTGATATTCTAGCTGATATGCTTTTTACTTATTTCAGAATTATAACCTATATATGATTCTTATTGTATGCATGAAAGTTCATTTAAAGCTGTATCTCAAATGTTAATACTATGTGTGGTTAAAAATTAAGTTTGTAACCACCAGAAGATGTAAGAATTGTTACTCTTTGATGTGCTAAAATTCTCATCAACTAAAATATGGATTCATTCATTACAAAGATTAATGAGCTAGGAAATAAATTCATAGTTTTGTGTGGAGTCACAAATTTGAACTTTTCCCATAAAATAATGTATAAGAATTGAGGGGAGGGGAGGGGGAGAGATAGGTATGGGATAGACTGATGTTTGCAGAGAAATGTCTAAGATTAGATAGATAGTACCACACATATATTAAAACAATCAGCTGTGGATTGTAACTGAAATAAAATGCAATCATTCATCTATGAGTTGTTACTGAGAGAAAATGCAAACATTCAGGTATGAGTTGTTCTATCTGTCTGTCTCTCCATTATTCATTCTGTCCTGTGTGTCTGTATAATCTATCTTATCTATCTTTCTATTGTCCTTTGTGCTGAAGACAGAACATAGGGCTGAAATTCTAAACTCTTGTGTCTGACAATCTTTCAACTGCCAGACCCTGCACAGGACCATCAGTATGTCTTGCTGCACTGCTCTGTTCCTAGCGAGCTGCTCAATCTCGGTGAGAAAGCTAATACCTCCTGTTGTTGCCTCTCACTTTAATGTTCTTTTTAGTGTTTCTCTAGGTCTGCCTCTTTTTCTTTTACTCTCTGGTTTCCATTTGAGGGCCTGCTTTGAGATTTGTTTGTTGTCTCTTCTCATCACATGACCAATATATGACCACCTTCTTCTCATGTTTATAAATTATATTTGTGGATGCTTTGTCATTTCTCTTATTTCTGCACTAGTCTTGAACTCATTCAATGGTATACAGAGTATTTTCTGAAGCATTTGTTGTTAAATGCATCCAGTTTATTTGCTATTTCCTAGTTGTTTTCTGACTCTCCTATGAATTATTACAAAAAGGAAATGTAAACATTTAGCTATGTGTTGTTACCAAGAGAAAATGCAGTAAGCTGTGAGTTGTAAATCAAGAGAAAATGTAAGTATTTGAGGTAGGCCTATATAGTGGATGTAGTTGCAAAGATAGCAAGCATCAATTCTTTTTAAATGAGATTAAAAAGCTCACCCTGAACAGTAACTTAGGGTGCTGTACACTGTGAACATACTGTTACTTGATAGTAAGTACTACTTAAGAATGTAAGATGTTCAGGACATTACTATACAGTAATTAATTCTAAAAAGCTGCTCTATCTTAAGATCATGTTAAACAAGCCAAAAATTGATCTGAGATAATTAAATATTTGTTATAGTTGATTTTAGCACAGCTTAAAGCAGATAAAGCTCATTAATTTTAATAAACAGCCCATCTCACCCGGGAAAAGAAATTTGATCTCAAATCACTGCCTTGCATATGAGATATAATTTATTATTGAAGGCTCTCAAAATAAACCCAAGACAATCTATAAGAAGTCAGTGGAAAGCCACAATATAAATGTTGCAGTAAATCAACAATAAACACAGTTATAAATAGCATAGACTATAACATACATTAGTACATCAGATGTTTGCCTTGTAAAAGAAGCAAGTGATCCTAGGTCATTATCAGGCTGCAGGTAAGAAATCTTCAAAGTTGTGCAGCCTAGAATGGGGAAACATTGGGTAATGGAAAGAAAAATAGCATCAAATTATAAATCATTAGACTAAACATTCACATAAAGGTATTGTTTAAATGGGGCATTAACATCAGCTCAACATAGAATTGTCTCCTTGCTTGGGAGCAGTCATAACGGATGAGTGAAAACAATAAACAAGCAACAATTGGAGAAGGGCATTTAGGGCATCTGAAGAGTTCTTTTAGTTAGAATTAAATACTAATACCTCATGAATATTCACATGCCTTGAACAATAAACAAAACAAAAATAAAACTCTCAGAAAAATAGTGTGGGTTTGTAGAAGGATGTATAACAAATGCAATAAAATGTTAAACTTTCAATTTAAATGACTACTAAAATGCTTTTGAAAGAATCCAATATTTATGTTATTATTAAAAAATATGCGAACAAAAGATAAATGAAAAAAAATGTAATAATGAAAAAACATAAAGAAGCAACAAATGACAACTGTGAAAGCTGTAATGATAGCTAAGTATATGTAGGCTTTTATGCCTTCACACTTGGTTGGAAACAGGCAAATGCTGGTTTACAATAGTGACTGCTCACTGTTATTTTATCAAGCAGCTTCTCTCATGGATGACCAAACTAATATTGAAATAACAGGTCAGGCTGCAGTGAACAAAGCAAATTTATATTGGAGGGTCTCACTTCTTTTCCCCTGTGTCTTTTTCATCTTTTCATATTAAAATGTCAGCACTAAATGAGGTAAAAATTAGAAATCTAATGTATTTCCAACATGTGGTTATTTAAAGTCTAAAGAAGTGGATATATCACAGAGGAAACCACTCTTCTATATAATAAGCTATGATAAAACTTCAAAAAAGAGATATGAAAGAATTATTCAGACAGTTCGCAACAGGCGGCGAGAGCATATGTTCAGAATTTTAGGATATGCTACTGCAATGGACTGAGCATTACTGGAAAGGGAAAGAGTTAAGAACAAAAATTCTACCAGCTTTGGTTTTGTCAGGGTAAATGAAAGCTTGAAAATATTCTAACAGTGGGAATGATAGACTGAGGAAGAAAGCAACAAAAGATCAACAGTAGAACTAATAAGAAACACAAAACTCAAGAATTTGTGCTGAGACATGATCACCTAAGCCTCTGTGCATAGTACCTAATGATGATAATATTTACAAAAATGTATGTCTGTGCATATTTAATATTAACTCTTTATGTTTATAGGTGTTTTATACTTGTATTAATGCCAATGTTATTTATGTTTGTGTTGATTTTAACAGGTAAAGAGTTTGAGGGTGAACCACGGATCTGTGGTGAAAGCTATAATTGTGATAGAAGGGGTGAATGTAGACGGTGGTGGGAGGGCCCAAACTATGGAATCACCAACTTTGATAATTTTGGCCTAGCTATGCTGACTGTCTTCCAGTGTATAACCATGGAGGGGTGGACCAATGTGTTGTATGATGTAGGTGGTTTTATATATTTATCATTAATGTTGTCAATTTCTGTTAGTCTTTTTACAGTATCATCTCTTGTTATTTCCTCATTCGACGCTGAGAGGCAAATGAGGAATGAAAGAAGAAGAAGAAGATCTCTTATTGTTATCATTTATCTCTCCTTGAGGTTCTTTTAACTCTCCTTATCATATGTGTCATTCTGTCTCTATTTTTTTTCATCTTTTGTCTTTACTTTTTTATCCATTTTCTCTCTATTCAAAATATTTGCCTGTTTTCACAAGCTCTAAATTTTCCTTATGTATTGCAGTATTCCTAAATGCTTTTTGCCAGCAAATTGCATCTGTGTATCAGAATTGAGTTTATAAAATTTGCTAAGATCTAACAAGTGCAGAAAGACAAGCTGATATATTAGATACTATATACAAGAGTTCTATTGAAGTATTAGATATGATTCCGGCTTCCGGTTGTTTCCAAAATGGAGGAATTATTTTTCTCCGGCTTGGTATAGAACCGTTGATCAGAGGTTTAACAAGCCGCTATCGTAAAAACGATGTTGTTAATGAAACGTAGACCTGATATCAACCACTAATATCTTCAGTAATAAAGAAAAGACGATGGTCATACGTTGGACATGTGATGAGAAGAGATAATAATCGAATAGCAAAGCAAGCCCTCATATGGGAAACAACAGGTAAAAGAAAAAGAGGAAGACCCAGGGAGACACTGAGAAGAACATTGATGAGAGAGGCAAGAGCAGCAGGATTCGGCTCCCTCAATGAGATAGAACTGCTTGCACAGAACAGAGACAGATGGCGAGATTTGATAAAATATCTTTAAAAGAAAACTGCTAGAACAAAAATTCATATAGGAGAAGGTGTATCTTGGTCTACGCCCTATGGGCCGGTTACGGCTCGAAAGGTCAATAGATAGATAGATAGATACAATTGTCCCAAATCTTACATTCTCCTGTTGACTCAGCTGAATACTAAAGACCCAGTATCATTCTAAGGAAAGTATTTACAGCAAAGAGGAGCATTGATTGCCCAATCCCATATCACATCCAAACATTGAAGCCCAAGTATGGTGAAATTTACTACATCACTTACAGTTGGTATATTTTCTTAATGTAACAATGCATTCTAAGAGCACATAAATATTAATCTTAATTATATGGGTATTCCTCTTGGGATTTGGTGCATTGCAGCATTAATCTTGATCTGGCAGTTTTCATTACAATTTTTTAATGGCAATATAACCTAGAAGACATAGTCTGAAGTTGAACAGATCATGCCTTGCCAAGAAGAAAACAAAAATCCAATCCAACAACAACATACCCAAATGTTAATACAGTTGTACCTTTGTGTATCAACATATTATACCATAAAAACTAGTAAGTTTAATGAATAATATAATTGGTTCAATCTCTTCTTTCTGCTTCTTATTTATTTTTTCCTTCCTCATTTGCCTTTCAGCATCAAGGGGAGATATAGTTTGCAATCTTTCGCTCTTCTGTTGGCCTCTCCTATTATTATGTTTTCTAGTTTTTCTGATATTCCACCAACCTATCTTTTTTGTACTCGATCCTTGACCATGATGTTCTCATAATGTTTAATAAAGGCTCATTGTATTGTGTTTGATCATTCTGTCATATCACATGGCCAAACTATTTCATCTGTTTCTTCATGTTTACTATGGCAGGAATTACTCCAAGATTTTTTCTCAGTTCCTAATTTTTTTTATCTTATCTCTCAGACTGTTTCATGTCATGCAACTAACAAATAAAATTTCTGTAGTGGTTATTTTTTCTTATTGTTTTTGAGTCTATCATCCAGGTCTGACATTGGCAGCACAACATTGGTATGAAGAAGTGCCCGTTTTGCCTCTTGTGTTATTTCCTATATTTGTCTGATAATTTGACAAATTTTGATGATTTTTAACTCTATTTCTGCTGCTTGGAAATTATCATTGGTAACTAGAAATCCGAGATATTTAAATTCCTCCTCTTATTCTTCTAGCAGCTTCATTTTTATTTGAAGACCTCATGTGCCATCATGTCCTGTAATAATAGGATTGTCCACAGTCCACAGGACTGAGGAGGTCAATTTGAGCCACACCTACCTCCCTGGAAATGAAACTCTAGGGGCAACCGGATCACTGAAATAGACAACTGCCTTTATAAGAGAGTCTAGAGTCCTAGTCTGAATGAGCCATGATCGCTGAAAAAGATGAAGAAGAATGTCCTGTACTACACAAAACAAATGCAGGACTTGATAGTACATATGTTGCTGCATTTTTTTTCCCTTCCTTCTGAACATCATTTTACATTTTCTGTATTTTCTTCCAAACTGTTTCACAACATCCTTTTATCTTTTTTTCTGAAGCTAGTTTTACATTTTTCTTTGTCACTTATCTATAAAGTTTTCTAACATCAAAGGGCAACACCTCATGAATTTCATAAGTAACAGGAAGTCACTGCACCATGAATGTAATCATATATAATAGTATTCACAATGTACTTAATAAATTGATCATTTGGGGCTTTTTGTTGAATAAATTCATCACCATATGTCAAATTGAATGACATTTATGTCAAATAAATGTCCTTAGTGCTGATTATTATTCAATGCTAATGAATAAATTATTGCCAATATTTTATTTGCTGAATGTTGGACGTTCCAGGCATTTTAGCATATTTGTTATTTTAGTTTCATAAATAAAGATCACTAATACTATTTTATTGATATAAGAATAATAAACTTCTACACTTCAAATGAAATGAAAGTCTACATTGCCTTTAATATATTATTATACTGTAAATACTCATTTAAATTAAAAGTGACAGTGTTAAAACAGGTCAGTTAATTCAGATATCTGGCAACTATTATAAATTCAGATGGTATATCGCTACAGTATCAACCCTTACGTATGCATGTGAGAGCTGGAAAACAACAAGAAACATAGAAATAAAGTTGAACACACTTAAAAACATAAACGTCTAAGTAGACAATACTTGGTATAGCATGGAACGATTAGACAATACTTAGTATAGCAAAACAAATGAGGAAATTAGAGAAATCGCCAATCAACCACTAATATCTTCAGTAATCAAGAAAATATGATGGTCGTATGTTGGACATGTGATGAGGAGAGATAATAACCGAATAACAAAGCACACCCTCATGTGGAAAGCAACAGATAAGAGAAAAAGAGGCCGTCCCAGAGAGACACTGAGAAGAACATTGATCAGAGAAGCAAGAGCAGCAGGAATTGGCTCCCTCAATTAGATAGAGCTGCTTGCACAGAACAGAGACAAATGACAAGATATAATAAAAGATCTTTACAATGATTGAGAACTGCTAGAATACAAATTTAGATAAAAGATAGGGTATCTGGGTTTATGCCCTATGGGCCGGCTATGGCTCGAAAGGTCAATAGCTAGATGTTGCTACAGAGGCGAGGTGCAGAATAGGCCGAGCAAAGACTGCATTCTAAGAGTAAAATAAGATATTCTTCTTCTTCTACCTTTCAGCTCCCTTTGGAGCATAGGTCTTCAACAAACACTTTCCAAGCCGTTCTGTTTCTTGCCATTCTTTTAAAATCATTCCATATCTTCCCCATCATCTTCACATCAGCTTCTGTCTGTCTTCTCCAAAAATTCCTTGGTCTTCCTCTTTGTCTTTTTCCTGGGGATTCAAAAAAAAAGGGCCTGTTGTGTAATACTCTCAGTTGGTTTCTGCAGTGTGTTCTATCCAGCGTCATCGTCTTTGCTGTATCTATTTATCCACTGGTATTTGACTATTACATTTCCATAATTCTATGTTAGTGATTTTGTCCTGCCATTTCCATCCTTTTATTCTGAACAAGCATCCATTAATGAAAGTCTGTATCTTCATGATTGTCATTTTAGTTGTTCTCCATGTTTCACAGCCTTATAATAAGACTGACTTAACATTGGAGTTGCAAATTTTTATTTTAGTATTTAGCCTAATTTCTGTGGACTTCCATATGTTTCCCAGTGCAACAAATGCTCCTCTTGCTTTTGATATCCTTATTTGGTATCATTTTCTGTTCCTCCCTCTTTGTTTATATTACTGTCCAGATATATGTAAGGTATTTCTCCTATTTTTGACTATATAAAAAAAGTTTTTAAATGTTATATAATGCCTGGCATAAGGCTGTTATATAGTCACATTGATCGAGAAGGGGATACGAGCAAAGAAATTAGAATCAGAATGGCTAAAGCAGCAATGTCTTTCAGAAGCCTCGAAAAGTTGTGGAAATCAAAACTCATCAGCACAAACACAAAACTTAGGCTATTCAAATCAAATGTACTATCAACCCTTACGTATGCGTGTGAAAGCTGGAAAACAACAAGAGATATAGAAACAAAGTTGAACGCATTCGAAAATAAATGTCTAAGGAAAATACTTGGTATAGAATGGAACGAATTCAAAACAAACGAAGAAATTAGAGAAATCGCCAATCAACCACTAATATCTTCAGTAATAAAGAAAAGACGATGGTCATACGTTGGACATGTGATGAGAAGAGATAATAATCGAATAGCAAAGCAAGCTCTCATATGGGAAACAACAGGTAAAAGAAAAAGAGGAAGACCCAGGGAGACACTGAGAAGAACATTGATGAGAGAGGCAAGAGCAGCAGGAATCGGCTCCCTCAATGAGATAGAACTACTTGCACAGAACAGAGACAGATGGCGAGATTTGATAAAATATCTTTAAAAGACAAATTGCTAGAACAAAAAAATTCATATAGGAGAAGGTGTATCTTGGTCTACGCCCTATGGGCCGGTTACGGCTCGAAAGGTCAATAGAATAGAATAAGGCTGTTATACTACAAGTCAGAATGGAGAAAGATTAATAGAATTATGTTTAATAGAAAATTTAGTTATAGGTGGGACATTATTTCCACACAAAAATATTCACAAAACAACATGGATATCTCCTGATGACAGAACCTCAAATCAAATTGACCACCTATGTATTAAACAACAATTCAGATAATCATTAATAGATGTAAGAGCATACAGAGGTGCTGATGTTAATAGTGACCACAACCTGTGCATTGGGAAAATAAGATTAAATTTTAGAAACCAACAAAAGAGGTCAATTACACATAAAATTGATAGTCATAAATTGAAAGATGAAGCCATAAAGGTAAAAGTTTAACATAGAGCTAAGTAATTGTTATACAGCACTTGGTGAAGCAGACTTAGATATCAATGAAATGTGGGACTCACAGAGCAAAATACTAATGACAGCAGCAGAAGCAAGTGCCGGACTGAAGAAAATGGAAAAACGAGCTTGGATCTCAGACACCACATGGAAATACATCAAAGAAAGAAGGGAAGCGAAGAGAGCCATGACTAATGTAAAGACAGATCTTGGAAAGATTCTGACAAAAGCAACATACAAAGAATTAGACAACAAAGTGAAAAGTTCAGCAAGAAGAGATATAAGAGCTTATATAGACAATTTGGCAGAGAAAGCAGAGACAGCTGCAATTACAGGAGACAGCAGAACTCTTTATACTGTACAAAAGATGCTGACAAACACCTATACATCCAGTGGAACATCAATTCTAGACAAATCTGGATTAATGCTAACAACAAGCGCAGGCCCGTTGGGCGGAACACTTCAAAGAAATTCTTAATCATCCACTACCCCACAGTTTAATAGATTTTGAAGCTGAAACACCAGCAGCAGAATTAGATATAAATTTAGATGACTTCACCTTGAGTGAAATTGAAAACACCTTAAAGCTTATGACCAAGGCTGCTGGAGAGGATAAGTTAACAGCTGAGATCCTCAAGGCAATTGATAGCCATAATTTAATACATCTCCAAAAAATGTTCAACATCATTTGGAAAACAGAGAAGACGCCACATAAATGGAAAAAAGGAATCATTGTTAAGATCCCAAAAAAGGGCAATCTTAGAGATTGTAACAACTGGAGAGGCGTGACACTTTTGTCAGTTGCCTCAAAGTTATTCTGCAAAATCATCCTAAATAGAATAAAGGATTCAATAGATACAGTAATGCGTGAAGAACAGGCTGGGTTTAGAAAAGGGAGAAGTTGCCTTGACCACATTTTCACTCTACGACTTATATTAGAGGAACACATTGAAAAGCAAAAACCTTTTGTACTTAACTTCATCGGCTTCAAAAAGCATTTGATAGTATTCATAGAGATTCTTTGTGGAAAATTCTGAAGCAATATGGCTTACCATCAAAAATCATAAATATTATCAAAGACATGTATGATGGTTACACATGTGCAGTTCAAACAGAGGAAGGACTGAGCGAATGTTTCCCAATAGAAACTGGGGTTAAACAAGGATGTATTTTATCGCCCTTGTTATTTGGAATTGTTATGGACTTCATAATGAAGAAATGCTGCACTGGTAATAAAGGCATCGAATGGATACAAGGAGACCATTTGGAGGACCTCGACTTTGCTGATGACATAGTTCTCATCAGCAGTCAGAAAAAAACGATGCAGGAAAACACAAATGAACTATCACCAATAGCCAGCAAAATTGGGCTTGAGATCAATCATGAAAAGACTAAAGTCATGAAAAGTTTAATTCCAACAGATGACAAAATATACATGGAAAACAAACCAGTAGAAGAGATCAATCACTTTATCTATCTTGGAAGTCAAATTTATCGAGATGGGAATGCAAGCAAAGAAATTAGAATCAGAATAGCTAAAGCAGCAATGTTTTTCAGAAGCCTTGAAAAGTTGTGGAAATCAAAACTCATCAGCACAAACACAAAACTTAGACTATTCAAATCAAATGTACTATCAACCCTTATGTATGCGTGTGAAAGCTGGAAAACAACAAGAGATATAGAAACAAAGTTGAACGCATTCGAAAATAAATGTCTAAGGAAAATACTTGATATAGCGTGGAACGAATTCAAAACAAACGAAGAAATTAGAGAAATCGCCAATCAACCACTAATATCTTCAGTAATAAAGAAAAGACGATGGTCATATGTTGGACATGTGATGAGAAGTGATAATAACCGAATAGCAAAGCAAGCCCTCATATAGGAAACAACAGGTAAGAGAAAAAGAGGAAGACCCAGGGAGACACTGAGAAGAACATTGATGCGAGAGACAAGAGCAGCAGGATTCGGCTCCCTCAATGAGATAGAGCTGCTTGCACAGAACAGAGACAGATGGTGAGATTTGATAAAATATCTTTAAAAGAAAACTGCTAGAACAAAAATTCAGAAAGGAGAAGGTGTATTTTGGTCTACGCCCTATGGGCCGGCTACGGCTCGAAAGGTCAATAGATAGAATACCTGGCATATTGGTATGAAAATGAATCTTAGACAACAGATAAGCAAATGTTTGAAGACCACAAGTATGTGATGATACAGATTAATATTAAGAATACCGTGGAAAGCTAAAAAGAGAAATGAGAACATTATAAAAGAGACCAAAGCAAATATAAAACATATATATATCAATATTACAAGGAGAAAATAACCATTTTTGGGCCATGTATTGAGAAATGAACAGCTGAAATATATTGTAAAATGGTAAAGGTGAGTCACATAGCAATTACCATTAGATAATGAGGTGTTGTGACTTTACTGTACTAAGCTTCAGTTTCAGAGGAGTATTTGATAATTTCTCTAGCTCGCAACCTTTCCTGCCAAGAGAATACCTCTATGTAACCATTTCTCTTGCTCGCTACCTTTCCTTCCAAGAAAATACCTCTATGTAACCATTTCTCTTGCTCGCTACATTTCCTTCCAAGAAAATACCTCTATGTAACCATTTCTCTAGCTCGCTACCTTTCCTTCCAAGAGAATACCTCTATGTAACCATTTCTCTTGCTTGCTACCTTTCCTTCCAAGAGAATACCTCTATGTAACCATTTCTCTTGCTCGCTACCTTTCATTCCAAGAGAATACCTCTCTGTAACCATTTCTCTTACTTGCTACCTTTCCTTCCAAGAGAATACATCTATGTAACCATTTCTCTTGCTCGCTACCTTTCCTTCCAAGAGAATACCTCTATGTAACCATTTCTCTTGCTCACTACTTTTCCTTCCAAGAGAATACCTCTATGTAACCATTTCTCTTGCTCACTACTTTTCCTTCCAAGAGAATACTTCTATATAACCATTTCTCTTGCTCACTACTTTTCCTTCCAAGAGACATCATCTCTATGCAACCATTTCTCTTGCTCGCTACCTTTCCTTCCAAGAGAATACCTCTATGCAACCATTTCTCTTGCTTGCTACCTTTCCTTCCAGGGGAATATCTCCTGTACTCATTAAAAGATACTAGATGGACCCTGATAGTCTTTAAAGGTCAGAAAGAAATGTTTGCTTCAACTGGCATTTAAGCTCCAGACCTTCAGGCTGGCAGGCTAGTACACTAACCATAATGCCATGAGGCTCTTGGAATATATTGTAACAACAGGACAGGTTGAATGAAGAAGAGACAGCGAGAGAGAGAACAGATACCAGTTAGTTTAAACGAATGGTTTTGGTAGAAGCCATTAAGAGAAATAATCAAAAAAATCATAGAAACAGAAATTTATGGAGAGATGTTATCACCTACTCAAGCAGGCATGGTAAAAAAAAATAAAGTACCCCCGTCACGCCAAGTGGCATGTAGGGAATATGGTGTTAGTGACCATAAATTTTACAGACCTTCGGCACATGATTTTTGGGGTAATGTGGTCGGTATTACGCCGTGCCGCTTTACTTTCCCAGAAAAAAAAACCCTACCCATTAAAGGTTGGGTGAACCGGAAGTCATCGGTTGGGATCGAACCCTATCTCTTGTCATTTGTAGTCCAGTTCACTAACCACTGAGCTATCGCGGCTCCCATGCAGGCATGGTACTTGATCATAATCTTTGCATAAAATAGCTAAATACATCAAAATAAACTTGCATTAAAAAATTTGACATTTCAATATTTTGAGTGTGCAGAAGAAATATTTTAATTCAGGCAAAGTTGATGTTTAATATTTATGTAAAAAATGCTACTGTTCTAGAATTAGAAATGTTTGTATACTTGTCTCATCTTTGTATGTACACATATTGATTGGTTACAGTTAAAGTATTTGTCTTCTTCATCAGCATTCACCTGTTAACATCATCAGCATTCACCTGTTAATATCATCAGCATTCACCTGTTAACTTCACCAGCATTCACCTGTTAACATCATCATTATTCACATGTTAATATCATCAGCATTCACCTGTTAACTTCACCAGCATTCATCTGTTAACATCATCATCATTCACCTGTTAATAGCATCAGCATTCACCTGTTAACTTCACCAGCATTCACCTGTTAACATCATCATCATTCACCTGTTAACATCATCAGCATTGGGTCAAGATGCTGGCAACTCAGGCAGTTGCCCATGGCATGCCATGTACTTAGGAGCGCCAACAAGGATCTTCCAAAAAAATATTAAAAAGTGAAAATAATAAATAAAATATTAAAAATGGATGCCAAAGTTCAGCTTACCCAGGGTGCCAGCAACCGTCTCTGCCAGTTAAGTGGGCGTGGATACCTTGTGTTGCTAATTTATGGCACGTTGAATTGTTTTCACCTTTCAGCTCAATTCATCTGTCTTCAGTGTGGATGAAACAATAGAAGACCTACAAGAACACTTAAGCAAATTCAACAGCTCAGGCACAAAATACAACATGAAAATCAACATCAACAAAACAGAAATCATGAATGTCACCAAAAATAAACAGAACATCAACATAACTATAGAAAACAGGCAACTAAAACAAGTAGAGGAATTCAAATACCTAGGTAGTTTAGTGACAAACAATAATTCACAAACAGCAGAGATAGAATCAAGATGCAAAAAAGCTTTGTTAAATCATTGGACAGTTATCACCACTATTGTTCAACAAGGAAATAACTCTAGAGGCAAAATGAGCACTATACAATACAATCTTCATCTTAACGTTGTGCTACCAATGCCAGACCTGGACCTTAGAAGCAAGAACAATAAGAAAAATAACCTCTACTGAGATGAACTGTATTAGACAAATGACAGGAAACAATCTGAGAGATAAGATCAGAAATGAAAAACAGGAAAAAGCTAGGAATAACCCCTGCCATTAAATCCATTTTTAAAAACCCAGATTCGAAGACAAAAAGATCCACCTCTTTCAGGAGGATCCCGAGACCAATGTCTTACTTCTAGAATACCCAGCCACCAAAAGTGTTTGTGAAAGTGAATGTTCACATTGTGAGAGTGTACATATACTTGTCAGAGCAATTTGTTGTCATAAATTGTACTTTTAATCAGACTGTTCATTGTGTGTTGCTATACATATTGTTATATTCATTGTTTACAAATTGTCTACACAGATGAACAATGCAGTGGGCAACTCATGGCCCTGGCTATATTTTATTAGCCTCATCATCATTGGTTCTTTCTTTGTTCTTAACCTTGTTCTTGGTGTTCTCAGTGGGTAAGTAGATAGAAAATACTGTAAACTTATTTTTTTTTTTAACAAAATTGTTGCATTTTACTTTAAATTGTATACATTTTCAAACTACTAAATAAATATCCAATATCAGAGGAATACTAATTGTAACAGAATTTAATCATTTTTGTTTTATAGCAGGATTGTTTCTTTATTGTTAGTCAATAAGAAGACTGGTAGGGTTCTCACCATCTGATCTTTTCTCCTAGTCTCCCTTTAATTTGATATTTCTCAAGTCAGTTTAAAGAGCGTTAGTGTTGAAGTGATCAGATCATGTTTCTCCAATACTCTGTTTTCATCCTCTTGTTTTAATATATCTCCAAAGTGAATTATTGCTGTCTATGGTCAACTTTAAAGTATTCCAAAATATCAACTATAATCAAGAGAAGAAGGCGGTCCTATGTTGGCCATGTGATGAGAAGAGACAACAAGAGAAGAAGGTGGCCCTATGTTGGCCATGTGATGAGAAGAGACAACAAGAGAAGAAGGTGGCCCTATGTTGGCCATGTGATGAGAAGAGACAACAAGAGAAGAAGGTGGTCCTATGTTGGCCATGTGATGAGAAGAGACAACAAGAGAAGAAGGTGGTCCTATGTTGGCCATGTGATGAGAAGAGACAACAAGAGAAGAAGGTGGCCCTATGTTGGCCATGTGATGAGAAGAGACAACAAGAGAAGAAGGTGGTCCTATGTTGGCCATGTGATGAGAAGAGACAACAGGAGAAGAAGGTGGTCCTATGTTGGTCATGTGATGAGAAGAGACAACAAGAGAAGAAGGTGGTCCTATGTTGGCCATGTGATGAGAAGAGACAACAAGAGAAGAAGGTGGTCCTATGTTGGCCATGTGATGAGAAGAGACAACAAGAGAAGAAGGTGGTCCTATGTTGGCCATGTGATGAGAAGAGACAACAAGAGAAGATGGTGGTCCTATGTTGGCCATGTGATGAGAAGAGACAACAAATTAATTTCAAAGCAGGCCCACAATAGGAACCTGAGGGTAAAAGAGAAAGAGGCTGACCTAGAGAAACACTAAAAAGAACATTAAAATGAGAGTCAAAAACAGCAGGCATCAGCTCTCTCACTGAGATTGAGTAACTCGCCCAGAACAGAGCCACGTGGCGAGATACAATGCAGGTCGTGTGCACGGTCTGACAGTTAAAAGATCATCAGACATAAGAGTCTAGAATTTCTGCCATAAGTGCTCTCTTCAACTCAAAAGGACAATAGATAGATAGAGAGACAGAAGGATGGGATGAACAGACGAGAAAAGCAACTTGACTCTCAGGACAACTGAATTCACTTTTCTGTCCTCTGAGTTATGTAGCTAGACTACATGAAGTATTTGTCTATTCTTAGCTTTTTTGTCTGTGAAGTGATTAGTCAGCTGAGCCCACAGCACATTTATATTTATTGTAATAGGCACATTGTGCAGCTGGTAGTTCAATTCCATAAAGTGGGGGAACTGGTTAGTCACGAGGCTAGACACTGGCCTCGAGACAGAGAGGTTGTGGTTCAAATCCCAACTGCACCGGTTGGGATTTTTATTTATGATTTCTCTCGGCGGAGTACAATCTCTCAACCACCCCTGGTCTCAGCAACAAGGTCCGGCTTGAAATGTCAATTATTCATCGACGGAAAAAAATATGAGTACCTCCAAAGACGGAGTTATCTGCCAGTGTGGCGAGGGACCCCTGTGCACACGGCTGCCAGGGAAAAGTGGATTAACATGCAAAATTCAGTTCCTAGTCTCTAGGGACGTCAGAGGTAAAAGCTGGCGAACAAAAAAAAAAAATTCCATAAAGTCCATCTTCTTTTTATTTTATTGAACACATTTTGTTATTTTGTCTATTTTGAATGTAACCTATTCCATTGACACTTTTTTTAGGTCCTTTTTGCTTCTATGTGAAAAGATGGTTATTGCTTATTCTCAATACCTCTAAATTGTCTCTAATAACATAACTCTTCCTCATTGAATCTTGATAGAACACCAACAAATTATATTAAAATGATTTGTATCTCTGCATTATTGCTGTAATGAAACTTGCATATTGGCATGGGTTTACAAAATGGTATATTTAACCTTAGATTGCTACAACATAATAAAAATGACTACTCCAAAACACAATTTTTTTAAATGTTGACAGTTTGCTGTGCCCCCCACAATATACACCTACCTAATTGTTCTTCTCCTACTCCTCCCTATGTGCCCCCCCCCTCCCCGGGTGACCCATGATTAGTCACTGCATCCAGATTTTTTTTAATTTGTTCAAAACACTGCAAAACATAACAATTAAAAAGACATAGTAAAAGTGTGATTCATTGCAGTAGTGGTAAGTAGAAACAAATATTTGTACTCTTTTCTGACTGAAATTCTCATGAAGAAATCAAGTCTTTGAAAACTTGGGATAGGCAACAAAACATCTGAAAGATACAAGCACATATACTGGCCTGCCATCTAATAAAGCCAAACGCAGGAGTGAAGAGGAAAATGAGTGTTATGCAATCATGGATCCAAATAGTGTTGCTAGTGCTTGTAGACGATTAAAATCTTGTTAAGACTGTTCTATGAAGATTAATGCAACAATATGTAGCAAAAATATTAATTTCTTCATGTAAAGGTTGATATTTTTTAGCTGTAAAGTTGCACATTTAGGTGAAGTAGTAGTAATAAGTGTGATTTTAAATCATTAGTAGTTATCTAGGATTAATAGTGCTTTTCAAGTTCACTTGTGTAAAATAAATGGACAGGAATATGAGGTTAAAATCAAAAAAAATAATTATTTCTTTTGTTGTATTTTATTAATTCTTGATTGACACTGCCATTTTTAGAGAGTTTTCTAAAGAAAGAGAAAAAGCAAAAGCAAGAGGAGACTTTCAGAAACTGAGAGAGAAACAACAGCTAGAAGAGGATCTGAGGGGTTATCTGGACTGGATCACTCAAGCAGGTCTGTGCAGTCATTGGTTGTGCAAAAAATGGACTGATCTAGCCACTACCTTTACAGCATTTTGCTACTATTGTGTTAATTTTTGTCTTTAATTCTTGAAAAACTCTTTAAGGAAATTTGGAAACAATTTTCAATTGAATCTTTACTTTTATACGTTTTAAAAAATATAAAGTGTGTTTTGTGTTTGAAAAATAAAAAACTCATGATTCTGGTGCTAAATAAAATCAATTCTACATCAAGTATAACAACTTGAGGCTGCTAAACAACCATTGAGTCAGAGAGGACGTCTACAAAATGAAGAAAAAAGATAGAATAGCTTTTCTCAATATAAATAACATTTGTAGATTCTACCAGAGAAACAAACAGAAAACAAAGGATACCTCTGAACTGTGTAATTTCAGTGCTTCTGTGTGTATTTAAAATTTAAATGCTGCAGAACAATAACAAATATCAAGGCTATCATTATTTCACGATGCACTGTAGATAGAAGATTGTGGAAGGACATGATCACCTATGCCAACCGGTATGGCACATGGTGATGATGATCATCATTTCATACAAACTGCTTGAGGAAAATTCCCAGAATATTTTGGTTAAACAAAATAAGCACCCAAGAACTGTTGAATAGCAAAAAGAAATGCACAAAGTGATAAAAGACAGATATGGAGTTTGATAGGTCATGTAATTAAGAAGGATGAAGAAAATTTTCTTGAATTTGAATACATTAGGATGGGCTGAGGAGGGATGGCAGGAGAAGCAAACTAAGAACAATATGATGGAGAACAGTATAAGCAGATATATACAGTGTGGGTATGATTTTAGTGCAGCTTAGGATAGATATCAAAGATAACAAGAATGTTGAGTTTACATTAATGTTAGTGAATGCAATCAGGTAGACCAGTGCTTGTGGAGGGAGAGTTATGTATTAGTCATTTTGGCAACATGCAGATATATAGAGTTATCATTGTGCTCACTCCTGAAAGATCTTGTGATGTACCTAGTGCTGAGCTGTATGAGCCAAGCCACTCCCTTGAATGCACCAGATACGTAGAGTTGGGATCAGTTGCATGAGTAACATTTGTCTTCTAAATGAACCTGCCCAGGCATAATGTACTACCAGGAAATCCTGCTCCATAAACAATTTGAAGTGTTGCTATATTCCAATCTTACAAGACTTTGGGGCTTATAATTAATAAGCAAACTTATGTTGCTATGTTGATGAAAAGGGAAGGCCATAACAGTGTGACAATGTGAACAACTTATTGAAAGAAGAGACACAAGAAGTAAGAAACAATTGTTTACTCCTTATGATGTAGGAAAATATAATCAGTAGGACTCATAAATAACAATTTGAAAAAAAAGAGATTTTATTTCAAGGAACTTGATAGTACTTGACTTGGGAGATTAAGGATGATATTGATGTTGCACCCTGGGAGAAAGCTCATGTCTAGTGTAACTTCAGGATTTAACTACTATGAAGTTTAAAATGTTCTCCTTTCCTTTGTAATAAAATTGTACTTTAAAATCTACAGGACTGCAGATCTGACTCCAAGAACAAAAGACCAGATGGAAGGCCTCCCCTGCTAGGACATGTTGGTGCAACATGTAGAACTTTTACATCAGCTAAAAATGTCCCATAATGGGAAAACCATGTGAGCAAGAGTCACATTCAAAGCTATATCCACTAGGAAGGACACCCCTAAATACAAACCGCTGCTGCCTAGCAGTTGCCATCAAAAGAAGTAAAGGCTATGGGAGAACATGCAGACAGAGATAATGGACAAGGTAGACTCAGCAGCCCTGGCCAGCATCCACCTTATGAGAAGGAAAACTCCTCCGTCAAAACAAGATACAACCTGCTGTAGATGGAGCGTGTCAGCCACGGCGCAGGTTTAGGGGAAAAATCAGGATACACATGCATATATGAGTATTGACAGTGTGACCAGCTCTTCACATATTCATGATGTTGCACCGACTCTTCCATTATGAAACGTGACAATGTTCAGTGTGCATGATCCATGATCAAAAGTCTTGAATTCTGAGGAAGAAGAGGAAGACTTTAAAATCTAGAGCTACCATGTACATGTCAACAATGTCAGAAAAGTTGTCATTTATGTACTTTAATATACTGATTTCAAATTGTTTAAAGATCTACAGATTTAAGTTGTACAAATAATTGGAGCTGTCTGAAAGTTCAAGAATTTAATTTGTAGGTTATTTATTTGTTGTAAAGAAATTATCTTCTATTTTTGATCAGAGGATATAGATCCAGAAACTGAGGATGTAAGAGAGGAGATAGCTACCCCAAGACACTGTAAGTATGCCATTTTTTCACTGTTATTAAGATTTGTATTTACATAAACTCATTTGTATCATACATTTATTGTTTCTTTGTTGTCAAATTCTGTCTACAGACACACATAATGACATACAGGGAAAAGAAAAAAATGTGCATATGTTGACTCCCACAATAAAGTTATAATGCTGTGTTCAATATCGGTATTATTCAAAAGAATATTTCTATGAGTAGCTTAAAACATCATACAGGGAGTATAATATTGGTGTTAATGGTATTCTGTGACAAAAGACACAATTATGAATGGTGTGGATGGTAGCTAGTCAAGACAGCACTAGTTCCACATTAAAAATGTCACCACTGTGCTACATGTGCATTGTTAAACAAAACTATTACACCACATACAGAAAGTGTTTTTGATCTCCGATGCATCTTGGAAAAATAAGATATAAGGTGTAATGCTTGACGAGAAGACTGGCCTGAGGGGCGTGAAAGTGAGTGTGGAAAATAACAGTTTATACTCATGGCCTTTGATATTTTCTTTTTTTAAACAGGTTTAAAACTAGGTCAACATTATAGTTTTTAAAAAGTTTAAATCTATGTAGCATTTTTATTCTTTATTGAAATATTGTATATTATTATATAAAATTGTACAAGGAGCACTATAGAGAGTGAGAGTAAATAATGTGTGGCACAGTTCAAAATAAATAAACAATATTTAAAATAAAATAAAGATAACTTGAAAAGATAGCTCACCAAAATATTATTGCAGGAAATTTAAGGCAGGCATTAACCCATGTTCTGTTTACTTTAAAGTGTATTCACATATCCCCTTGACATTTTAGTATCCTGCCACATTTTAAAATGCACCTTTGTTGATGCTTTGTATGGAATTTCTAGATTATATTCTATAAATACTATACTGATTCTTTTGTACATTTCAATATATTAAATATAAATAACTCAGCACTATAAATGAAAAGTTAATACATACTCTAAATTTACTCATAAAAAAATAACTTTTATAAATATGGATATTGGTTTTGTATACATAGATTTAGATGAACTAATGCTGAAATACACAGTGTGGGCTGTATTTAGTGCATCCTGGGTATGATGGCCACAAGTAAAGCAAGGTAGAGAGATAATGTTATCATATAAGAGACCACAAGATGTATCATTAAATAACCGTTTGGTTAGTCTGCTACTGAGGACAAGAAGCATAAGATGGTGCATCAAAATGAAACCCAGATTTTTAGTCGTATAATTTTTTAAAATGTAGCCAAGTAAATAAATGTAGTTAAAAGAAATAAATTTAAAAAATGAAGGATAGTCAGTATATATGTATGGAGCATGAAATCATGCTGTTTTAACAGAACTTGTGAGATGCAGTAACAAGTTATTTTAATACAGGTTATCTTTTTTCCTCAGCCAAAATTGCCAGTGATATAGACCCTGAAGACAAGGAAGATGAAGGTGAAGCAGTTGAATTGCAGCAGTCATGGCTACAGCAGAAAAAGTTAGTAGCAGAGTTAATCCTAGACAGCTAAAGAGCCTTCAAACCACAGAAAGTTGTTTTGTCCTGTAGATATTTCAGGGCTCTATTTGGAGCTGCAGAGTTTGTGCACTTTACTAAAATCTGTTTGTGCAATCAATTGGGACAGAAACAATGAAACTGTGCATGTGGTAGCTACAAAACTACTTAAGATATAGAAAATAAAAAAAGATGCATTGAACACAAATAATATCTCAGAAGAACACTCTAAATACTGGTGTGTGAGTGCTGAAATAGGAGATATGGCTAACTAACAAATCATCTATAACGAAGAACACAAAAATGGGTATATGTGTCAGTCATGTGATGAGAATAAATAACACAGTAGCAAGGCAAGCCTTTGGGTGGGAAACAACAGAAAAAATAAAAAGAGGTGAATCTAGAGAAATATATTACAAATAATGCTGATAAGAGAGGCAACAACAGTATACATTGATCCCATCCTGCTACTGAGAAGTTTGCTTAGAATGATAATTTTTAGGAAGATACACCGTGAACCCTGAGCAAAGACTAACAGTACTGAGAGGACAATAGAAATAAATTGTCATACATATAAAAAGTCAGTAAAGTACCCCCGTCATGCCAAATGGCGTATAGGGAATATGGTTTTAGTGACCATATATTTTACAGACCTTCGGCACATGATTTTTGGGGTAATGTGGTCGGTATTACGCCCGTGCTGCTTCACTTTCCCTGAAAAAATCAGGTACCCATTAAAGGCTGGGTGAATCCGGAAGCCGTCGGTTGTGATCAAACCCTACCTCTTGTCCTTTGTAGTCCAGCTCACTAACCACTGAGCTATCATGGCTGTGTCATACATATAGTTGTTTTTATTTTTTTTTTTTTATTCTTTCCGTGTGTGCCTTCTTCAGCAATAGTGAAACTTATCTAATCAGGCTAGTGATCAGAGTGCTAACAGACACTCTTTGAGTACAATGTTGATACAAGAACAGATGAGCTGCCTCTGCAAAGAATGCTGCTAGTTGGTCAATCCTGGACAAGCTGAATAATTTTTAGGCCAAAAATTTGTTTTTTTTTTTAAACAGTTTCTCAACATAACAGGAATATGCTGGTTTGGCCATTGCTTTAAACATTTATGTTTACAATTCTGACCTATGGATGTGAATCATGGACAGTAGACAAACAAATAATGAAAAGACAATTAGAGGCCACAGAGATGGGATTTCTCAGAAGAATGTTGAAACTTCCCTGGACAGCTAAAAAGATCAATGAGGACATTCTCAAAGAGGCCAACACAAAGGGAAAGCTCCTAAAACACATCAGAAAGAAACAATCAACATTTTTCAGGCACATCATGAAAAGAGGAAAGTTGGAATTCTTGGTTACAACTGGCAAATACAGGAAAGAGAGATGGCAGACGACAAAGAGAGAAGATATTAGATAGCTTGGTGTCATGGCATGGAAAACAGCAACAATAAAAATTGATATAATGCACTGTGGATAGAAGATTGTGGAAGAATATGATTACCTTCGTCAACCAGTATGGCACATGATGATATTATGTTTACAGTTTCTATGTATAACTTGTGAGCTACAGGAACCATCAGTATGCATACACTTCACCATCTTTTTATTTTGCATGTGAGCATCTATAGATGTCACTGGAGATCTGTGATGTCAACTCAAAGAACAATGAACAAATTTATAATCAGTAAAGAAAAGTAGTATTAATATTTTTTTACATTATTTAATTATTATTTGTATATAATAATTTTATTTATATTTTTATTAATCTTAATATCATGAATATTAAAGAACAAACATGTATTATCTAATCTAAAAAGAGCACTATGTAACACATTATTCCTTCCAAAACTATACTGTCAGTATAGTCTTTGACACTAACACCATCACTATAGAGATGAGATGTCTTAGAAGAATGGCAAATGTGAGAAGTGCCAGTAACAGAAATAAGGATATAAGGAAAAGAGTTGGAGTAAAAACAGTGCTGGATCTCATTAGGAAACAACAGGTGAAATTATTTGAACATGTAACATGATCACCACCAGACAGTGTCTCTCACAGAGCCTTGACACTCAGGAAAAATGGGGATAGGGGGAAAAGGTAAACCTAGATGAGGATACATTACAAATAGCAGACATTACAATAAGTACCATGCAGGAGGCACACTACAAAGCATTAATCCAAACATTTCATTGTTCCTCAATGATGAAAGGCAAGAAAAGCAGAGAAAAGTCAGAAAAGGTATTAGGTGAATGTGGATTGTTGACATATGCTAATGCATTTAGGGGTCACTGACATTGAAATTAGCCATAGACTTTATACTTTAGAATGGAATGGTGTCACTGCAGGCAACACATTTCCATCTCTGCTCAGCCCCTATTGCAGCAACCAACAAGTGTTCATCCTGAGCATTTGTGTTGTTCTAGTCAATGTGTCCCATTCTGGAAAAAGGTGTGCAGCTCATGATCCACAATCCCAGGTCACTGTCATGATCATTGTGCCCCATTCATGTGCCTGCACTGAAACAGTGTAGATTACGTATTAAGTGAGTGTGCCTCACAAATTGCTGTCTCACAAATGAAATCACCTCCACTACAGTGAAACATTCAATCTGACTGCAGTCCAGGAGGTAGCCAATTTGCAGTCAAAACCAGATCTCACATCCCATCACAGGGCAAAGCTGAGGCCTGATACTCTTCCACTTCAATCAACAATCAGTTGCTCGCAGCAGGAAACATTGTATGCTGACAACACAGCCTTGCAGCCATAGACTAAAACATATTGTAAAGCTGTTTTTTTTTTTATGTAATCAGCTTCACCCCTTTAAATGCCCTGTTGGTTAAAAACAGTATCTAGTTAAAACATTAAATGAATGATGGTGTCGTCTTTTCTCTCTGGATTATTCTCTTTTTTCTTTTAAATGATGTACTCTATTATTGCAAACACAATCTTTCTTCATTTTCTTGATCCTGCCTGACTTATTAATATTTGTTTCTGTCTACTTTTTACTTTCACTTGATCCATTTCTGTCTTTCTTGTTTTATTCTATGTGTCTAGTTTTTGTCCGTGTGCCTGTTATGTCTGTCTTGTATTTATCTTATGCACATTTGTTCTGGCTGACATATTTCGCATCACTGCTAATTGTACAAATCCATAGGTTCTCAATCCTTTTAGCAGATAGTAAAGGGGATATTTTATGATTCTTCCAATAGCCCGCTAGTCACATAAATATTCATAATCTATCCTTTTAGCTGATTTGCTGTACTGGTGCCAAGCCTGACTAATATATCAGAAATCTCATGAGTGTCTTCTCATTCATCACTGTGTCCTCTTCTAAAGACACTTGTTATTATTTCACTTTTGTTAAAAACTATTGTCCTATCTACACAAACATTTGAAGTGATTTCATCAGCACTAAAACACCTGAATCAGACTCTACTGCTCATTTTATATTTTAGAAATCCTTTACAGTCCAGAATTATTTACAGAATAACTTTTTAAATTTAGTTGTGTTTAAAATACTGTAATAAGTGAATATTTATTATAGATTGTGAAGTTATCAGTACATTCTTGTTATAATTGTAAAAACGTTTTGGATACTGGTGGGCAGATAAGACCATTAACCCTCTATCACAACACCTATATGTGAGTCACGTTTTTATGGGCATTACTAAAAATTGCAAGCACTTAATTATTAAATTTGGAGTTCGGAATATAGTATTTTCTTTGAACTTTGGCTACAAAACCGCCCAATTTTTATGATAGCTTAATACTTATTTACGAAGCGAACGTAGGTTAAAAAAATCCAACTTCAAAGGAAATAAATCCAAAATGCAGGAGTCACTGGAAATAATAATTAGGAGGGAGGAAATGTTTGTCAAGAATTGTTACTTTGAGGTGGTAATCTTTATAAAGGTATTGTAATCTAAGGTTAATATTGTTACATTCTATTGCTTGTTTGTGTTCACCCAATGACAAAATGAATGTGCCAAGGGGTCAAGTCACCAGCTATGATCCACAATTTCAGCTTTGCTGCTGTCAGTCGCCTTGGCCTCTGTTACATTTTATTGTAATTGAGGTTACGTTTTAAAATAATTAAGTACTGGATCAATGTTATGCTTAACTGTAAATGTATTTAATTTTTGTTTACAGATTGAGGTTACAGAAATTCAATAGAAGATGTAGGAGATTTTGCCGTAGAATTGTCAAGTCACAGGCATTTTACTGGACTGTGATCTTACTTGTGTTTCTCAATACACTCATTTTGACCTCAGAGCATTATTCACAGCCTTTATGGTTGGATGAGTTCCAAGGTGAGTAGATATCACTGATATATATCTGATTCAAAGTCAGATTGCAATAAATAATATTTGGTGTATATCAGTGTAAGGGGAGGAATAAGACAGGTTTGTTTTCTTAAATTTTAGCTTGTATCACAGAAATAAACAAGTTATCACAGATTACTGGTCAAAGTAATTGACTTCATTGCACTCAGACTGCAGCCAATGACACTTAGTGTTTCCAAAGAGATGATGCACACTGATAATTCTTGTACTTGCTGATTATACAACTCACGAACTATCATTCACTCAACCATCTATTATTTGTTTTTTTTCTGTACTCCTGATCCTTGGAGTCTCATGACTGCACTCTCATCAGTCTCCATGTAATACTGGTAACGAGATAGATTGCAGTTTATCCAACCGATAACATTTGTTGACCTCTTAAAAACTTTTGTGTCTATATGTTCAGAACGAGTCAACAACGATGGCCTAACATCATCAAGCGCTATACATTTTTAAAAAATATGACGATCACCATTTTCAAGAGGACGTGAACTTCCAGTATATGGTGGATAGGTGGCAGGAACAATTGAAGGCAATACATGAAAAGTGTTCCTTGTTGCAGTTTCCTCATATTCTAAGTCCAGTTTGTTGCAGGAGCTACTGAGTTAAGTGCTCTGTGCACACCGTGAGCTGTGTGTCTCACCCGTTTTGATCATGTTTCGATATTCCAATTGTTTATGATGAATGATGATATTGTATGGCAGGGAACAGTTGGCTGTGTTCACTTTCTGCGCGGTTTCACCTTATGTATTTTGGTGTGTGCTGAGACTGCTATGATGGGGACTACAGTTACCTTTCTTTGTTTGGGAAATGAGTTATTCGGATGATTATGTTGGCACGGGTGGTTGAGCAATTATGGATTTTAATTCATTTGCAGTGATACCGAGGCCTTCCATAACCAAAATAACCAGTTCCCATGTCACTCTTCAAGAAATAATTAAAGAAGAGTTAAAAGAAAGAACCCCCTCCTTTCCCTGTGACATTTAGGGAATGTGATTCTAGTGTCAATATTTTTTTTTTATAAATTTTGTTCTAAACCTTGGTGGTTGTGTGGTTTCAGCATTTGCTACTGCTCAGAAGTGTCTGGATCCAGATGTGATTAATTTCTCCATACTGACAAGGCTTGAGCATATGACCAGCCACTAAAATGGTACCTAAGATCCTCCTGAGAAATAAGGGCATCCTGGTGTAATGCTGACAATATGATACAAAAATATGTTGTTGGCCATATATAGTCTTTAACATGATGTTCTCAAATGCTTATCAAGGAGTGTAGGGGATTATTAATTTTTGTTGTTTATGTTGTTAACATTACAACAGTGTTGTCTTCCTTTCTCATAGAAAAATCCTGTACCCATTGGGTGGGTGAACTAGAAACTGTCAATCAAGTGGAACCTCTTACATCAGTCAACCAGTTCATTAACCTTTGCTCTTATTTTGAGGGGGCCTCGGTAGCCGAGTTGGGAAAACTACCTGACTGGACTACCGACGTTTGGACAACCCGTGTTCGATTCCCGCTGGTAGCAGTGTGAATTGTACTCATTGTTAGAAAAAAAAAATACCATCATGGAGAGAAATGGGTACCAGGGAATTACCCTGGGAAGGTGAGGAATGTTGCTTCGCATCTGAGTTTTGATGCTTGAAGCGACACTATACAGAAATCTCTGAACATTTCTGGAGAGGCAGCAGAGCACATATGGGTGTAAACTCGTGTGCTAAGACGCTGGTTCAAGTCTCGTACTTTACCTTACCTTTGCTCTTATTTTATTTCTTGTCATGCTCTAGAGTTCCCACTTAAAATAAACATGAAAACTGTATCTAGCAGTTAAATTATTAAAGAGATGGGACAGACAACAACGTTTCAGCCTTTTAAAGGTAGTTAGATACAATACAAAAAAAAAATACAAGAGCTTATATAGACAATTTGGCAGAGACAGCTGCAATTACAGGAGATAGCAGAACTCTCTATACTGCACAAAAGTTGCTGACAAACACCTATACATCCGGTGTATCAGACATAAAAGCACATTGGGAGGAACACTTCAAAGAAATTCTTAACCATGCACTACCCCACAATTTAATAGATTTTGAAGCTGAAATACCAGCAGCAGAATTAGATATAAATTTAGATGATGTCACCTTGAGCGAAATAGAGACCTCCTTAAAGTGAATGTACAACAACAAGGCTGCTGGCAAGGATACGTCAACAGCTGAGATCCTCAAAGCAATTGATAGCCATAATTTAATACACCTCCAGAAAATGTTCAACATCATTTGGAAAGTAGAGAAGGTGCCTCATAAGTGGGAAAAAAGGAATCATTGTTAAGATCCCAAAAAAGGGCAATCTCAGAGATTGTAACAACTGGAGAGGCGTGACACTTTTGTCAGTTGCCTCAAAGTTATTCTGCAAAATCATCCTAAATAGAATAAAGGATTCAATAGATACAGTAATGCGTGAAGAACGGGCTGGATTTAGAAAAGGGAGAAGCTGCCTTGACCACATTTTTATTCTACGACTTATATTGGAAGAACACATTGAAAAGCAAAAACATTTTGTACTTAAGTTCATTGACTTCAAAAAAGCATTCAACAGCATTCATAGAGATTCTTTGTGGAAAATTCGAAAGCATCAAAACCATAAATAATCATAATCATCAAAAATCATAAATATTATCAAAAACATGTATGATAGATACACATGTACAGTTTGTACAGAGGAAGGACTGAGCGAATGTTTTCTAATAGAAAATGGGGTTAAACAAGGATGTATTTTATCGTCCTTGTTATTTGGAATTGTTATGGACTTCATAATGAAGAAATGGTAGCAAAGGCATCAAATAGATACAAGGACACCATTTAGAGGACCTCAACTTTGCTGATGACATAGTCCTCATCAGCAGTCAGATAAAAACAGTGCAGAAAAACACAAATGAACTATCATCAATAGCCAGCAAAATTGGGCTTCAGATCAATCATGAAAAGACTAAAGTCATATAAAGCTTAATTCCAACAGATGACAGAATATACATGGAAAATAAAACAGGGAAAGAGATTGATCACTTTATTTAGCTTAGAAGTCACATTGATTGGGAAGGGGATACAAGTAAATAAATTAGAATCAGAATAGCTAAAGCAGCAATGTCTCTCAGAAGCCTTGAAAAGTTGTGGAAATCAAAACTCATCAATACAAACACAAAACTTAGATTATTCAAATCAAATGTACTATCTACCATAACGTATGCATGTGAGAGCTGGAAAACAACAAGAGACATAGAAGCAAAGTTGAACGCATTCGAAAATAGATGTCAAAGGAAAATACTTGGTATAGCGTAGAACGAATACAAAACAAACGAGGAAATTAGAGAAATCGCCAATCAACCAATATCTTCAGTAATCAAGAAAAGACGATGGTCATATGTTGGACATGTGATGAGGAGAGATAATAACCAAATAACAAAGCAAGCCCTCATGTGAGAAACAACAGGTAAGAGGAAAAGAGGCTGACCCAGAGAGACACTGAGAAGAACATTGATGAGAGAGGCAAGAGCAGCAGGAATCAGCTCCCTCAATGAGATAGAGTTGCTTGCACAGAACAGAGACAAATGGCGAGATTTGATAAAATATCTTTACAAGGATTGAAACCTGTTAGAATAAAAATTTAGATAAGAGAAAGAGTATCTGGGTCTATGTCCTATGGGTCGGTTATGGCTCAAAAGGTAATAGATAGATAGATAGATACAATTTCATGTTTATTTTACGTTCTCTGCAGCTCAACTTAGGCCTTGTGTAGTATCTAATATTTTATATTTGTGCTTATCATCTAAAGTTCCCACATATTGCTCTCAAATTTAAGTTCTTTCTTTACTTATGTCTTCAGCATGACCAGATTTTCAATTTCTCCAAATGTCCATTCATGGTGGAGTCACTTTTTTTTTACTTTACAAAGCATAGATAGAGAGTCATATTCTAACATCGGGGACTGGTTAGTCTTGAGGCAAGACGCCGGCTTCGAGACAAAGAGGTTGTGGGTTCAAATTCTGGCTACACTGGTTGGGATTTTTATTTATGATTTCTCTCTATGGCAACCACCCCTGGTCTCAGCATCGAGGCCTGGTTTGAAACATCAATTACTCATCGATAAAAAAATATGAGTACCTCTGAAGTCTGAGTTATCTGCCTGTGCGGCAAGGGACCCCTGTGCACACTGCTACCAGGGAAAAATGGATTAACACGCAAAATTCAGTTCCTAGCCTCTAGTGACTTCATCAGAGGTAAAACCTGGCGAACAAAAAAAAATTATTGTAACATAACAAGAGAATGAGTAAAAAATGTATTTTTTAATGAGAATAAGAAGGTCAAAAAGAGAACCAATATCCAATATTAGGAAGAAACAATCATCATTTTTGGCCATGTAATGAGAAGGGAATTGCTCGAATATATTGTAACAACTGGGAAAATTGAAGGATGAAGAGATCAAAGTAAGCAAAGAGAAAAAATACCAGGCAGCTTAAGAGATCAGCTTGGCTGAAGATCAACAACAGAAATGATAAATAGCTGTCAAGATCAAAAGTTGTGGAGAGACATGATCACCTATGCCAGGAGGCATGGTACTTGATGATGATGTGATAAGAAAGTTAATTCAGAGCAACAGTAACAGATCCAATTTCCAGCCTTATACCTGAAGTAGTAAACATATAACTTATAAGTGCCATTTTATTCTTCTCTTCTTTTCTTCTTCTAACCTTCCTCTATTGCCGTTGGCATCGAGGGGAGATACAATCTGCGATTCTTTGCTCTTCTGTTGGCCTCTTCTGGTGTTATCCCTCCTAGTGACTCTAGTATTCCCTTTATCCATCTCTTTCTCGGTATTCCTCTTAATCTGGCATTTTCGTAGTGTTTGTTTATGGCTCTTTGAGTCATTTTAGTTCTTTTTGTTTTGTCATGTGGCCGAACCAATTTATCTGTTGCTTCTTTATGTATTCGATGGCTGGTTCAATTTCGAGTTTCTTCCTCAGGTCGGTGTTTCTTACTCTGTCCCTTAAGCTGTTTCCTGTCATTCTTCTGACACATTTCATTTCGGTGGTTGTTATCTTTATTATCGTTCTAGAGTCCAGCGTCCAATTCTGGCACTGATAGCACAGAGATGGTAGAAAAATTGATTTGCATATTGCCCTTTTTGCTTCCGTAGTTATTATTTCATATAGGAGAAGGTGTATCTTGGTCTACGCCCTATGGGCCGGTTACGGCTCGAAAGGTCAATAGATAGATAGTTATTATTTTATTGATAACATATTTTACCACACAATCATAGGCCCTATGTGTTTAAAAATGTCGGTGTATAATAGTTTATATTTTCCAAACTTGTTCTATTTTCAGCTATTGCCAACCTGTTCTTTGTCGTCCTCTTCACATTTGAAATGTTACTTAAGATGTACAGCCTGGGCTTCCAGGGCTACTTTGTGTCACTCTTCAACCGCTTTGACAGTTTTGTTGTTCTGTGCAGTATCCTGGAGGTGATACTGCAGTACTCAAATGTCTTTCCTCCATTGGGTATATCTGTGCTCAGGTGTGCCCGTCTGCTCAGGGTGTTCAAAGCTACACGGTGAGTTTTTGTAAATGTCATCATTCATTAATTTCTCATCATTGTTAGAGTTGACATCACATTTCTGCAAATAATACCATAGGTGTCAGTTGATTTTTGTAAATGTCATCATTCATTAATTTCTCATCATTGTTAGCGTCGACATCACATTTCTGCAAGTAATACCATATGTGTCAGTTGATTTTTGTAAATGTCATCATTCATTAATTTCTCATCATTGCTAGAGTTGACATCACATTTCTGCAAGTAATACCATAGGTGTCAGTTGATTTTTGTAAATGTTATCATTCATTAGTTTCTTAATTAAAAGCAGTCATCACTTTTTGGCCATGTAATGAGAAGGTAACAGCTAGAATATATTGTAACGACTGGAAAATAGAGGGGAAACAAAGTGAAAAGATATCAGGCAGTATAAGAGAATGGTTTGGCAGAAGGTCAACAACAGAAATGATAAGTAACTGTCAGGTCGAAAATTGTGGAGAGACATGATCACCGACGCCAGCAGGCATGGTACTTGATGATGATGATGATAACTAACAGAAATATATTCAAATAAATTTTTACATTATTCTGTCTTATTTGATCGGTAATAAATGAAAAGCTGATAATATTGAAAACAAAATCAATTTTCTCACCATACATCACTACATCATTTTCAGATGTATTCCTTTAGTTTGGTTACTGAACTCAGCATGTGAATTTTAATATCCTGCCCCATTAAAAACCAAATGCAGACCCAATAATAATATAGTGGTATATTTATTTTTGCATATTGCAAGATCCAATACAGGTCCTGTGCAAAGTTTGAAGTTGGAAAGATCGTTGGACATGGAGAGTCTAAAATCTCTCCCCCATGTCTTTGGCTCTAAAGGAAAAATAGAAATTGATATGGAAAACTTAGTTTAATAAATTAAAAATTTATTATATTTCATGAAGCATTGACACACAGTAAACTAAATAAAAAATACTAGGTAACTTCTCTGGGGCAGTGTACTGTTTACATGATAAAGACATTTAAGAAGTTTTATAACACAAAGAGTATCAGTACAAAGCCCAGCTGTAAAAATATATTTTACAACGAAATGAACATTACTTTTTAGCAATATGCATCCACAATGCTTGCTTTGTTAACAGGTACTGGGCTTCACTTCGAAACTTAGTTGCCTCCCTCTTGAACAGTATGCGTTCCATTGCCAGTTTGTTGTTGCTGTTGTTTCTCTTCATTGTCATCTTTGCCTTGCTGGGGATGCAGTTATTTGGTGGCAAGTTCAATTTTCCAAACAGTGTAAAGCCTCGGAGTAACTTTGACACTTTCTGGCCATCACTGCTGACAGTGTTTCAGGTACTGTAAACATTATCTGTTATTTTGATAAACTAGTTCACTTACAAATGTTGTTGTTGTAACTAGTTGAAAATATTGTCTTCATTTATATATAGGCCCTACTACTCCTGTCAGATTTGTTAGTCAATTATATTTTAATTACAGATTTAAATATAGTAATGTCCTCTACATTAGCTCACCTTGTAGTGGTTGGAGGGCTTGTGAGCCCCCGGAATCCTAGGAGCTATGCCAGCGGAAGCTTAGCTCCTGACAACATCACCCAAGCTGGACAGGTCTTTGGGCAGGGACCAAACAAGTCGGACATGCTCTGGTGAGAAAACTCTACACAAAGCTCAGGCAGATGGTGCTCATAAACTCAGGAGGTCCCATCAAAGGACAGAATCCCCCTATAGAAAAGACAATTTGCTACTTTGCAGGAAAATTGAGGACAACCAAAGGCTAAGGAAAGCAAACCCAAATAAAATGCTGGCAGAAATTGGATGCACTGGGCCATTGGCACAGAACATAGTGCAACATTCTAACATATACTCAGTCATATTTAATGGACTCTAGTTATGGTACTCTGTCTGGGGTCGGCCCCAAGCTACTGGTGGTCATCCTCACCCATTTTGGAGAGTCAGGAAATGGCACCAGGGGGAAACTACTACTGATCGAAACAGCTTCAAGTCATATCTGAATATAATGCACTGGAATGTGGATGGCATATACCACAAAAAACAAGCCCTAGCAGTAAGACTAGTAGAGGAGATGATAGACTTGGCCTGCAACCAAGAAACTCACCTTAATCCTCAGCATAGATTTGTGGTCAGGGGCTGACATTTAGACAGGACAGGGAAAGTCACAAAGCTGGAATCCTTATGCTTATAAGAAATACCATCCAAGCAAAACAAATAGTAGTCACAAGCGGGGAGGCAGAGATCATTGGCACAGACTTATGCCCCAACTCCAATAGCATAAGGATATTTAACATGCACTACCCTAATGACCGATTGCTCAAGCTGAAGTCAATGGAAATAACACCATCTGTCTGTTAGTAGGAGACTTCAACAGCCACTCTGAAATATAGGGATCCCCCAACCTTCTACTTAAAAAGATGGAAAACATCAACTCTCGACCTAACATTTGCAACAGCAGACATATCCAACAAAATAAGCAGAATAGTACTGAACCAACTTGGAGACAGTGACAACAGACCAGTCAAACTTTCAGTGGATCTTGCTCACAAACAGGAGGCGCAAATACCACTCCCCTGCTGGAACTACAAGAGAGCAGACTGGGATAAGTTTGCCAAGCTCACAGATGCCTACACTGCACATATCAATACCCATGAAAAATGAAAATAAACTCAATAATATGATAGAAAAGATAACAAAGGCAATCCTGAGAGCTGCAAAAGAATCAATTCCTAGAGGAGCAAGGAGAAACTGCAAGCCATATTGGAGCAAGGAAATACAGACTAGAGGAGGAACTGAACTCTGCCATAGAGCTAGCTGAAACATCACAAAGCACAGAGAACAACATAGCCTATTAAGCAACCTCTACCAAATACAGAAGAGAGGTCAAGATATCAGCAAGACAGAGTTGGGAGAACACAATATAGAGCCTCAATCTAGATAAAAATGGACACAAACTGTTGAAACTTGTGAAAGCTCTGAGTGATGAAAACAACAGCCAACCTACAATAACATTAGCACACAATCAGAACATCCACACAGGCCAGAGGGCAGCAAACATACTGATAGACACTTACAAAAACATAAGTAGGATAAACATTCCAAAAGACCAACAGAAAGCTGCGATAAAAGAAAACACATGCCTTTAGCACCAGAAGAAGACCAGATGACTATCTTTACACCGACAGAACTAGATGTAGCACTCAAAGGATTGAAACTTAAAGAGTTCCCCTGGAAAAGATGAAATCACTAACAAGATGCTCATACATTCTAGGACAGAAAGATAATGGCCAGCTCCTAAGGATAATAAATGCCAGCTGGAAGAGAGGATAAATGCCAGCAACCTGGAAAGAAGTCATTATGGTACCCATCTTCAAACATGGAAAAGACCCACTGGATCCAAGCAGCTACAAACCAATTAGCCTACTGAGCTGCCTGAGCAAACTCATAGAAAGATTGGCCAACAGAAGACTCATGTGGTATCTGGGGACAAAACAATAAATATGCCTCAACAAAGTGGTTTCCACCAGCATAGACCAACTAAAGATCTGATTATCTACATTTCTCATTTGACAATCTTCAAGGAGTAGCCTCACTTTTGATGTGAAAAATATATGTGAAATTATTTAATTTTTAAAATAGAAATACTTACAAAATATGTAAGTTCTCAAAAAATGTGGGACTTAGTTTAATTAATAGACTTTTGATATTATAATTTATAAATTAACAGTGTTTGATAACAATTTAAATTTTGTATACTGCTCTTATTACTCAGATTCTGACAGGTGAGGACTGGAATTCTGTCATGTATGATGGAATACGAGCATATGATGGAGTCAAGTTTCCTGGCATTCTTGTTTGTCTGTACTTTGTGGTTCTTTTTATATGTGGCAACTGTATCCTTTTTGTATCTAACTTCCCTATGCTCTCAAAGCCTGCCTATGATAAGTTGTGAATTATTAATTTTGTTATTTTATATAGAACCATCATTATTGTACTTGGACTGTGTCCATTAACTATTGATCTCTTGCCTGCTTATGCAGGAAGATATACAAGCTCCATAACATTAATGAAATGAATTTGAAAGATTCACAAGTTTTAACAAAATGTTGTTTAATGATAGAAATCTTGCTGAAAAGTAATTCAGTTCAATGTATAAAATGATAATTTATTGTTAAATTTATTACTAAAATAATTCTACTGAAAAAAATACATTTTATTTCAACTTAAATCCTGAAAAATTATAAACTTATCAATAAACAGAGATGTAAATTATTGTTCTGAAAAATATATGTTTCGTTTTATTGTTTTTAATTGAGTTATTTGTGGGTCATTATCAATGCACTCCGAATATGTCCATATGTGCTCAGATCCCCTCCTCAGCAAGTCCTGCAGCATCCAGTGACTGATGACTCCAGTTCTGTGTTGGTTGATAAGCCTTCTTACACGTCCACTAAGTTTCTCATTTCTGGCTGTGCCCATCTTAACTCCCATCTCTTTCATCCAATGGAGTGATGTGGACCCATGGTTGTTGAAGTCCTGTGCCCTTTCCATTTCTTGGAGGGCATTGGTGATATCGGCTTGATCCATTGGTTGACTGTCCTCAACAATAACGCAGCTAGCCAACCTGTCTGCTCTTTCATTTCCCCGTTCTCCTGCATGTCCAGGGACATAGACAAAGGTGATCCCACATATTTTTTACTTCTGTAATGACTCTACCCATTGCATGAGTACAGAGCCCACCTCCACTTTTCTTATCATGCTCATCGAATCACTTAGTATGTAGGCATGGGTGTAGTCTTGTGACTCTAACCAAATGACTGCTCTGGTCACTGCCATCACCTCCATTATCATACTACTTGTGGTCATAATATATGCGCCACTGTCTTCCCTGACTATTCTGCCTGCCGAGTGTGCTGTAAATGCCCATGCACTCCTTTGGTGTAGTATTACAGATCAGTCGGCATAGATGACTGTATCTTTCTCATCGGTGTTATCTCAGATAAGACTGTTGACCTCTGCATTGGCCATGACAGAGTTGTGCTCCCTACATTTCCTGTGGAGTGTGACAACACACGAGAATGTCAAATTTGTATTGTTTATGATTGGTCAGTCTCAGAATTTGTTATTAATGCTTTCCTTACCTGGAGCTGAAGTGAAGATTTGTGCAGCTTTTAATTTATTGATGTTTCTGCATTTATTTCTTCTAAAACCTTGTAATTCTCTTTTTTAACCTTTTTTCCGACTTCATATGCATATTGTCCAAACAAACCATATGTTTCAAGAGATCAGTTAGATCAATTTGTACACACGGTTTAGATGAATTAGATTAATTTTCAATTATTTTGTTACTTCTTCTTTCCTTCATCATTTGCCTTTCAGCATCGAGGGGAGATATAATTTGCAGTCTTTTGCTCTTCTGTTCGCCTGTATTTTGTTACTGTTATTTTAAATATAAAACTTTTGGTTAAACCCCTTGGTTTATTATTTTTGTGTGCAATATTATATGTAGAATAAAGTAACTGTTTTGTATGCATTTTTGCACATTTTTATAGTTTATGAAGGTATAGATTGTTAAGCAGAAAATTTTCCTGAACATGTTCTAGATATTCTATTGAATGTCTTTTTGGCTATTGCTGTGGACAATCTGGCAGATGCTCAAAGTTTGACAGAGATTGAGGAGGAAAAGGAGAAAGAGAAAGAAAGAAGAAGGTCTTTGAGAAGATCAAAGAGTAGGAGTCCAAATAAAGAACAGGAGGTAATTACTGGTATAGTAGTAAAATGCTACAGTATCTTAGCAAAAGATTATCTTTGTCTAAGGTGCAACAGAGGAGAATTGTGACATTTAAAATTAATTCCATGAAAAAGGCACATTATAAAATGGATATTATGAGAATAGAATGATTGTAGGAACTATATTTTGTTTTAAATAAATATAGAGGTAACAAACGAAATGATTAAGACATTTCTTATGGGAGATCTGGAGGTGTGCGTGGCCATGCAGCTAAAACCACTGCATCGCTGGCTGAAAAGCCAGCGTACAGTGTGCGAAACCCATGGTAGACAAAGGATTTTTTTATCTCACCCCGGATAGATTAGAATTATTATAGATTTATTCTATTTGGGGTGAGATAAAAAATCCTGAGTTTCACACGACATGGTGACTGCTTTGACAAAGTGGCCTTTATCCCTCTGGTTCTATCTCCCCGACATACACCAGCAATGGTACTGTGTGTCATAAAGATAGTTTTATGAGAGATTAAAGCCTGCTATACATTTACTCTGTGTGTTTTGAACAGTTAAAACTATGTATAAACAAAAATAAAAGGCTTAGAGGATAGAAAACTTAACAGAAACTCTTCATGGACTTTGAGCATGCTGTTTGACACAGATGATTGAAGAAATAAAGTAATATTTCCATGCAGTGATTCAGACCAATAATGGAAGACAAAATCTACCATGAGAATCAGTCATAAAAGTTTCAGCTCATTAAATTATAGAGTAGTTTCTTCTGGTATTTTTCTTGATTCACAGATTGTTGATTCTTGTCCTGAATGGCATGTTTTATGACTGACATATTGTTATATCAACCACTGGTGAACATGTTTCATTACTCAAAGATTGCTAATTCATTTCTTAAAAGACATTTTTTTTATTATTCATAAAGGCTAATTCATTTTCTAATAGAAAACTTTTCATTATTCAAAGATTGCTGATTCATTTCCTAAGAGACATGTTACAAGACTAAAAGAAATAATTATTAATTTATGTTCTGATTGACATGTTTCATGATTCAAAGATTGCTGAATTAATTCCTGATGGACACATTTCATTTAAACCAGCTATGAGAAAGGGATATCTCTACCCACAAAGCTAATGTTACAACAACATATAAATGGTCCTGCCACTTCTAAATGCTATGATTTATACAATGTACAATAGGGGAAAATTGGATTCACTGTAGTCGCTGCTCTATAAAAATATAAAACTATGTTCAGTTTTTTATTTCAGGTTGTGTTGCCTTTTAGTTATTTATAAGTGTTGTTTGCATTTATTTATTTATTCATATATTATTTTTAATTACCAAAGGGAAATGAAGAAGAGGGCTTAGATGTCAATGGAAATGATAGTGGAGAGGCTATGGAGAAGGAATCCAGTCATCTTAGTAGGGAGCCGAGCTCAAGAAGCAGAAGGTATCAAGAATACAATTTTTAAATTGTATTAATCTTTAGCATTATTCTGTGTTAGTAAAACTCGTTATAATGTACAGAAGATGCTAATGAACACTTTTACATCTAGTGAGCACCTGTTATGAAAAAATATGGAACCATATTAACATCAATTGAAGAAATAAAGTTACGATAGATACTAAGAAAATCCTTAATCGTCCAATACCAATGCATTTAATAGATTTTATAACCAACACACCAGTCTCACAGATATAAATTTAGATGACCTCACTTTGAATGAAGTAGAGACAACTGTAAGGTCATGGCAAACATCAAGGCTGCAGGTAAAGATGATATAACCTCTGATATGCTAAAAGCAATGGATAGCCATAACTTAAAACACCTGCAGAAAATGTTTAATATAATATAACAAGAAGAAAGGTACCAACACAGTGGAAAAGAGGTCTAATTGTCAAAATTCCCCAAAAGTGCAATCTCAAGGATTGCAACAGTGGAAAAGAATCTTCTATTGGTTGCCTCTAAAGTATCCTGTAAGATCATCATGAACAGAATCAAAGATGCAGTAGATACTGTTATGCATGAAGAACAAGCAGAATTTAGAAAAGAAAGAAGCTGCTTTCTTTAAGCTACATATTTTCACCATAAGAATTATATTAGAGGTACATATATGAAAGTTAATAGCAGAGACAGAGAATGAATTACAAGAAATGATAGACATAGTAGATAAAGAAAGCAACAAGAGGGGTCTCAGTCTGAATAGTAATAAAACAGAAGTGATGGTCATATAGATGAAACAATCATCACCAGCATGCAGCATTAAAATAAACAGGACACATTTGAAATAAGGGCAACACATTCAATATTTTGGCACAATAATAACATCAGATGGAAGATGCACCACAGAAATCAAAAAGCAGAATAGCTCAGGCCAAAATAGCATTTTAGAAAATGAAAATTGTCTTAAGCAACAAGTCTGTGCCAATAGAAATAATACCTTGTGTGTACCCTGTGTTTTAACTCTTCAATCTAAAATGTTATTTATGACATTGTACCTGAATTACTGAATAATTTTGTTGCCTTCTTCATTTGTGTAACATTATTCTCAGATCAAATAGACAAGAATCTTCTCCCTCTGATCACCATGTTCGTCTGGACCTTAGTCCTGAGCATACCTCCTCTGGGGAGTACAGAAACAGCCACAAAGTTCCACTCCAAGGTAAGAATAATATTCTCAGATTGTACAAAATGATGCTTCCATTTTTTTTATTATCCTCTAAGCATCCATAACCATGGAAGCCGCGATATCTCAGTGGTTAGTGAACTGGACTACAAAGGACAAGGGGTAGGGTTCGATCCCAACCAACGGCTTCCGGGTTCACCCAGCCTTTAATGGGTACCGGATTTTTTCTGGGAAAGTGAAGCGGCACAGGCGTAATATCGACCACATTACCCAAAAAATCATGTGCCGAAGGTCTGTAAAATTTATGGTCACTAACACCATATTCCTTATACGCCACTTGGCGTGACGGGGGTACTTTACTTTTTTTTTATCCATAACCATGCAAAAACATTGAAAATATGCAGCTTTCGTAAATTGATTTTTGTGTTGCAGTAATTAAATTTATAATGTTTTACCCCCTTTATTTATTGATCCTGTTATTTAATATCTTGTCACCTCCCAAATTTGATATTATTTTATTTTAAATTTTCAGTTGATAGTTTATAACATGTTTTATAATCTTATAATATTGATCTGTTTTGCCATTCATTATTTTTATAATTGCAATTTTTTTTTTTATGTACTATAGATGCTGAAGATGCAAACAGTGAAGAAACTGATCCAGAAGAGGCAGGAGGCACAGAGGATGAGGAAGGAGAAAATGAAGATGAGGAGGAGGAGGAAGAAGAAGAAGAGGAAGAAGAATATGATGAAGAAGAGGCGCCATCTTCTGCAAGACCAAGAAGGATGTCAGAAGTTAACATCCCATCACGTGTCAAGCCTATTCCAACATTCTCTTCACTCTTCCTGTTCTCCTACTCCAACAGGTCAGTAACTTTTGTGCTTTACTCTTTCCGGACTTTGGTGGACTTTAGGTTTGGACCAGATTGACCAGATCAATTTTCAAGTTAGGAAAATTCCATTGCATGTCTTTTTCATTTTACAATTTCATGCAATAATATAATTAAATGTGGTACCGGAAAGGTAAATGGGTGAAGAAAATGAAAATAGCATCTATTGATGACATCTGAAGGAAAATATATTATTTATTATAAATAGTATAAAAATATACTAAGGCAGATGATTTTCAATTAAAAATATCATATTTCATATGCTTTTATTTTCTTTGACTAGAGCTGTGTTGCTATCTATTCTACTTAAAAGGTTACTAATCCAGTTTATTTTCTATATATGCTTTACTTGATGCATTTATGTCCACAAATAATGAAATTAGGCACAAGAAATAGTAGACTACTAAGTAGTAGTGGGTGTGGCCACTATTTGCCAGAAATAAACACATATTTACGTTAAAACTCAACCATTCTATCTACTACATAATAAAGAAAATACCATGTGGTAATCGAAGGAAGTAATTATGAAACTTCTTCTAGATATCAAATACAAGTATTGGTGAATATTTATACAGAATCGCTACTTTGCTTTAATATATTCAACGTACTTGGTTCAAGCCAATGCGTCGATTTTGTCTCGTAGTACCTTCATAAGTGGAGCAGATGCGTCGCTAGTGGTCTGGACAAGGATAAAAATTTTAATTCATCAGTAGACTGATTTGAAAAACTAATTGATAGTATAACTTATTCATTGTTTTTAAGATCTAGGTATCAAAGTTGAAATGTCCTATAGAGGTCTTGCCTAAACTTAATAGTATGGATGATCTGTATTATTTATGCTGTAAATCCACTGATTCCACATAATTGGGGAATCCAAGGGAGTGACCAGGTTGATATATTTTGCCACCATCAGAGTTTGAGAGGTTGTTAAACAAAACTGCAGTTCCCTTTTTTTTCTGTATTCAACTGAAGGCTATTTCGCTAATCTTCCGTCTTTAAAATTTCATTGAATATGTATAAATGCTTTGTCAAAAATTCTCTCAGGCCATCTTGTCAGGAAATATTGGGCCTATAGTGTCACTAATACTTAATGTCATGACATGATTTACAATCCTGCCCAACCACAAGACCATGCCATCTTCACAGACGAGTCCATCATCAGAGGTCACCTGAGTGACTGTAGATTTGTTGCAGACCTCAATGGAAGATAGTCAAAAGTTGATTTACATATATGGCCCTTTTCATCTTGTCAGACAGTTTAGTGGAGGCTATTGTGTATTTTTATTGTGGAAGTTTTGTTTTTGTTGAACAGCTTCTCTCAAGGCTGATCCTACCAATGTTTGACAAACACATTCGCCCGCAGAATAAACAAGTCAGGCCCACTGAAGCACAGGGTTTTCCATTTTTTTCATGAGTATTTTCTCTTCTTTGTTTTGCCATAATACAGCCTCAAATGATGTTATGTCATTTTTTATACAGGGACTCCATTATGTGCAATCTCTTGCCAGATGTTCCCACTTGGGAGTTCATAGTATTTTCATCTGGTGCATATGAACCACATCCAACAGTCTAAAGCTGGAGATTGAAACTGTCACTAAAACATTAGTATAAAGTATTACCAGCATGCTCTGGAAAATTGAATGAAACATGCTGCGCAAAAATTAGCACTACCAACTCGAAAGTCATAAGTCATGGGGCTTCTGTGGATATATTGTCCTGAACACAAATGTGTGCATGGTAATAAGCAGGCTAATTGGTTGGCTGGGACATCTCCAGTAAAGGACAGGGAATATTGAGATGACAGAATAAGTCAGGTTTATCAAAAACTGTTGAGGTACCTTATCCAAAGAAGACAAAATGGGAACAACAACAACACACACACACCCCCCCCCCCCCCCATTTGTAGATTGACAAGTCAGGATTTGAGATGAAGAGAGGAAGAAAAAGCTAAAATGAATAACTCACAATCAGTACATTACAAGGACAGTCAGTGTGTAACAGTGACACTGCAATACGATTAATTATACCCCAAAGGATAAAGAATATGTTGGTCCAAACAATCCTGGTCACAAGGACATTTCTCTGTTGACCATGTGCTCAACACAACATGATTAATTCACAACCCAGAAACTGCAACTTCAAATATTCTGAACATCACTTGTGTTTGATACTTCATGTGATAACACAAGACATCATCTAGATCTTGTGCAAATGTTTATTCTCACAATGTATTGATGAATTCAGTATATATTAGACCACAACTTTTTTCAGAGATAATTTTCTATTCTGTTGTAAACATACTTGTTTAGGCTTTGTTTTCAGTATTTGTGTGTGGAAATGAATACTTTAAATACTTTAAAAATAATTGTATTGTATTGGATTTGTGTGCTCCATGCCTCAGCACTTCATTCTATATCATTATTGTAATTTTTTAATTTTTATTTCACATTTTTTATCCCAGACATTATGACACTGATTTTTAAGCAAGATAGCCATTTTCACAGCCTATTTTATATTCCTTTAAATCACCAGGTTCCGTATACTTTGCCACAAAGTCTGTAACCATCCATATTTTAGCAATGTGGTTCTGGCTTGCATCCTTATTTCAAGTGCTATGTTAGCAGCAGAAGACCCTCTTCAAAGCAAGTCACCAAGGAACAGGATTCTAAACAACTTTGATTACTTCTTCACAACAGTGTTCACCATTGAAATCATTATCAAGGTCAGGAAATATTTGAGGTTATGGCTGTCTCATTTGATTTCATCACTGAACACTTTTGTTTATTTGCTTGCTAGATTAAATAAAAACTAGTTAATTCGTTCATACATTAAACTATTTATTTATTTATTTTAAAATTATGTAAAGGAGCTAGAGCAAAAATAAAAATGGAAATTAAATGCAATAAAAATTACTATGTGTTGCTTATTAGATTGGTATTTATTGAGAAAATTAAAATACTATGGCCATGTGAAAGACATAACGGCTGGAAAGAATAATAATGGAAGGCATGGTTCCTGGACAACACTTCAGGGGCAGATGAATCATCATCATCATCAAGTACCGTCTCCGCAATGAAGGTTGGCTACCATGAAGTGCCATTCTGCTCTGTCTCTTGCTTTGATGGTGCAGGTTGTCATAGGCTGATTTGTCCATCTTTTGATGTTACTCGTCCATGTTAGTCTTGGTCTGCCTCTTTTACCTTGTATTTTCCCCTCCAGGATTACTTTTATTAGGCTGTTGTGTCTTTTAACATGGCCCAAAAATCGCATTTGTCTTGTTTAAATTGTGCTTAGTAGTTCTCTTTTCATTTTTAGTTGTTTTAAAACATCGTTTGTTATATTTTCCTTCCATCCAATTCTACCTATTCTTCTATATATCCACATTTCAAAGGCTTCAATTCTCTGTTCTGTTTTCTTGTCTAATGTCCATGTTTCTGCACCATACAGGAATATTGAGAAGATGTAACATTTTGCTATTCTTAGTTTTAGCCCTGGTGTTATTTGTTTTGATGTTAGTATGTTCTTCGTGACATTAAAATTACTTTTTGCCATTCCTATTCTTTTGTTGTTGTACATTTTCCATCACTGGCTATAGTATGTCCAAGGTAGTTGCAGTTCTGAACTGTCTCCAGGTCTATTCCTTCAATTTTGATATCCACTTGTGGGTTTTAGAGTATTTTCTTTGTTTATTATCATAGTTTTAGTCTATTTGACATTCATATTTAGTCCATATTTTTTGCTTATCATGTTTATTTCATTAAGTAATTGTTGTAGATCTTTAGGATTTTCTGCTAGTAGTACAGTATCGTCAGCATATCTTAGGTTATTGATTAACTTTCCATTAATTTGTAGGCCTGGCATCTCTATGATGTTTTTAAATATTTGCTCAGTGTATAGATTGAACAAGCTTGGTGATAGGATGCATCCCTGTCTTACTCCTCTTTTTATATCAATGGGTGTAGAGTTCTTTTTGTTATATTTTATTATTGCTGTTTGCTCCCAGTATAGATTACATATTAGTCGTATATCCATGTCATCTAGATGTATCTCTTTTAGGCATTCTATAAGTTGTTTGTGGTGTACTCTATCAAAAGCTTTGGTGTAGTCTATGAAGCAGGCATATATTGGTTTGTTTACTTCTGTGTACTTTTCGATTAATGTTCTCATGCAGAATATGGCTTCTTTTGTCCCGCTATTTTTCCTAAATCCAAATTTCTGCTCTTCTAATTTAGTATTGATTTTATTCTGAATCCTGCCTTGTACAGTCGAACCTGGTCTTAGGACCACCTGTTTAAAGCGTTTCCCTGGTTATAGGACCGGTCTACAATTTCCCCGAGTTTTTTACTATATGCTAACACTGATTACGGCGCTCACCGTATGATGCGACCAGAGACCAGGCTAATTAACCGCCGCCAATGTTATTTATCCCGTTTACGACACGCGGGTAATAGAACGAGATAACGATACACTGACCAGCCAGTCCTCCTCCGTCTCGCTGGGAGCCATAAACGATCGACACAGGTGTCTACAGGTGTAGAAGTTTTCCCGTATTTAGTGAGTCCCAGATTACAGTGGGACGTGTTACGTTTATCAGTCAATACTGGTGTGAGAAACACGGCAGACGCAGATCTATGATTCGTGAAGTGACATCACTTCGCGGTTCCGTCTAGACCAGAGTAGACCATTGCGTGGCCCGTATAAATTACAGGAATTAACTAAAGAATTAGTCATTGCCCGCTTAGAGTGTATTCACGTACATGTACAGTATCTCAGTGAATTATTTTTGTGGATTTTAAAAGTGTTACACACAATATAGGAAATGGCCAGTGTCAAAAGTGTAAAACCAAAAGCATTAACGCTGGAAGAACGAATATCAGTGATTCGACAAAATATTTTTGTGTGTTTAACTATCGTGTTTTATGAAAAGTGTCCAACCAGTGGCTATTGTAGACCGACATGTGCACTATGTTCTACTCATGGATTACGCTGATTTGCAGGTTAGTTTTCATAGTGCTTAGGATAAATTTTTTTTATCGCTCTATTTATTATGTGAAACCTGTGAGGCAGGACCACCTGTCCTATGGGACCAGTTTTTGAAAGTCCCGTGAATGGTCGCCTTAGACAGGTTCGACTGTATAACTTTTAGCGAGATTTTCGTAACATGGCTCATTAGGCTTATTGTTCTAAAATCACTACATTCAACTGCACCATTCTTTTTAGGCAATGCAATGAAAGTTGATGTTTTTAGTACATTTGGTATGTATCCTGTAAGGTATATGCCGTTGCATATGTCTGTAATCACTTCAATACCAAAATCTTCTAGTGCCTGTATCATCTCTATTTGTATGCTATCAGGTCCTGCTGCTTTTCCCTTTTTCATTGTTTTTATAGCCTTTTCCACCTCAGATTTTAAGATTTTATAGCCTGATGTACATTTTATAACTGGTTTCTCGTGCCTTTGATCATGAAATAGTTGTTATATATTCCCGCCATCTATCTATAATATCTTTATTGTCTGTTAGCATTTTTCCTTTTTTGTCTGCAATGCATCCACCTTCTGTGACTTTTTATTTTTATTAGTCATTCTCTTTATTTCTGTGTGCATTCCTCTTAAGTCTTGTTTGCTTTCCATAGTTTCTATTTCTATACATTTTTGGCTGAGCCAGTCTTCTTTTGCCTTTTTGCACATTTTGGGCATTTCATTATCTATTTTATTGTATTGGGCAATGTTCTTCGCTTGTATCTTTCTTCCATTTTTTCTAAGATGGTGTTAGTTATCCATTTTTGTTTTTTGTTCTTTTCTCTTTTGGGTAAGGTGTCGCAGGTTTCTTGTATGCTTTTCTTTATGCATTGCCATTTGGTTGTTACTTTTTCATCAGGATTTTCTATTCTGTATTGTTCAATTCCTTTTTATAGCAGCTTCTGGTATGTGTTCTTTACTTGTATTGTATAGGTATCTTTAATATCTTTTTGATTTAAAGCTGTTATATCTAGTAGATTTGTTGATGAATTAGAGTTTTGCTTGTTTCTCTTTAGTTTGATTTTCATTTTAATCATTACAGGATTGTGATCTGAATTAATATCTGCTCCTGGGTAGGTTTTGGCTTTCTTTACGCTGTTACAGAACCTTTCTTTTATCATTATGTAATCTATTTGATTCCTCTTCTTATCTCCAGGACTTTTCCATGTATATAGTTTCCTTTTCTCTTGCTCAAAGTAGGTGTTACATATTATCAGCCTGTTTTCTTCACAGAATTGTATTAATCTTTCTCCTCTGTCATTTCTTTTTCCTAAACCATGATTTCCTATAATGGTCTTATATCTACCTTTTCCTACTTTAGCATTCATGTCACCCATTACAATCAAGATGTCTGAAGATTTCATTTGCTTCATACCTTTATTTAGGTCTTCATAGTATGCCTCTCTTTGTTCATCTGTGTAGTCTTGAGTAGGTGCATATGTCTGTATTATTGCTATGTTGAATGGTTTTGCTTTCAACTTGAGCAGTATAATCATATAAATGATAAATGTATGCCCAGTGTGTACTTATATATTTTTGTAGCTCTATTTTTATCAGTATTCCTACCCCCCTTTGATGTTCTGTTGTGTTTCCTGAGTATATAAATGTATATTTTTCATCCTCTATGTACCCACATTCTTTCCATCTTGTCTCTGATATGCCTAAAATATCTATATTTATTCATTGTGCTTCTTGAATCAGATTTTCCAATTTCCCTTCTTGATATAGAGCCTTAACATTCCAAGTACTTATTTTAAGATCTTTCCTCCGACATAAGTTCAAATTCCTCTCCATGGCTTCCTCTGGACTAGTACGTGATGAGGCTCCAATCTCTTTCACAGTGGTCTGCCATATTCGTCTTTCATGTTCTGAATGTGCCTCATGTGTACCACAAACTTTGCTGTTTTTGCTTTCTGGGCCGTTGATCCTTTCTGATTCATCCGCCCCATCCACCGTCACAGACTATATAAAGAATAAGGTGGTTTAAAGACATCAAAGAGACCTCGAACATGATGACAGAGGAAGTGGGAAATCTGATTGAAGACAGAGATTCTTTCAGGCAGGCTGTGATGAATGCAATGTTCTGCAAAAACATGTGAGCTGATGATGATGATTGCATCTTAGGACTGGGATACAAAATAGATTTAAACAGCACATAGGTCCTACACATATGTCTTATGCCATCATGAAGAAATTTAAACAAAAATAGCATGACCATATCATCCACTTTTTAAAATAGGTAATAACAATTTTGAGGTGAGAATAATATATTAAGAAAGAAAACATGGGAGACAGAATAAAAGATGGAAAGCTAACAGCAAATTATGGACATGCCTTGACCTTTGTCATTTCTCAACATAAGTGAAAACACATAAGAATAGAGGATCTTTGATGTCACCCTAACAACATTGAAGATTACAAGATGGAAAAGAAAGAAGGAAGAACGAGGCATTACATTTCTATGTTTAAGTAAGGGTTCCTTACAATTTTTTGGGGAATATGGCTATTGTGCTCAATGTATGACACTTTGCAGTTACGTTTATATTAATAACAGACATCTCCAAATATGGCTATTGTGCTCAATGTATGACACTTTGCAGTTACGTTTATATTAATAACAGACATTTCCACATTATCATAGTCAGGTGTTACCTATTATATAGTTTATGAGTTACTTTGTTTATCCTAATCTAGAACTCATTAGCTGCGTGCAGCTATTATCATTCTGTATAGAACTTAGAACAGAGCACTTGGAAGAACAACAGAAGAGTCAGATTTTTGCAGTTTATCATCATCATCAGGTGCCATGCCAGTTGGCATAGGCATTTATCTCTCTCCACATAACTTGGTCCTTCATACATGTCATAATCTGAGTTGGTGATCTTTTATTATGCCATTTCAGTGAGCTGTTAAATATTTTTTTCTTTTAGTCTCTGCTCTCTTTTCCATTCATTCTGCCTGTTATAGTATTTTCAATGCCATATTTTCACATAACATATCCAGTAAATGATGATTGTCACTTCCTTATGATTTTGATGATATTTCTGGTTGCTCCAGCTCATTTTAAACATTCTTCATTTGTCATTTTTGCTTTCCATAAAATTTGTAGCATTCTTATAATAAACCACATCTCAGGGGCCTCTAATGTTCTTTGTGTTATCTTGCTTATCATCCATGACTCACTTTCATATAGTAGCACAGGTTTCATGTAGCACTTAAGGGCACGTTTTCTAACATTAATTGACAATGATTTGTTACCCAGGATCTTTTTCATTCTATGGAATTCCATCTTTGCTTCTCCTATTCTGTTTTTAATTTCTGCAGTCATCTGATGTTAATATTGATCCAGGTATCTATGCACTTGTTTCAGGATTTTTCCATTTAGTGTAACTCTACATTCTTGTTTGTTTGTTTTTTTTGAATTTATCATATCTTGTTACAGTTTATGCAACACTTAATTATTCATGCAGTTTGTAAAAATGTTACTTCCAAATATTTTAGATCATCACATACGGACTAATGTTGCATCCAGGCTCATTCTGTCGAAGTTTGTTCAATATGCTGGACCTGATGGTTGTTGCTGTGTCTCTTATTTCCTTCCCCCTGGAGTAAGTAGCTATTACCACAACAGTTTATTTTGATATTGTACATATTTATATGTAAGGTGTGTTAATTCTTTCAGTACATGCGGTTTTTATCAATGCAACAGAAAAGATTTCAGAGACAACATTTTACATGGACCTTATGGTTTTAAATATAAATGTGCATACTTTATCTTTAACTAACACATAACATGTTATATATGAATGTTTATATAATAGAACAAAGAATTAGATTTCACCAATAAAAAGATGCTACAAGACATGTAGAAAGAAAAATGGAGGATAAATGACCAAAATAAATGAAAATGTAAAATTGAGACCATAATTGCCAACTTACCATCATAAATATCAAGTCAAAGTAATCTAAAATGAATTATTTTGTGGAAAAAAAACATTTAACAATTTGTTTTCAAGAAGCCTTGAAAGTTTGGTTGATGGAGTATGAACAATTTATCTTTTGTTATCCACAATCATGTTTATATTCCTCTTCACTGTAATCTTATTGATTACAAGTATTGAATATGAGAGACTTTATTTTTTTCTAAATTATGATCAAGATGACTGCTTCCATTGTTGGTATAGATACTTAGACGTTATCTTTATTTGAAACATTTTTTAAAAAGTTAATTTGCTGCCTTTTTTGGCTGCCATTAATTGAATTCTAGAATTAAGATCAATACTAATAAATGCTATTTTGATCAGCTGATTTTCTGTGGGCAATATATATTGCTAATCCAAATGGACAATCACACAATTTCTTTGTAAACACAACATTTAGAAGGAGGAAGGAACTCTGCAGTGAAGAATATTTACAGGAAAAATATATAATAGCTAATTAAAAACTAATACGGTTTATATGGAGTAAATTGAGATGGGTGAAGTGTGACCTACACTCTGAATAAATGTATTTGCTTGAAATGGGTATGATGCAAACTGCATCTTCATGCAGAAAGAGTTAATATGTGTAGTGGTATGGTTGATGTTTAGAAAATATTTCAGGATAGCTCGTGTAGATATATAATGTATGAGAATATATGTGTCTGGGAAGGGAAAATGGACATATATCAAGCATGTGTTGAGAAGAGACAATTAAAAAAAATTCAAAACAGGCTGTTATATGGGAAACATCAAGACACAGTGAAAGAGCAAGACCTAGAGAGATACTGTAAAAAACACTGATAAGAGAAGCAAAGTTAGCAGGCATAGACTCATTTGATAAAATTAAACACCTTGCCAAGAATAGAGATAGATGGTGAAAAGTACTATGAAACCTGTGCGACATTTAGTGGCACTGAAGGACCATGGTCAAATGTTTTTATAGAAAATGTAGTGATATTGTTGTGTTAATATTTTGAACTATTTTGCATTGGTTGTAATTTTAAAAAAAAACAATCAGACTACATGCATTCGTTCTATTAGATATGTTTTATTACTTGCATCAATTATCTCCACATTAATGACTTAACACTCTTGATATCATCCATTTCAGTAACCAAGCCATTTCTGTAGTGAAAATTCTCAGAGTTCTTCGTGTCTTACGGCCTCTCAGGGCAATCAACAGGGCGAAAGGGTTGAAGGTAATTCACTGATTGAACATCTCTATGTAGATTTGTACTTGTGAGTTGAAATTAAAATAGAATATTTGTATGCAAGATAATTCATATTTATTCCAATGTACAATATTCTGCCTGTTTGATTTCATTATAAACATGTTTTTTTTTTTTTTTTTTTTTATTTATATACATAACTTCACAATTTTCTGTGAAGAAAATATGAATCATCAGTTTCCTTATGCAAAGATATTGGAGACTTTAATGTTAATGAGATACAAGTTTTCATTTACTTGTGTTAGTAAATGGCTACATTTAATTAGACTACAGAATAAATACATTTAATTGCCTTGTGTACAAGGATAACACAACTCAGGGAAAAGAAGCCAGCATATTTTAGCATTCATGTTTTCATACTTGTTCCCAGTGGAAGATATTAATATAATATTATTCTAACAATTATTTATATCCTTTGAATTTCCTGACACAGATAAGTTCTTTACTTGTGTTATAGTAGTAAAGTATCTTTAACATCTTTTTCTCTCTTCTCTCTCTCTCTCTCTCTCTCTCTCTCTCTCTCTCTCTCTCTCTCTCTCTCTGCGATCAAGTAGGATCCTTTTGATTTAAAGCTTTTATGTCTGGTGGTATTGTTGATGAATTAGTCTTTAGTTTGTTTCTCTTTAGTTTGACTTTTTTTTTTATCATTACATGATTGTGATCTGAGATAATATCTGCTTCTTGATAAGTTTTGGCTTTCTTGACACTGTTACATAACCTATCTTTTATCATTATGTAGTCTTCTTGATTCATCTTCTTATCTCCAGGGCTTTTCCATGTGTATAGTTTCCTTTTCTCTCGCTCAAAGTAGGTGTATATTATCAACCTGTTTTATTCACAAAATTGTATTCTCCTCTTTCATTTCTTTTTCCTAAATCATGATTTCCTATAATGATCTTATATCTACCTTTTCCTACTTTAGCATTCATATCACCCACTACAATCAAGATGTCCAAAGATTTCACTTGCTTCATAACTTTATTTAGATCTTCATAGTATGCCTATATTTGTTAATCTGTATAGTTTTGAGTATGTGCAAATGTCTGTATTATTGCTACTTTGAATGGTTTTGCTTTCATTTTGAATAGTATAATCATATAAATGTATGTCCAATAAGTTCTTATATATTTTTGTAGCTCTCTTTTTATTAGTATTCCTACACTTCTTTGATGTTCTGTTGTGTTGTCTGAATATATAAATGTCTATTTTTTTACTTGTATGTACCCACATTCTTTCCATATTGTCTCTGATATATCTAAAATATTTATGTTTAATCATTTTGCTTATAAAATAAGATTTTCCAATTTTGCTTCTCAGTAAAGAGTCATAACATTCCATGCATGTATTCATAGATCTTTCTTCTCTCAATGGCTTTCTTTGTAAAAGTACATGATGAGGCTCCATTCACTTTCACTTTGGTCAGCCATATTTATCTTTCATGCCCTGAATATGCCTCATGTGTACCACACACTTTGCTGTTTTTGCTTTCTGGGCTGTTGATAATTTCTGACTCTTTCATCCCATCTACCATCGCAGTCTGTGTACATTCAGGATGGACATTCCTGGTTGGCACCATTTATTGTCAAATTAGATGTTTCCCTGTCAAACCACTAACACATGTTGGCCCTTCAATGATAAGTTCAACAGGTTGACATAAGAAGAATAAATAATATTCCACTGAAATATTCATAAAGTTCATCTGCTCATCAGAAGTAAACATAACTACAATGGGGAATAGCAGCACATTATTTAACAATTAGACTATTGCACAAATCATTTAAACACAGCAGTAAGAGCCGAGTCAGAAAAACTATCTACATGCAACCGCCGTGACACCTCATTTCATCTTTAATCTTATTAAGGTTTATAAAGTTAAATTATAATTTTTTTTATGTTTTTGTGCACATATTTAGTTTTGTAGATGACCAGATTGTCATGAAACAAGTAGTATTAGCTTTATCAAAAAGAAAATAATTAACTAGTAAATATACATTAGACCATTCTGCAATGAAGTGTTAAAGGTTGAAGAAGGAATGGTAGGCAGAGGAAGAGATGAGACGATAATATCAAATAATGGACAAACCTTGACCTCACAGAGTCCCAAAGGATAACAGAAAGTAAAGATAATGGAAGAGGTTGACTGAGTCTACTGGTGGTGCCCCAAAGACACCATATTATGGGGTGAAAAAAAAATAGTTTTACCTTTTGCCAGAAATAACTGACTAAAAATTAAGTTGTATAGGTCATGTCTCAATCTGATTATTACATGGAATAATGATAATTATTATGCTATTGATAGTGAAATAGAACTAACTAAAATATATTAATTTCCCACAGCATGTTGTTCAGTGTGTGATTGTGGCACTGAGGACTATCTACAATATTATCTTGGTCACAGTTCTACTCAACTTCATGTTTGCTGTTATGGGTGTTCAACTTTTCAAAGTATGAGTTTTATTATTTTGACTTAGTTAAAGTTATTATATCATCTGCATTTCACATTGATCAAATTCAATTAAAACAGGTAATTCCATTTAAATATCTAGAAATTATATTATCATTTTGGAGAGAAGTGCAAGGCAGACTAAGACTAAAGTGGACAGATAACATCAAAAGATGGATAGGTGAACCTATGACAATGCACTATCAAAACAAGAGGTAGGGTAAAATAGGCTCCTTGGTAGCCACACTTTAATGTGGAGAAAGCACCCAATGATTGATATCATCTAACAGTAAATGTAATTCAGAAATAAAAGACAATAAAAACAGCATGTGAAAAAAGTGAGAAAAATGCATTTAAAAACATAAATATATTTGTGAAATATGATTTTTTAAAAAGTGTTTCAAATTTATTACGTAACGAGTGTGTCAAATGATGATGAGTCTTGACCAAATAGTCATCATCATCAAGTACCATGCCTGCTGGCGTAGGTGATCATGTCTCTCCACAACTTTCGATCTCAACAGTTATTTATCATTTCTGTTAACTGCTGCCTGGTATCTTTTCTCTTTGCTTCCCTCTATCTCTTCGTCCCTCGATTTTTCCATTTGTTACAATATATTCCAGCTGTTCCCCTTCCTATTACATGGCCAAAAAATTATGATTGTTTCTTCCTAATATTAGAAATTAGCTCTCTTTTTGCTTTGGCCTCTTTCAGAACATTTTCATTACTCTTCTTAGCTGTCCATGGTATTCTCAACATTCTTCTGTAAAACCTCATTTCTACAGCCTCCAGTGATTTCCTTGTCTGTTGTCCTATTGTCCATGATTCACATCCATATGTTAAGACTGGCTCTACATAACATTAAAGAAGAAATAATAGAATGTCTTAAAGACAAGCTGCCTGTTATTAACGTAAATAAAGGAAAGAAAACAACATCTAAAGCAATTCTCATATGGATCCTTTACCACCAGAGACTGACAGGATTCTTCCATCAAATAAATAAGGAAGGTCACTAAGGCTCCAGATGAATTTGTACACTAGAATGGTTTAATCCCCTTGACAACTAAAGAATTATGTACAGTAGTTATGTCAAAACAACATACATTAATCATTTTAAGTGTTGACACATTAGAGCCAGAACATGACTGAGATGTTAGATTGTGTCAAACTTTATATTATTTTCTTTTAATTATATGTACTATACTTATGTATGAGTAATACCTTCACCAGGGCAAGTTTTCAAGATGTACAGATGCTTCAAAACTAACCAGAGATGAGTGCAGGTAAATATTAAAAAGTTGGAAAATAAGTGTGACCTTTTTTTTTCTCTTAATTTTTGTAGAAAGTGCTGAAATGTGAAAATGTTCAGTGTGGTTTGTATATAAATAAGGTACTTAAAATGTAAGCTAGTTTTTGTCTTTAGCCTTTTGGAAAATATCTCAATAAAATTCATATTTGAATTATAAGTAGAACACAATTAAAATGTGTATATAACCTTCATAGACAAAGTAAAACTTAGTAAACAGAAAACAACTATGGGAGATACTGACAACATACGGAGTAAGCCAATATCTAACTAACCTTTGTAATAGCAGCTGCACAGTCAGAATAGTAGTAGGCTACATAGACCACTTCAATGTTAGATCAGGAGTAAGGCGGGGATGCGTACTATCACCCTATTGTTTATTACTTACTTTGACAACATGTAAGTTAGCAAACCCATCTGAGACAGAGGAGATTAACAATCTTTCTATTTGCAGATGATCAGGTACTAATACATGGAAAAATAGAAGACCTACAAAAACATTTAAATAGACTTAGCAGCACACAATATAACATGAAAATCAACACCAGCAATACAGAAGTCATGAGCATCACAAAAAAAAATAGAACATCAACATAATGGTAAACAGCAGACAATTAACTCTTTCCGTACGGAAGCTTTTATCAACACAACGGAAGAGATTTCAGAGACAAAATGTTTCATGGTTTTAAGAATTAATCTACATATTTATATTTATATAACATATTACAAATGAATGTTTAGATTAATTGAACAAGGTATTAGATTTCACCAATATCCAGATGATTCAAGACACGTAAAAAGAATATGGTTTGATGGCATTTACAATAATCAAATTGAGCATGGCGCACTATGCGGCGAAATGTATGGAAAAAGTTAAAACAAGTGGAGGAATTTTAATACCTAGGAAGTCTAGTGACAAATGAAAATTAACAAGCAGCAGAAAGAGACTCAAGATGCAACAAAGCTTGTCAAATCAGCAAACTATAACCACTGCTGTCCAACAAGGAAATAACACTAGAGGCAGAGCAGACTTTCTACAACACAATCTTCATCCCAACATTGTGCTACTAATGCCAGACCTGGACTCTTAGACTCAAGAATTAGAAGAAAAATAATTCAACCAAAATTAAATATGTGTTTGAAGCGTGACAAGAAATAGTCTGAGAGACTAAGACTTGAGGTGAGGAACTAAGAAAAAAAGCTAGGAATAATTCCTACCATTGAATACATAAAGAAACAACAGATAAAATGGCTTAACCATGTGATAAAACAAAAATTTAAAATAATTTAAATTTATTAAGTTTTATTTTTCTAGCATGATATTTTTAGCTGCCCATGATATTTGTTACACTGGTAACAAAGGTATCGAATTGATACAAGAAGACCAGTTGGAGGACCTTGACTTTGCTGATGACATAGTCCTCATCAGCAGCCAGATAAAAATGATGCAGGAAAACACAAATGAACTATCATCAATAGCCAGTAAAATTTGGAAATTGAGATCAATTGTGAAAAAACTAAAGTCGTGAAAAGCTTAATTCCAACAGATGACAGAATATACATGGAAAATAAAACAGGGAAAGAGATTGATCACTTTATTTAGCTTAGAAGTCACATTGATTGGGAAGGGGATACAAGTAAAGAAATTAGAATCAGAATACCTAAAACAGAAATGTCCTTCAAAAGCCTTGAGAAGATATGGAAATCAAAACTCATCAGCACAAACACAAAACATTCAAATCAAATGTACTATCAACCCTTATGTATGCATGCAAGAGCTGGAAAACAACAAGTGACGTAGAAACTAAGTTGAGTGCATTTGAAAATAAATGTTGAAGGAAGATACTTGGAATAGCATAGAACGTATTCAAAACAAATGAGGAAATTAGAGAAATTACCAATCAACCACTAGTATCATCACTAATCAAGAAAAGACGTTGGGTATATGTTAGACATGTGATGAGGAGAGATAATAATCGAATACCAAAAAAAGCCCTTCTGTGGGAAACAACAGGTAGGAGGAAAAGAGGCTGACCCAGAGAGACACTGAGAAGAACATTGATCAGAGAGGCAAAAGCAGCAGGAATCAGCTTCCTCAATGAGATCAAGTTGCTTGCACAGAACAGAGATAAATGGTGAAATTTGATACAAAATCTTTGCAAGGATTGAGACTGCTAAAAGAACAATTAGGGAAAGAATACCTGGGTCTGTGGCCTATGGGCTGGACACGGCTTAAAAGGTCAGTAGATAGATAGATAGATTGACGGACGGGACGGGACATTTGTTGCATTCCTTAATTAACATGTTGCTGTACTTGTGTACAGCATATTTTTGAACACTTTTAATTTCCTCCTAACAAACTAGTGCCTTGTGTTGGCTGCTAGTTAGTAAGTATAAATGTAAAATATAATCTCATTGCTCAGGTATTAGGTACTTATAAAATTGATTATGTTTGTAATTCTTCTCAGAGGTCGCTATATAGATTATGAGAAGGGAGACTTCAAAAAGCCATTTCTTCAAGAACGTAAATGGGAAGATAATGATTTCAACTTTGATGATGTCAGTAACGGAATGCTAACCCTTTTTACTGTATCCACTTTTGAAGGATGGCCTGGGTAATTTATAAGTTTATTTTAACTTCAACTATTTTAATTTCAACCATTTCTTTCTTGAATTTTCTTTATATTCTAACCTTTTCTTTATTATCTCCACCAGAAGTACTTTTTTAATCCATACACATTTGGAAGATAAAATCAGTCTATTAAATGTGGATATAAAGATGAGTAGAATATATTTTGCATGTGAATGAAGACATTAAAAAATAAAAAGAAACTCGTCAGAGAAATGTGTGTAAATTATGCAGATAAAATTGTTGGTACTTATAAAGGAACATGATATTTAAGTCCATGCTAAATAAAAATGTTTAAGACAAAAATGGCGAAAGATAGAGACAGCATATAATAACAGGCCCAAGCTAGACTTGACAAGAATGCAGACTTGCAGAATATCATAACAAGAGGCAAATGTTTACTCTTCCCCTAATACTTCCAAACATTAGATAAGTTTATCTTTTGTCTTTTCTTTATGCCATGGATTAATGCGATCTCAAATTCTTGGACTCCAAAGAGTGTGTGCTGGGTTGTAGTGGGTTTCCTGAATTCCTTGGATTTTACTGGAGATATTACAACTTGTCTTGCCTAGAGGGCAATTCATCCTATGACAACCTGCACAATCAAAGCAAGAGAGAGCAGAATGGTGCCCCATGGTAGCAACCTTCAATGTGGAGACAGCATTCAATGATGTCTTGCCTTGAAGTACTGCAAAACTGGATCTTCTTTATCAGTAAATGCCACCAACACAGAGAACACAGCACTCTTTGTCTCAGTTGGTCTGCCTGTTTTGAAGCAGGCTGCTTCCAGGGAGACCAAATGTGAGTTCAAGCTCAGGTCTTGGTCAGCTGATTGGCCATTGGTCCTGCTATTGTGACCACAGGTCATAGACACTTGAGCTCACCAGATTCAACGCTAGATTTGTATATATCATTTGTATCAGTTTGGAATTTTAATTACTTTTCTTTAAAATGAAAACTATGAACTGTAATTAAAGTTCTGTAACTCTTTTATTTTTAACTAAAATTTATCTCTTTCTAAATCGTTTTGTTCATCATCAATCACCTGTTAAGGATGTCAGACATTGATGCTGATTTTATTAGTATACAGCACTGCAGTCTCCAGTTCCTCCAAAGTATTAAAGATCGGTTGCCCTAGAGCTGTCTCCATTGGCCAGAGTTAATATTCTAGAATAAAAATAAATTTTACCCCTAGATTATGATTCCGTTGTAAAACTGATTAAAAAATTATTCCTTCAGTAGCTGCTTGGTTTTGCAATATCAGCCACATCATCTATAGAATGAGCTTTTGGTCAGTGAAAAGTATGGTCACTAGCATATATAACCCCCATGCACTTTAAGGCAAAGGAAATTCTTACTTATTTATTTTTCTGTAACTTGCTTAATCTTTGATATGCATGGAACAGGAACACAAATTAATCTATTCTATCCTATCCATGTAACCAGTTCCATTGCGGTCGGGAATTTACCATATCTGCTCCACCTCTTGTTACAGCATTTCCCAAAATGCATTGGTAAATTCTTTTGACAATATTGCTCAATGCACATCTACTCAACTGCACAGATAATGATTCCAAACCTCCGTAGCCGCATTTGACTACATGTGTGGCAGATATCATTGGCTCTATTCTTTTCTTTGCTTGGGGACCCTGAGAGCAACACCACATCTATTTATACCACTTGTCCATCTTAAATTTTTGCATATAATCTTTTTAAAAAATCATTTAACAGAACATTGCCCTAGAGGTAAAGAGATAAATAGCATAATTATATAATTGATCTTTAGATTTTTGTCATTGAGGCTGTGTTGATTATCCAGGTTTATGCTCCAGCATATCATCTTTGCTGCAAGGCCTGTTGATTGTGATTATTTATTATAAACTTCTCAAAATCATTTAAATTAAAAATTTGTTGCAGACTTCTCTACAAGTCTATAGACTCTCACAGTGAGGGCATGGGTCCAATCCAAGACAACCAGCCTGCAGTTGCCATATTCTATTTCATCTTCATCATTGTCATTGCTTTCTTTATGATGAACATTTTTGTGGGTTTTGTGATCGTCACCTTTCAAAATGAAGGAGAGCAAGAGTACAAGAACTGTGAGCTTGACAAGAATCAGGTCAGTTGTTGATGTTAAGTTGTGTGTTTCTTAATTTTTGTTTTTTCTACCACAGCCAGTATCTTCTCCCTTGGGGAACTATTACACAACACACAGGTTCAAGGGTAATGGAATAACATGATACCTGTTGCTTCTCAGCAAGAACAATGAATAAATGACCATAACTAGCAACATTGAACCAAAGAACACAGTCATTGAAAATAGTATGTAAATAACTGAAAAACTCAAACATTTAACAGTAATAAATAATAAATGATAGAAAATAGAGACATACCTTTGTCTCTCATATACATTCTTGTAGACTCTTTCTCTAATTCACTTTAACTTATTTTTTTGTGTTTCTTTCTCACTATCATTCTCACTTTTCTTTCACTAATCTTTTCCTCTGCTATTCTCTTTCTTATTTATTCTTTTCATTTTCTTTCTGAAACTCATATCTCTAATTTTTCTGTTTCACTTTCTTCCTCTCTATCTTTAATTGTTTGTTTCTCATTCTCACTTTCTCAGCCCTATTCTTTCACTTTCATTTACTCTCATTTTTCTCTTTGGTACGCCCTCTCTTATTATATATATATATATATATATATATATATATATATATATATATATATATATATATATATATATATATATATATATAGATAAGTTGAAATACCTGATTACAACTGGCAAATTACAGGGATTGTGGATGACAAAGAGAGAAGATACTAAATAGCTTGGTATCATGGCATGGTAAATAAATTAATCAATAGAATTGATGCAATGCACTGTGGACAGAAAATTTCGGAAGGACATAGCCTATGATGTGTAAGCAAATAACTCATAATTTGTTCATTTTCTGTATTTGTTTTGTCACTTATGACTGCTTTGTTTCTATAATTTCCAGCGCAAGTGTATTGAGTTTGCCTTGAAAGTTAAACCCATCCGTCGATACATCCCAAAAGCACGGTGGCAGTACAAGATTTGGTGGTTTGTCACATCTCAAGCATTTGAATATGGAATTTTTGTACTTATCATGATTAACACAGTGGCTCTGGCAATGAAGGTATTTTTGGAACCCAAATCACACTTTGATTAATTATTTTTCTTCTTCTGCTGCTTCCTCTTCTAGTTCTTCTGCTTCTTCTTCTTTCCTTCCTCATGTGCCTTCCAGCATCAAGGGAAGATGTACTTTGCGGTTCTTTGGTTGGTTCTTTGGTTATGGAAGGCCCTGGTATCACTGAAAACGAATTTAAATCCATAATTGGTCAACCGCCCATGCAAGTGGAATCATCCGAATTACAAACTCATCTTGTAAACAAAGAAAGGTAGCTGTAGTCCCCATCATAACAGTCTCAGCACAAGCCAAAAGACATAAGGCGAAACCGCACAGAAAGTGAACACAGCCAACTGTTCTCTGCCATACAATATCATCATTCATCGTAAACAATTGAAATATCGAAACATGATCAAAACGGATGAAACACACAGCTTGCGGTGTGCACAGAGCACCTAACTCAGTAGCTCTTGCAACAAGCCAGGCTTAGAATATGAGGAATCTGCAACAAGGAACACTTTCATACCTAGCCTTCAATGTTCCTGCTGCCTATCCACCATATTGACCGGAAGTTCACATCCTCCCGAAAATGATGATCGTCATATTTTTTTAAATGTATAGCTCTTGATGATATTAGGACATTATTTTTGACTCCAATTCCGAACATATAAAGCACAGTCGTCGGATTATCCCCATTGCACATCAAACAACAGACCGTAAGATTAGCGTATGGCCGGTCTAGGGATATACGATGAGCCATTATGATGACATAGCACACACAACAATGGCTGCGCCCATAGATTCCTGATTACTCTAGTGAATGCAGCCTACAACGAATGAAACACTGTGCAAATTCCCTAAAGAGATAAAACTTTGGCTGACTTCACAGAGCAATCCACATTAATGAGTTGTAACATGTAAATGACTACGTCAAACAATTCCAACAATGGTCATTGAACAGCACTCAATGTGACGTAAACCACAGATCAACTCTAAACGGTGGAATGTCACATTCACAACACTTGATTTGTCAAAAAGAAATATTGTCATGTGTACTACTCCTCCAGATTAAGAGGAAGACTGAGAAAGAGATGGATAAAGGGAATACTAGAGTCACTAGGAGGAATAACATCAGAAGAGGCCAACAGAAGGACAAAGAATCACAGATTGTTTCTCCCCTCGACGCCAACGGCAGCAGAGTAAGGATAGAAGAAGAAGTACTACTCCACTTCATTGGCACAGATGGGTAATGTTTACTTTAACGCAGAAAATCGCAATGGAGAGCTGAAATTAATCAGACCCCAAATGCAACTTCTGCAGCGATCGAGAGAACATGAATTAGTTCCACCATCTTGTAAATGGAAGTCCAACTTTGCTGTCTTTTTGTTCCTCTGTTGGCCTCTTCTACTATTATGTTTCCTGGTGTTTCTAATATTCCTTCAATCCTTCTTTTTCTTGATTGACCTTTAAGTCTTGTTTTCTTGAAATGTTTATTAAAGGCTTGTCTTATGGTTTAGTATTTATGTCTAATCACACAGCCAAACTATTTTATCTGCTATTTTGTTAAATATTCTGTGGTGGGAATTATTCCTAGTTTTCTTCTCGGTTCTTCATTTCTGATCTTATCTCTCAGATTGTTTCTTGTCATTTGCCTAAAAAAATGTAATCTTGGTAGTGGCTATTTTTCTCATTGTTCTTGAGTCTAGTGCACAACATTAGGATAAAGATTGTATTGTAGAGTGGCAGTTTTGCCTCTAGAGTTATTTTCTTGTTGGACAATAGTAGTGATAGTTGTCCGCTGCCAACAGCCCTCCTCTCTCTTTTATCATCTAATTTTAAACTTCATGCTTTTTAGAAGATTAAACTGCAAACTGATTAAACTGATGAGTCTATAATGATCAGACTATGAGAACTTTTATAAATTTACCCTGGAATCCATAAAGGAAAAGTTCACAAGAGGAAGTTTTATGCAGGGAGAAATTTTTTTTATTTTAGAAAAAAATAGAAGCTAAAACAGAATGGTTAAAGCTTTACGTAATAAATGGGCGACACAAATTAGAACATTGTTTCGGCTCAATAGGCCTTCAGCAGGAACAAACATACAACACACACACAGATATGTAAGTAATAGAGTGTTTAAAATAATAAATAATTTAAAAATAATTTCAAGCTAGAATGAGAAATAAAAATAAAGTGTCTTCCCAGTATACTATGCTGTGGCCAGAAGGAAAATAAATGTTACTACACACAAGTTTTAATCACAATGAGACTCATTAGTATGCACACCTTCTGTTGATTGCTAAGTGGGATTAGCACTTATTGGGTTTATCCATTACGTTGGTGTTGGTGCTTCACCATAATCAATCAGTCATCTGTTTATTTTTGCCACAATAATTTTTTTCAGAATTTTCCATGTTTGGCCAATAGCAAATTTATTAAAGACTAGTTATGTAGTTTATGGTTGTATGGGGTGACTCACTTGTCACAGAGCCCAGCATTTCATTAATGGTTTTACCACTAAACACTTTCTCCTCCAAAGTATACTAACACATTTTCCAGCAATCCTTTGTAACTCACATGTACTGTACAACAACATTCATGAACAAAAACTGTATTGTGTATGCACCCTCAGCAGAGATCTGCAGAGAGGCACGTTAGGCAGGTGTGCTACTCAGTCTCACAGCATTTAGGTGCCACACACGCATGCAAACACACATTCCTTTTCATTTCTTATACAGTGAATGTACTCCTGTTCAATTTTTTTCTAGCATTATCTTCATTGGTGTTAGAATTACTTGTATTGAAGAGATGCTAGGTTCAGTATTCAATGAAACACCTTGTATTGTTGTTACAAGAAAATCAGTAAAAATATGTTTCAGCTTTGTGAATAAGACAAAACTAAATAAATCAAATGTTTCATCTAAAACAGTTTTCAGCAGGGGACAAACACATAACACATAAATGTGAATAGTCCATCCTTATTCCTTATTGTCCATGGTAATTAGTTTAGAATAATGGTAGTGAAATCTAAGTTTTAGTTATTTTCTTGTATCTACACCAGCTTTGCTGCAGCTCAACATGTTTTTCTTTGTTTTCATATCTGTTCCCTCTGTATAATTGTTTTATTTGTTTTCATATCTGTTCACTCTGTATAATTGTTTTATTTGTTTTCATATCTGTTCGCTCTGTATAATTGTTTTATTTGTTTTCATATCTGTTCCCTCTGTATAATTGTTTTATTTGTTTTCATATCTGTTCCCTCTGTATAATTGTTTTGTTTGTTTTCATATCTGTTCGCTCTGTATAATTGTTTTATTTGTTTTCATATCTGTTCACTCTGTATAATTGTTTTGTTTGTTTTCATATCTGTTCGCTTTGTATAATTGTTTTATTTGTTTTCATATCTTTTCTCTCTTTATTATTGTTATTTTTTTTTTCATATCTGTTCACTCTGTATTATTGTTAACACAGCCTACATCTTGACATCTCTTTTTTCTTTCAAGTACGATGACCAAAGTACAGAGTACTCAAATGCCTTGGACTACCTCAATATTATCTTCACTGGTGTATTTGCATCAGAATTCATCCTCAAGCTAGCAGCCTTTAGGTTCAAGGTAGGCTATGCTAATTTAGAATGAGTTTGGTAAAGATCTACAAATGAGGTGGAGAAAATGTTGTAGCAAAGAACTTTAAAGGAGCATACCTATCTGGTCAGTTATTTTCATAGCATTTCATGATAGTAATTTTGATTGTATTTAGCTGTTTGTGTCTTGTAATCTGGACAAATAATAAACTTTATTGTTTTTTTCCTTTTATATTCTATCTATCTATTGACCTTTCGAGCCGTAACCGGCCCATAGGGCGTAGACCAAGATACACCTTCTCCTATATGAATTTTTGTTCTAGCAGTTTTCTTTTAAAGATATTTTATCAAATCTCGCCATCTGTCTCTGTTCTGTGCAAGCAGTTCTATCTCATTGAGGGAGCCGATTCCTGCTGCTCTTGCCTCTCTCATCAATGTTCTTCTCAGTGTCTCCCTGGGTCTTCCTCTTTTTCTTTTACCTGTTGTTTCCCATATGAGGGCTTGCTTTGCTATTCGATTATTATCTCTTCTCATCACATGTCCAACGTATGACCATCGTCTTTTCTTTATTACTGAAGATATTAGTGGTTGATTGGAGATTTCTCTAATTTCCTCGTTTGTTTTGAATTCGTTCCATTCTATACCAAGTATTTTCCTTAGACATTTATTTTCGAATGTGTTCAACTTTGTTTCTATATCTCTTGTTGTTTTCCAGCTTTCACACGCATACGTAAGGGTTGATAGTACATTTGATTTGAATAGCCTAAGTTTTGTGTTTGTGCTAATGAGTTTTGATTTCCACAACTTTTCAAGGCTTCTGAAAGACATTGCTGCTTTAGCCAGTCTGATTCTAATTTCTTTGCTCGTATCCCCTTCTCGATCAATGTGACTTCCAAGATAGATAAAGTGATCGATCTCTTCTACTGGTTTGTTTTCCATGTATATTTTGTCACTTGTTGGAATTAAACTTTTCATGACTTTAGTCTTTTCATGATTGACCTCAAGCCCAATTTTGCTGGCTATTGATGATAGTTCATTTGTGTTTTCCTGCATCGTTTTTATCTGACTGCTGATGAGAACTATGTCATCAGCAAAGTCGAGGTCCTCCAAATGGTCTCCTTGTATCCATTCGATGCCTTTATTACCAGTGCAACATTTCTTCATTATGAAGTCCATAACAATTCCAAATAACAAGGGCGATAAAATACATCCTTGTTTAACCCCAGTTTCTATTGGGAAACATTCGCTCAGTCCTTCCTCTGTTCGAACTGCACATGTGTAACCATCATACATGTCTTTGAAAATATTTATGATTTTTGATGGTAAGCCATATTGCTTCAGAATTTTCCACAAAGAATCTCTATGAATACTATCAAATGCTTTTTTGAAGTCGATGAAGTTAAGTACAAAAGGTTTTTGCTTTTCAATGTGTTCCTCCAATATAAGTCGTAGAGTGAAAATGTGGTCAAGACAGCTTCTCCCTTTTCTAAACCCAGCCTGTTCTTCACGCATTACTGTATCTATTGAATCCTTTATTCTATTTAGGATGATTTTACAGAATAACTTTGAGGCAACTGACAAAAGTGTCACGCCTCTCCAGTTGTTACAATCTCTAAGATTGCCCTTTTTTGGATCTTAACAATGATTCCTTTTTTCCATTTATGAGGCGTCTTCTCTGTTTTCCAAATGATGTTGAACATTTTTTGGAGATGTATTAAATTATGGCTATCAATTGCCTTGAGGATCTCAGCTGTTAACTTATCCTCTCCAGCAGCCTTGTTATTGGTCATTAGCTTTAAGGTGGTTTCTATTTCACTCAAGGTGAAGTCATCTAAATTTACATCTAATTCTGCTGCTGGTGTTTCAGCTTCAAAATCTATTAAACTGTGAGGTAGTGGACGGTTAAGAATTTCTTTGAAATATTTAAAAATTTTATATTCTACTTAAGGTTTATCCATAACTCTCTTCTTAGTTCTTCTGCTTCTATTTATTTTCTATTGCTATTTATTTCTGCTTCTAAAGTTGACTCTTATTGTGTGGCTAACTAACTAAATACTCGTATGTTATATTTCACTGTAGAACTACTTTGGAGATGCATGGAATGTGTTTGACTTCATCATTGTACTTGGGAGTTTCATTGACATCATCTACGCAGAAGTCAGCGTAAGTAAACAGTTGCCCGTCTTCAAGCTTCTTTTTATTCTATTTCATTTTAATTGCTATCAGTTAATACCTTTGTGTGAAGCTTATTTTGCTGAAAGCAACATAATATGCATTTCAGTGTTTTATTAAAACTATTGTCATTTTGTCTTTGAATTGAAATTCTGTTATTATAGTACAAGTATTCCCACAAATATTTTTTATGTACATTATGTACACAATTTTTTTCTCTAGCAAGAGTAGAACTCTAAATAAAAATTTAGATTGTTCAATTTTTTGTCAAATAAATATTTTAACTCTTTTTGTACCATTAACTGATATATAGATTAACTAATGAAACCTATCATACAATTAACTGATATAACAATTCTGCACATATATATATATATATATATATATATATATATATATATATATATATATATATATATATATATATATATATACTTATACTGTTGAATTTTTGTTTCATGAAGCAGTAATTATAGTTTTATGTTAACAATACTTTACTATTAAATCCAGAATAGGTCTCATTAGTACTTCGATTCAAGCATGGTTTGTCTTTTTGATGTGGACATGGTTTCAGTTGAAATTATGTGTTTATTTCTCACAAACACTACTTCTATTTTGGTCACTAAACCACAACTTTACAGCACAGAATAAGCTGGGGCTGTTTTTGGAGTGGTTCAGAAAGTGCTAATAATTTTAGTTTTAGTGATGATATTTCAGAGGGTCCAGTCAGAAGTAAACCTGAAGCCCAGACAGTCTGACTAGCTGTCTTAGTGCTTAGACTTAGGTATTGATTGTGAAGTCATTTTTAAAAATGTACATAAATTCAGTTTTTTTTGGCTTCATTGTATCAGATCAACTGTATTATAATGAATACTTTTGTGTAAAATTTCAAGACGAATAGATTGCACCACTTCTAACCATAGAAGTTACATTATTTTGAATTTAAAATTATCTATCCTTAATCATTAAAAAAATGTTTAATAGCATATATATTCCTTCAAATAATCAAATATCTGCAATTTACTTATATTTATTTTAATTTTCTACTTCAAATTTCCTTTCCATTTACATGTACCAAATTTACTTATATTATAGTGTGAAGTAGTAAATAAAAAAGGCATGTGATTACATTTTTGGAAAGCTTAAAATTAATTTGGTTCAAACCTAAAAAGAAATCAAGCCTGGAAAGAGTAAGACATGAACTGTAGATATCTGGCATCCATGTTAACAATATATGCTACGGTGTCCTCAAAAATAAGTTAAACATTTTAGCTTTTGTTATGGTGAGAAGCATGTTTCTTTATTAAATAAAGAACAGATACTTTTTAAAATAAAACAATTAGTAGTTTAATTTTATTCAATCTACACCAGCTGGTACTGAGTCATGCACATGACAGCAATCCTCTTTTGCAAGTCAAGTATTGTGAGTGCGACCTTCCCCCATCTAGCATTTTATATGCGGTTTACATCATTACATTGCACTGTGTGCTGTTCAATGGCCATCGTTGGATTTGTTTGGCGCCAATTATTTACAACTTACAGATCCTTAACCCCAGATTACAATACTGTAGTAAAAATTACCAGATCAAAACACATATTCTTCCAAATTTGACATTTTGCCATTTCCAAAAAACATTACCCACCTCCGTATACCTTCCTAATTACCACTTCCAGTGACCCCTAAGTATTTTATTTCTTTCCATTGTTGTTGGGTTTTTTTTCCCTGATTTTGTGAGATATGATTTCATATAATGCGAACAAAATTCGCCAATTTTCAAGGAATTGGTTGATTCAATAATCCTTTTTTTTTCTTTTGCTATGACCAGGGACATTTTTTCTGTTGTTAGCAAACATCAAAAGTTCCTTTGTAATGCAAGAAATGCAGTGAATAACTCAATGTGGTAGCTGAACATACTGACAAACTTTGGCATCCATACCGATAGATATTGTAGCATGTATGACCCTTGCTGTCAAATTCAAGTCATAAATAAATCTGAGACAGAAAATCTGAATTTGCCATGCCTGTCCTATAGTTCATTTCAAATCATGTGCCCAACTTCAAAACGCTATTACGCAGTAAACATTTGTTAAAAACATTTGAAATTTTCCAAATGTTATTAGAATGCAAAAGACCCTTTAAATGTATATTTAACAAATATCTTGCAGCTGCAGTTTTCTTAAAGCGGCGAATTTCTTTGATGTTTGTCACAATTGTAAATTGTGAAGCCCTAAAGAATAGAAATTACCGTAGTTGCTGGTCTATGATTAATTTTCACTAGGTAAAGGCGTGGCCGTAATGGGGAAATAACTGTATAAGACAAAACACCAGGAGAATTATTGTCTGCTCAGTTCGAGGACGGACGATAATATCAAGGTTTAACTGTATGTCCAATTTTCATAGTTGTGTGGTCCTGAAAAGGACCGTTTGTTGAACTAATTTAAGGTAATATAGGGGCCAACATTGTGGGGGCTATATACTTTCATTCTGAATCAGACGAGTCTAAAAGATTAATAACTGTTGGGTGTTGAACATTCCACAAACCATCATTTTTCCAATATTCCTCTTCCTGTTTTAAGACGTGGTCTTCACATTTAGCCCAATAATCTTTGTCTATATTTAATAAAGCGAGATTAGCAAGAGTCTTTACATCGCATATTTTGAATGTTGTATTTTCATCTGCCACTTGTCCTTTTAATTTTGCCCAGATTAGTTCTATTGGATTTAAATGAGCATGGTAAGGTGGCAGCCTCAAACTTATATGACCGTGCTCTTGGATAATCTTATCTATTTGAAAAATCTTTGTCCTCTGTTTTTGCTTTACTAGAGATAGTAATTCAGGTTTTAAGTACATGTTATTAAATTGTATGTGCTCCTTTGTGAGCCATTTCTTAATAGCATCTTTTGTACTGGATGACGTTGGGACTTTATCTTCAAGTGCAACAATGTTGTGGTACGCTGCATTGTCCATTATTAGGCAAGATGGTCGATCTAGTGATGGGAGAACATAATTTTCAATCCAATGTCTAAATATGTGACCATTCATCTCAGAGTGATAATCCCGATTGTCTATGGATTTTGAAAGAAAAATGAGCTCTGCATTCTGTATTAGTCCATGTTGTCGACTACCTGCATGAGCAATTATCAAGCGCTGTCCTTTGCTGCTAGGTATTAATCTCTTAATCTTTCCATCTGATGACTGCCAATCCCTTTGGTTAGTGTGGTGAGCATTGATCCATGTTTCATCCAAGTACACAATATCATAACCTTGCTTGCGCACCTCTTTTACTTCACGTAAGTACTTGCTTCTCATGACTACTATATGTGGCTTCTCACAGATGATGTTTCGTCCATTGGAATACTTTCTGAATGTAAAGCCTGCAGCTCTCACATTCCTCCATAATGTAGACTTTGATATTTCAATACTGTTGTTCTTTTTCAGCGATACTTTTAATTTTCTTATTGTAACAGTTTCATTCATACCCAACATTTTGTGAATTTCACTTCTAATAAGTTCACTGTCGAAATTATCCAACATTTTTGCTCTTCCTTGTGATTTTGTATATTTTGAACATTGACGGTCACGTGCTTGAATCCAGCGATTAAATGACCGTTTAGATAAATCCAAAATGTGTCTTGTCCTATTCTCAGGGTTTTCTAAAGAATGAAATAATCTTCCTCGTTTAGCCTCTTTGCAAAAATAGTCATACATTTTTATTGCGATGTTTTGTAAACTGCAGAATTTCATTTTAAGACTCATGATAAATGTTATTGTTCCACGTCTCCACCTATGAATGAACGGAAATGGAACACACAATGCCTCATGTTTTCTACAAGTGTCTAATTGTGTCAGACAACTCACGTTGAAAGCGTGCAAAAACGTCAATTGTACCGTGTATGGATTTTTACTCGCTATTTTTAAATTAAAATACTGTAAACACTAAGTTTTGACTACATCAATGGGTCGTTATAAATTTATATAAATCAAATAAGCAATAATAATAACCAAATGTTTTTTTTTAATGAAATTAATTCCCTGTTGGGTTCTAATCATTATAACTTTACATGCAAATTTTGAAAAAATTACAAAAAGGGTTAAAAAGATATCGATTTTAAAAGTTGGGCAAGAGATATATAAACTGACTATAGTGTAAACACACACCTGTGTGTCAAAAAGTTCAAAGAAAACACAATTTTTTTGAGCTCCTAATGTTACAATTAGGTGGTAGTAATTTTTACTACAGTATCATAAACATGTCAGTCGCAGATTGACATCGTAATCTATGGCTAATATGAAGTGCCCTGCCAAGTGAACCAAAAGTTTTACCCAAGGGATTATGCACCATCTCTACATTCTTTCATGTATTTTTGGCTGCATTCCCTGGAGTAATTGGGTTTTTTTTTGAGCGCATCAATTGTTATGTGTGCTATGTCACCTTGATGAATTATCGTATATACCTAAACCGGCCATGTGCTCAAAATGAAGGGCGAGATAATGGAGTTTTGTTTGCAACTTTGTAGCCCTGGTGTGACTCCCAGAGTTTCATGTTTAGCTCAAAAAATCTAAAACTGTTAAATTATGCAACACTTTGGAAATGAACAGAGTTTTCCATTACATAAAAATATATTTCATAAAGTCATATTATATTAAACTACCAGAATATTAATAATAATACTGGTTTTACTAATTTCTTAAAATGTATACTAGCTTCATATTAATTTTTTTTTGTATTTGTTTGTGATACTCATTACTAAATTCACTCGCATTTATACGGCTTATCCTTATTTTCTGGCAACTGAATATTCAGTATTAAAGCTACAAAGGTGTCACCAGGTCATAGAACAGAGAATAAAATTAACCACATATGTATTAATAAAAAGTTTAAGTCATCCTTACATTTTGTGAAAGTATATAGAGGAGCGATATATATATATATATATATGCCAATCAACCACTAATATCTTCAGGAATAAAGAAAAGACGATGGTCATATGTTGGACATGTGATGAGAAGAGATAATAACCGAATAGCAAAGCAGGCCCTCATATGGGAAACAACAGGTAAGAGAAAAAGAGGAAGACCCAGGGAGACACTGAGAAGAACATTGATGAGAGAGGCAAGAGCAACAGGGTTCGGCTCCCTCAATGAGATAGAGCTGCTTGCACAGAACAGAGACAAATGGCGAGATTTGATAAAATATCTTTAAAAGAAAACCGCTAGAACAAAAATTCAGATTTTAGAAGGTGTATCTTGGTCTACGCCCTATGGGCCGGCAACGGCTCGAAAGGTCTTAGATAGATAGATATATATATATATATATATATATATATATATATATATATATATATATATATATATATATATATATATATATATATATATATATATATATATATATATATGGCTACGGATCATCATCTTCTGTTAGCCAAACTTAAAGTGAAAAGATATACAACACAGAAAGAAAGACAGTATTTCTTCTAGGTTTTATTAAAAAGGAAGGAATTAAAGATAAATTTGCCTCACAATATCAAACAAATACCAAGTCTTCCAACAACTAGATAATACAATAAATTTAGAAGACCATTGGAAACAGGTAAAGAATATATGTAAGGAGACATGTGAAGAAACTCTGGGAAAAAGAGAATGCCAGAATAAGGCATGAATGACAGTAGAGACCTTGGAGAAAAGTAAAGAAAGAAATAATAAGAATGCAGATATGAATAAAAGCAAAACAAGAAGTAATAAAGCCAAGACAGAGGAAGCTTATACAGAGGTGAACAAAGAAGTGAGAAGATGCATTAAAAGGGATAAGAGGAAATATATAGATGAACTAGCTAAAGAGGCAGAAGAAACAGCAAATAAAGGGAATATGAAAGAACTGTACAACAGCACAAAGAAATTAAGTGGAAAATACAAACAGATCAATGCCTTTATTAAAGATAAGAAAGGAAATCTGCTTTGTAATATAAGGGAACAAATGGAGAGATGGAAAGAGCATTTTGAACAGAATCGGCTCAAATAATCCTCTAGATATACTACCAGCAGAAGAAGAGTTACACGTTAACTGTGGAAAACCAAGTAAAGAAGAAATAATGAAAGCCATCAAACTATTAAAAAATGGTAAAGCCACAGGACCAGATGAAATTCCTTCGGAAGCCATCAAAGCAGATATTAACACCTCTACCAAGATGCTACATAATCTATTAGATAAAATTTGGGAGAGGGAAGAAATACCTAAAGACTGGAAAGAAGGTTATATGATCAAACTACCAAAGAAAGGACATTTGCAGGAGTGCACAAATTATAGGAGAAGTATTATACTCTCAGTGCCAGAAAACATACTAAGCAGAATCATTCTGGAGAAACTATAAGAGGCCATAGAGGAACATTTGAGAGTTGAACAAGCAGGTTTTAGAAAAAACAGATCCGGTGCTAATCAGACAACTACCTTTACGTACAATAGTTGATCAAAACTTAAAACTATTGTCTTCACTTTATATCGGATTTTTAGATTATGAAAAGGCATTTAATTAATAGTTTAGACAGGAATGCTTTTGAATTTGTTGAGTCATTACGGAATCCTCATAAAGTTTATTAACCTAATAAAAGCAATGTATGAAGGAATGAATATATATGTAGTGTTGTGCACAAAAGGCAGCTTACAGTAGCATTTGAAATAAGAACAGGAGTAAAGCAGGGATGCCTTTTATTTTCTCTTTTATTTTCTCCATTTCTCTTTCTGCTGGCCATAGATTGGATTATGAGAATAACTCAAAACAACAGAAATGGAATCCAGTGGTTACTGACTAAGCAACTTGATGACTTAGAGTTTTCTGATGACATAATTCTCCTATCACATAATCATCAACAGGTGCAAAATAAAATGAGCATATTTGATGAGAGATCACAACAACTGGGACTGAAAATAAATAGAGATAGTACCAAAATTATGAGATTTAATGCAGTTGGCAATACCCATATAACAAAAGGAGAAATACCTCTACTAGGTGTACAATTTTACATATATCTGAGCAGTAATATAAACAAAGATGGAGGAACAGAGAATAGTACCAATATAAGGATACAAGAAGCAAGAGGAGCATTTGTTGCACTAGGAAACATGGAATTCCAAAAAAATTAGGTTAAATACAAAATAAAAAACAAAAAAATTAAAAATTCAACTTCAATGTTAAGTCAGTCTAATTGGCTGTGAGACATGGAGAACAACTAAAATGACAATCATGAAGATACAGACCTTCAGTAATGGATTTTGAGCAGAATAAAAGGATAGAAATGGTAGGTCAAAATCACTAATATAGAATTATGGAAAAGTACCAGTCAATTCAAGTCATGGAAAAACCCTGGAGATAAGAAGAGGAATCAAATAGATTACATAATGATAAAAGGAAGGTTCCGTAACAACGTCAAGAAAACCAAAACCTATCCAGGAGCAGATATTAATTCAGATCACAATCCTGTAATGATTAAAATGAAAATCAAACTAAAGAGAAACAAGCAAAAGTCTAATTCATCAACAATACCACTAGATATAACAGCTTTAGATAAAAAAGATATTAAAGATACTTATACAATACAAATAAAGAACACATATCAGAAGCTGCTAGCAGAAGGGATTGAGCAATACAGAAGAGAAAATCCTGATAAAAAAGTCACAACCAAATGACAGTGTATAAAGAAAAGAATACAAGAAACCAGTGACACCTTACCCAAAAAAGAAAAGAAGAAAAAACAAAAATGGATAACTAACACCATCTTAGAAAAAATGGAAGAAAGGAAACAAGCGAAGAACATTGCCCAATACAATAAAATAGATAATGAAATACCTAAAATGTGCAAAAAGGCAAAAGAAGACTGGCTCAGCCAAAAATGTATAGAAATAGAAACTAGGGAAAGCAAACAAGACTTAAGAGGAATGCACACAGAAATAAAGAGAATGACTAATACAAATTTTAAAAAGCCACAGAAAGTGGATGCATTGCAGACAAAAAAAGAAAAATGCTAACAGACAATAAAGGTATAATAGATAGGTGGCAGGAATATATAACTGAACTATTTCATGATCAAAGGCACGAGAAACCAGTTATAAAATGTACATCAGGCTATAAAATCTTAAAATCTGAGGTGGAAAAAGCTATAAAAACAATGAAAAAGGGAAAAGCAGCAGGACCTGACAGCATACAGATAGAGATGATACAGGCACTAAATAATTTTGGCATTGAAGTGATTACAGACATATGCAATGACAAATACCATACAGGATACATATCAAATGAACTAAAAACATCAACTTTCATTGCATTGCCTAAAAGGAATGGTGCAGTTGAATGTAGTGACTTTAGAACAATAAGCCTAATGAGCCATGTTACAAAAATCTTGCTAAAAGTTATACAAGGAAGGATTCAGAATAAAATCAATACTGAATTAGATGAGCAGCAATTTGTTTTTATTAAAAAATAGTGGGACAAAAGAAGCCATATTCTGCATGAGAACATTAATTGAAAAGTACACAGAAGTAAGCAAACCAATATATGCTGCTTTATAGACTACACCAAAAGCTTTTGATAGAATACACCACAAACAACTTTTAGAATGCCTAAAAGAGATACATCTAGATAACATGGACATAAGACTAATATGTAATCTATACTGGGAGCAAACAGCAATAATAAAATATAACAAAGGGAACTCAACACCCATTGATATAAAAAGAGTATGACAGGGATGCATCTTATCAACAAGCTTGTTCAATCTATACACTGAGCAAATCTTTAGAAGCATCACAGAGATGCCAGGTATACATGCAGGCAACATTAATGGAAAGATAATCAATAACCTAAGATATGTTGATGATACTGTTCTACTAGCAGAAAATCCTAAAGATCTACAACAATTACTTAGTGAAATAAACATGACAAGCAAAAGATATTGACCAGATATAAATATCAAAAAGACTAAAACTTTGATCATAAAAAGTGGATATCAAAATTGAAGGAATAGACATGGAGACAGTTCAGAACTACAACTACCTTGGACATACTTTAACCAGTGATGGAAAATGTACAACGTACAACTGAAATAAACAAAAGAATAAGAATGGCAAAAAGTAATTTTAATGTCATGAAAAATATACTAACATCAAAACAAATAACACCAGGGCTAAAACTAAGAATACAAAATGTTATATCTTCTCAATATTCCTATATGGTGCAGAAACATGGACATTAGACAAGAAAAACAGAACAGAGAATTGAAGCCTTTGAAATGTGAATATATATATATATATATATATATATATATATATATATATATATATATATATATATATATATATATATATATATATAGAAGAATAGGTAGAATTGGATGGAAAGAAAAGAAAACAAATGATTAAGTCTTAAAACAACTAAAAATGAAAAGAGAACTACTGAACACAATTCAAACAAGACAAATGCAATTTTTGGACCATGTTAAAAGACACAACAGCCTACTAAAAGTAATCTTGGAGAGGAAAATACAAGGTAAAAGAGGCAGCAGACCAAGTTAACATAGACAAGTAACATCAAAAGATGGACAAATCAGCCTATGACAACCTACAGTAACCTACACCATCAAAACAAGAGACAGAGCAGAATGGCACTCCATGGTAACCAACCTTCATTGCGGAGATGGTACCCAAGGATGATGACCAGTCAAGTACCAGTGGACAAAGAGATACAATGAAGACAATGGCGCTTGGTAGGACATACACTGTGGGAGTCAACTGAGAGTATTACATGACAGGCCCTTTTTTGGAATCCCCAATGAGGAAGACAAAATACCCTTGGAAAAGATAGGGGGAAGCAGAGATGAAGATGATGGGGAAGACATGGAATGGTCTAAAAAAAAAATTGCGAGAAACAGAACAGTTTGAAATGTGTTTGTTGAAGGTAGTAGAAGAAGAAGAAGAAGAGTGCTCTGTATGAGTCTAGTATAACTTTTCTTTCCAGATGTTAAGATAAAAGAAGAATCTAACACTAGAACCTATATGTCCCAATCATAAAGCATCAAATTAATAGATATAATTTAATAGATAGATTGATATAGATCATTGTTTTACTCATTAAATAATAATTATAATAAAGTGGTTGTAAAATATAATTTTAATTGAAACTATTTTCTGACCTCATTTGAGGCTGTGAACACAATGTTCTTGTTTTGTGAAACATTCCTATTTAACAAAATGTATGTATTATAATAGAACAGCTGTGTTCAATTAAGCAAGTTTTGAGTTATTAAACAGCCTTGTACATGTAACAGCATAGCTTATTATTAAGCAGCTTTGTTCATTTATATAACATTCCTTTCACTAAATAGTTCTATCAGCAAATTAAGGACTTCTTTCTTAGGCCAGGATTGCCAGTCTGTTAGTTGATAAATGGCACCCAACTGATTATATTGGAGATATTCCACAAGTAACTTCTCATCAACCATAAAATTAACTTTCACACATTTTCTTTCTTCTCTTTTCATATTTTCAATAAGCCTTGCCCTGGACTTGTTCAAGTTTTGTTCAAGTTTTGTTCTAATTTCTCTCACCAAGAAAATTTGGACTGTTTATTGCATAAAACCAGCCCTCAATGGCCATATTTTCTCGCTCTAAACAAATAACTCTTATTTATTTGTAAGAAAGCTGTTGCAGGAGGGTTCTCACTTTTTTACAGTCAAACTACATAGATTTATTATAAAATATTCAAATGCAAACTTAGATTATGTAATATCCCACACCTCAAATAATTAATTAATTGTAAAACATGTCTACAGTGTTTGCTCTAATATACATACTGTGGCAGTCTGTTTGAGGCTTGTTAAAATCAACAGTAGCTTCAAGCTAAATTAGGTGGACATAAAGTTATTTTCCCATTTTAGATAGTTAGCTGCAAGGTAGTAAAGCGATATCTCACATTAAAGCAGTTTGTAATAAACGCATACATTGTTTAATCATATTCTTATTTTCTGTCATTGTCCAAAGTGCTGCCTTTTAACTAATTTATTATTATTTCATATATTTAATATGCTCATATACTGACCACAAGCGTCAAAATTTAATTCCCAAATGTGGTATAGTTTTTTGAGGACCGACCCAACTTTGTGGGGTTCACTCAGTCTTTGAAAATGGGTACCTTAATTTTTTTTGTTTTTCAAGGATAATAGATTGACCTGGTTTTATATTGACCACATCAGCCATATAAATGTTGATCATTCAAGGAAAGATAAGTGTTCCACCATCATATTTCTAATAGATGCCATGCCACAAAGCTTGATGGGTATCCTATGCATAAAAAAAAATATTGTTATACAGGTTTGCTTAGTTAAAACAAAATTATTGAAACATTTCCAATTAAACAGCATTGATTTGTTATTAAATATCTTTGTTCTGGTAAACTGTAAAGGTATGAAGGGACAGGTGAGGAGTGTTTAACTAGTGAGTTACTGAGACTATCAGAATCTATACTTGTCACCATCTTTTCAAGTGACTGAGCTCCCTGATGTCTGCATTAAGGATAATAAAGTCAGTTTTGATAACTAAGTGCTGCAATTACTTGCATTGGTGATTAAGGATAGCCTCTACAAGCCAGTTTAATGTTCACAATTTGTTTTGCAATTACAGATTTAAACAACAAAATTTCAACACCTGAATTTCTCAAGGTGCAGCCCATTTCTTGCTAGCAAGCAATAAATAAAAATTATTGATAATTAACATCTACAACCTGTTAGAGTGCAGTTAGTATATAAGGCCTCTAAGCCTTAAGTGGTCATTCATTAAGAGAGGGACATATGTTATCTTAAATCATAAGCTCTTTTGTGTGAGTGCTGAAGCTAGCAATGGCTAAGAAAAGCAAACCTGAATAATAATAATAATAATAATTTCATTTCAAAATGAAATAGCATGATCAGCTTTCATTAAAGATAAAACAAAAATTTGACAAAGATATTCAGAATATGATATGAATTTATGATATGAATATTTGTATATATCCTTATTAGTCATATGTGCAGTATTAAATTAAGTGACTACACCAAACTTAAATGTATATTTAAGAATATTAATATCACATACTCTACAGAGACAAGTTTTCAATCAGGTACACAATGACTTGTCAAATTAGCTTTGGGGTTGTATTTTGCAAGACAAATCGTGAAGCTTGATTTGAAGATTGCACTAACTCTTACAATTTAATGCACTAATGTTTACAATTTATTCCAGCAGCATATTGAAGATTTGCCTAACTTGTTTTGTGTTTTGTTTTATATGAAACTGTTAACATTTCCTACATATTTTCTTGAAAAATGTTTAATATTCTTGCTTATGAAAAAAATTACTATATTTGAATTTAAAAAGACTTTACTACATAAGTATCTTCAGCCATGTAGTTTCATTATATGGAATTTGGTTTACATTTATTAATTTCATTGAGCTTCATTCTAATGAGAAAAATGCAGTCATATTAGTCTGTTTAGACATATCAGTAATTAAAATTTTAGGTGGGAAAAAGATTTAAAGTTCATTTGTTTGTATTTAAAAGCATTTAAAGTAATTTTTTTGAATTTTATTTCACAATTTAGCTTCTTCTGAATTATTTTGTTTAATACTGAAAACAATTTGCTTTTTTCTTTGTTTAATTTTCCCCTATATTAACCAGTTGTTAACTTTACTGCTTTATTAGCTACCAATTATTAACTTTATTGCTTTATTATCTACCAATTGTTAATTTTACTGCTTTATTATCTATTCTTTTGCTTGTGTGATCCCATCACAATGCACTACTCTTGTGCCACATATAATTTTAATTAACACATTTTTTAAAATTATAATTTTGTTTAACCATGTGAACTGTAAAGTATGCGTTACATTTTTTTTGTAAAATGGGAAAATAAAAATGAGAGTGTGGTTAACTCTTATGTCTTTGTTTACAGTTAAAATGAAAATAAACTTATTTGTCAAAATTTTTTTCTTTTTTAAAGATAATTTTTTTTAAAATTATGACTTTTTCGTATTTTTGCGTGTGTGCTTATATTAAAGCACTTAATTCTCATCTATAGTATAAATGTATTATCTTTTTTACATAGAAGCTGAAGCACAACACTTATTTTTTATCTTTGCATATGCGCTTCATTAAAAATCCACAAAATAGTCATAGCTAATCCTTAAACTCACTAGACCTTGATTTGATCACTTTTTTATTGTCAACATTTTTAATGTTTTAAATAAACAGATTATTATCTCTATCTCTTCTTATCTTTGACCTTTCGAGCCGTAACCGGCCCATAGGGCGTAGACCAAGATACACCTTCTCCTATATGAATTTTTGTTCTAGCAGTTTTCTTTTAAAGATATTTTATCAAATCTCGCCATCTGTCTCTGTTCTGTGCAAGCAGTTCTATCTCATTGAGGGAGCCGATTCCTGCTGCTCTTGCCTCTCTCATCAATGTTCTTCTCAGTGTCTCCCTGGGTCTTCCTCTTTTTCTTTTACCTGTTGTTTCCCATATGAGGGCTTGCTTTGCTATTCGATTATTATCTCTTCTCATCACATGTCCAACGTATGACCATCGTCTTTTCTTTATTACTGAAGATAATAGTGGTTGATTGGCGATTTCTCTAATTTCCTCGTTTGTTTTGAATCATCTCTGAATCATCTGAATTATCTCTATCAGATTATAAAAAATAATTTCATAACAATTAACAAATTTGTTGTTGCATTTGAATATAGAATGTTTTGTTATTTTTAAATAGGTCTTTGAAATTAATAATTACTCTTGTCACCAAAATCTTTGTTTAAAATTTGTTCTTATGCTAGCTAAACCCTTCAGCTGCACTTCATACTGATTAACACCCACAATTTAACCTTTTGTATTTTTTAGTTTTAAATCTATGCGGTTTATAAAGTTCTTTCAATTGACAGTATTCATCTTTGACATCTAGTTTTAATTATTTTATCAGGTGTAATCTTTATTTGGAGAGGATAAGTTAACAGCTGAGATCCTCAAGGCAATTGATAACCATAATTTAATACATCTCCAGAAAATGTTCAACATCATTTGGAAAGCAGAGAAGACACCTCATAAATGGAAAAAAGGAATCATTGTTAAGATTCCAAAAAAGGGCAGTCTTAGAGATTGTAACAACTGGAGAGGCGTGACACTTTTGTCAGTTGCCTCAAAGTTATTCTGCAAAATCATCCTAAATAGAATAAAAGATTCAATAGATACAGTAATGCGTGAAGAACAGGCAGGGTTTAGAAAAGGGAGAAGCTACCTTGACCATATTTTCACTCTACGACTTATATTGGAGGAACACATTGAAAAGCAAAAACCTTTAGTACTTAACTTCATCGACTTCAAAAAAGCATTTGACAGTATTCATAGAGATTCTTTGTGGAAAATTCTGAAGCAATATGGCTTACCATAAAAAATCATAAATATTATCAAAGACATGTATGATGGTTACACATGTGCAATTCGAACAGAGGAAGGACTGAGCGAATGTTTCCCAATAGAAACTGGGGTTAAACAAGGATGTATTTTATCGCCCTTGTTATTTGGAATTATTATGGACTTCATAATGAAGAAATGCTGCACTGGTAATAAAGGCATCGAATGGATACAAGGAGACCATTTGGAGGACCTCGACTTTGCTGATGACATAGTTCTCATCAGCAGCCAGATGAAAACGATGCAGGAAAACACAAATGAACTATCATCAATAGCCAGCAAAATTGGGCTTGAGATCAATCATGAAAAGACTAAAGTCTTGAAAAGTTTAATTCCAACAGATGACAAAATATACATGGAAAACAGACCAGTAGAAGAGATCGATCACTTTATCTATCTTGGAAGTCACATTGATCCGGAAGGGGATACAAGCAAAGAAATTAGAATCAGAATAGCTAAAGCAGCAATGTCTTTCAGAAGCCTTGAAAAGTTGTGGAAATCAAAACTCATCAGCACAAACACAAAACTTAGACTATTCAAATCAAAAGTACTATCAACCCTTACGTATGCGTGTGAAAGCTGGAAAACAACAAAAGATATAGAAACAAAGTTGAACGCATTCAAAAATAAATGTCTAAGGAAAATACTTGGTATAGCGTGGAACGAATTCAAAACAAACGAGGAAATTAGAGAAATCGCCAATCAACCACTAATATCTTCAGTAATAAAGAAAATACGATGGTCATATGTTGGACATGTGAAGAGAAGAGATATTAACCGAATAGCAAAGCAGGCCCTCATATGGGAAACAACAGGTAAGAGGAAAAGTGGAAGACCCAGAGAGACACTGAGAAGAACATTGATGAGAGAGGCAAGAGCAGCAGGATTTGGCTCCCTCAATGAGATAGAGCTGCTTGCACAGAACAGAGACAAATGGCGAGATTTGATGAAATATCTTTAAAAGAATTGAAAACTGCTCGAACAAAAATTCAGATAAGAGAAGGAGTATCTTGGTCTACGCCTTTGGGCCGGCTACGGCTCGAAAGGCCAATAGATAGAATCTTTATTATTATAGAAACAATCATCACCAGCATGCAGCATAAAAATAAACAGGACAAATTTGAAACAAGTGCAGCATCTGAAATACTTGGGCACAATAATAACATCAGATGGAAGATGCACAACAGAAATAAAAAGCAGAATAGCTCAGGCCAAAATAGCATTTCAGAAAATGAAAAATATCTTATGCAACAAATCTATGTCAATAGAAATGAGATAGAGAGTTCATCTGTACTATATAGAACCAATTCTGACCTATGGAAGCAAATCATGGACAGTAGACAAACAAATGAAATGACGATTAGAGGCCACAGAGATTGGATTTCTCAGAAGAATGTTGAAAGTTCCCTGGACAGCTAAAAAGACCAATGAGGAAATTCTCAAAGAGGCCAACACAAATGGGGAACTCCTAAAAAACATCAGAAAGAAATAATCAACATTTTTTGGACACATCATGAGAAGAGGAAAGTTGGAATACTTGGTTACAACTGGCTAAAATAAAAGAAAACAGAGATCGCGGACGACAAAGAGAGAAAATACTGGATAGCTTAGTGTCATGGCATGGAAAACAGTCAACAACAGAACTGATATGATGCACTATAGATAGAAGATTGTGAAAGGACATGATCGCATACACCAACCAGTATGGCACATGATAATGATGAATCTTTATTATTGGAGTCACTGGAAATGTCTAATCCAAGATCTACACACACTTCTGGCAGTATTTCTTCAGTTTCATTGTTTACTGGTTTTCTCTTTAATCCTGTGTGGTCAAGCCACAATATTTTTTTTTATTTTGCTTTCGCCAGCTTTTACCTCTGACAAAGTCCCTAGAGACTAGGAACTGAATTTTGCGTGTTAATCTGTTATTGCCTAGCAGCCATGTGCACAGGGGTCCCTCGCTGCTAACTCCGCTGAGATAACTCCATCTTTGGAGGTACTCATATTTTTTCTGTCCATGATTAATTCACACTTCAAACAGGGCCTCACTGCTGAGACCAGGGGTGGTTGCCACAGAGAGAAATCATAAATAAAAACCCCAATTGGTGCAGCCGGGATTTGAACCCACAACCACTCTGTCTAGAGGCCGGCGTCTTGCCTCAAGACCAACCAGTCTCCCAACAAGCCATAATAACAATATCTCAGCCTTTTTTAATAAGAGTCTCATTTGACAAAGATACACAATGACTGATAGGGGAATTTTGATTAAAAGTTACAGTATATTTTTAGAAGCAGCGATCTCTGCAATATGTGCCATTTTGGCACGCAAGGTTTCTGTTTTGAGATTGTGGATCTGCCCTATGTGCCGTCTCCGGCTCGAAAGGACAATAGATAGATAGATAGATATTTTTATATTTCAGCACAATGAAATATTAATGATTATTATTTCAGCACAATGAAATACTAATGAGCTCTCTATGTTTTTTTTTAAATTTCATTTTTACACCTTTAATAATAGTAATAGTTTGTTGTTGTTTTTGATACCACAAACTGCAGTTTAAATGTGTTTCTAAAATATATTTTTACAGCTTTCTCATAAGTCACAATTTGTTATTTTGATCCTCATTAATCTGCTTGCCCATTTTTTAACTCACAATGTTGCATTTCATCTGTTTCAAATAGAATTTTGTTTCAGCTTGTCCAATTATTTATTTTTATGCATTGTATATTTTTCTCTCTTCTTGTATGTGCTGCTGGGTTTCATATTCAAAAATCACTAACGTAGGTTTTGGAGGTTTGTTTCTACAATAACGAATTATGTCTATTATCTCTTTAAATCTGGCTACTATTGGTAACTCTGGTAATTTGCATGCTTCCATTTTTAGCCCAGCCCATACTGGTAAATCTTCAGCCTATCAGATTTGAGCACAGTTTATCAGTCTAGTACTTCGTGCGCTGTATTATATTTACATGTAATATATTGATCACATACCTGGAAATATGTGACAATCTTGACAGAAGATTAAACTCAAGTTTTGAGATCAAGAGACTAGTTATATATTTCATAGTTACTGCTAGTAGTTTTATTTACTTACAATGTCCACACTTTTCAGAATAAAACTGTCAGCATCTAGTTTCCTTAGTTATGAACAAAAACATTGAAAGATTCCAAATGCTTTTGTTTTTTAATCATTCCATGGAAAATGGAATTCACAAATAGTAAACAAATGGGCCCCACAAATTTATTACAAAACATATGTTATAGAATTTATTACTTATAATCATTGAATGAGGATGTAATTACAGTACACTTTTAAAGCAATCATTCTGGTCATGATTTGTGAGATGGATTAATAGTGCTCCTCTACAGCATGCTTTAAAAGGCAGTTCAGAATGTGTATGCAATAAATAAGTAAATGTGTAATTGAAGACTAAACTCATTCAGATATGACATCAGCAAGAGCATGCATGATATTTCTAGGTGCATGCACAATAAAAGGAAGCTGAATGCACTAATGATTCCATCATAATAAAGGAGTGGGGAAAAAAAGCAATTAAAAAAAACTTGCTGTTGAAGAAAATCATATTCTAATTTACTAACTCATATAACTGGAAAATATATTAAATACAAATAGTTTATGAATTGGTTTTTTTTGTTTTGATAAAAAGACCTAACAGTTTATTTTACAGGTAATTTGAATAAAAATATAATGCTCAGTACCCAAATAGTTAAAATTACTTAGCCATTAATGACACAAGAATGTTTAAAGACAGATTGACTTTCCCCTGTCAAAATTAATACAAATATATTTTACCAGTGCAAAAATTAAACTAAACAAAGGATAACAATTAGAACCGTGCACTTTTACTGCTTATGTATGGATATTAGTGCAGAATTGGGGACAGTTAAGTAAAGGAAATATTCAGATAAATAATTTCATAGGGAAAGCTCAACAATGGGACAAAGAAACAACCAAGACCTATAAGAACTAGGAGACAATTGTAAATCATGGAGAACTATGACTTCTACCCAATGTACCATCTTCGGCCAAAAGGAAAATTAATGAGTTAATCATTTCATATAACCTTCTTAAGGAAAGTTTTCCGAATTTTTGACCAAAGAATATCAACAACTAAGATTTTCACTACAGGTCCCTCCAAGAGATGATAACCGACAAATGTTTGAGCTGGATAAGTTAAGTAGATCGAGAAAATGTTACAAAAACTGTCATGCAGTTGAATCTAACAAAAATTAAAAGGAGGCAATATAAAAGCAATCTAAAGGAAACAATGTGATAGTGTGAACATAGATTTGTCAAAAAGGAGAAATTTATCTTACCTACAAGACAAAACAATATGTGTTAGTCACTCAAAAAAAAAAATGAAGATTACATTCTGACTTGTCTAAACAGATAACTGTACATTGCCTCTCTTAGGGCACCATTCCTATAAGTATAAATGAAATGTGTCAGTCATCATCATCTCCCCTAATTAATTTGCTCCAAATTGTCCTGAAAGAAAACATCATCAGCATTATATATTTGTTTCCAGTTCATTACCTCATCTAGTTTGGTCTATAGCCTAGGCATAGATTAGTTCTCACAATGCCATTCCCTGGTTTTAGTTTAGCAGACTTAATTATTATATAATCATAAAACCAGCTAGAACATTATGTAATACTGAAGTATTGTTAATAGTATCTTAGATACTTGCTTCTTATAACTAATGCATACCTAAAAGCTTTACACTTGTAGTACTATTATTAGTATTTTTCTTATACTTTCTGCTTTAGAATTAACCAAATTACATTTTTGTCTGCTGGTTTTATGATTATTAGGTTTAGAAGTTTATTTATGATTATTTTATTTCTAAAAGTATTTCTAAGGAAGTAGAGCTAAACTTCAAAACAGAAGAGAACTGTTCATTTTTAAAGATTTTACTCATTAATAATATTTGAATAAATTTAGCAACTTTGTAGTTAAAAATAAATACTCAGTTTTTTTTTAAATGGTATAAATTGTAGATCATAGAACAAGTAAGATGTAAAAATGATTCACCATTTTTCATTTCAGTATTTTATTTCTTGGATTATAAAGTGTTTGAATTAAAAATAATTTCCAGCTATTTGTAGAACAACTGGGGAAAAAAAGATAGATATAGTGATTACAAGTATTTGCATGCAGCATTTTGGCATTTAGAAAAATAATATATGTTTTATTTAAATATATGAAGAAAATGCTTTGTAGAATAACTAGAGGTTTTATACAAATATTGGCTATTCTTACATAAAAATGTTGGTTATATTTATAGAAAGTCCACAAATTGTTTCTTTTTTTGAAAGCCTTAGATGATTTGCCAACTTCAACATAGATTATGAATGTTATGATGTCTGAAACAAACAGTAGAATAGCTTGACAAATAGCTCAACTGACATAAATTCCAGTGTAACCTCAATGTGATTTGGCACTGTGCATGGTTAAGACTGTATCCAGCCAGATACTGTCCTACATAAATGTTAGCACACATTTGTACAGACAGACTCCATAATTTAGTCACGTAATTAATGTTTATATATATATTTAGTCACTGGAATACATGTTGTCTTTTGTGGCATAGATGTGTGAAAATATAGGGCAGAGAAATGTAATTAATATATGGAAATTGTACAAATGTTTGTCAATTATTTCACACTACATGCAAATTTTATCATGCACAAAAAATATATTTGGAATAAGAATCTACATTAATTACATACTGCTACATTTCCCTTGTTTTTTTTTTTTTAATTTTTTTTTTAATATATATATAATAATTACTACACATTTGCCAGTCTGACCAATGTGAAAGTAAATGACAAAAATAATATTATTTCTTTTTTTACATCTGAGTTCATATTAATACCTTATTTAATATAGTCATTTGCAGTTTGCACCACCGTACATATGTCTATATTTTGTCTTTGAAATAACTGTTACTTTATTGTCATTTCTAGTTAAATTGTTATCTTTGGTGAAGTCTTAAATTGTGATAAGACTTCATTACCTTTAAGTTCATTTTTTTTTTTCATCTGTTATCACTAGATAATAAATATTGTTCATTGCTTATATATACCATTAGTAAAAATAGTCACATGCCTTAAATGTGTCAAATGTTTGAACACTTTCAAACATGTCAGTGTTTGACTATATGGTGGACAGTTCTCTTCCTCTCTGTCTTACATTCCATGACTCTGCTTGTCAAATATCCTTTTAACAGTTAATTGCATAATATAGTTGGATAAATAGTAAGCCACAACCTGATGAGAAATTACTATTTTGGTCATAAGTACAATTTCAATGACTTGTAAATGTTTGTTTGTTTTGTTTGTTGAAATAAGACCAATGTGTATAGCATTCTATTTACAACATCATGCAGCCTGACATAACAGCTGTAAGTAATGTCCCACCTATCATTAATTGTATTTGCTCTTTTTTTTATCCTGTTCACTTCTGCTGTGGTTCATGTGGTCTTCTTCAAGTGTCCTAAATTCACCCACCAATGAACACTTAATTTCACTGGGGGCATGGCTTTGTTTTACCCCCTTCCTCTATTTTCCAGTGAATCTTGTGTTCTGACATATACTATGCATGTTTCTTTTTGCACTTTCTAATTTTGCATGGTTGTTTAATTGTAGGGTAGATAACTGTTACTCTATTTTTTTTTAATTTTTCTAATAGTTTTACGAAGCAAAAAGTATATATCCCTTACCCATCTGTAATGTTTCCCTTTATCATTTGAATGTGATTTACCCTTTTATGTGCAATATTTACTTTTATTATTGCAGTACTGCTGGTTGGCAGTGAAATTAAATTGTTACAGCCTAATACAAATATTTTACAGTTATACTTATGTTTGTTTTACATAAACACAATTTACACATCTTATTACTATATTTAATTTACATTACGTTTACTTCTAGTACCTTCATTTTGTTTCCAATAGTTGTAGCTTCATATATACTGCTTTATATAAACTTATCTTTAATTTTTATAAGACTCCTTTGTCTTAGTGCCAGCTACTTTGTTGTTTTTCAGTTGAATCTGAACTATTTATTATAAAGACATATAGTGACTTTTAAACAAATTGTCCCTATAGATTCTACACAGTAAAGTGCGGTAGCTGATAATAACTGCATTGTTACAAACGGCCCAGGTTAGATAGATCATACCTGCTCTGTTCATACCTTATTTAAAAAAAAATATATACAGCAAATTCTTCAAGGTCAAGTTTTCACCCGTGGACAGAAGAAATGCTTTAAAGAATCTCGTAAATTATCTCAAAGAAATTTCAAAATTGACTTGGATATCAATGTGAAGACTGTTAAATGTGACATCACAAGTGGTGCACATATTACTGAGTAATGCTAAGTTATTAAAAAGCACAAATTGAACCTATAGCAGAAGCCATCACATGACAGTTTAAGAGACCAATGATACATGCAGTCATCTTGACTGACTTACAAATCATGCTTAGCTGGAGTGGGTACACCTACTCGACATGTCTCATATTAACAGCCCAACTAGGATATATTGCCCTGGGCATGCAATAGTTCATGACAATGAGATAACCGACAGGTTGGTGAGATCTGTCATTGCACAAGAGACCTTAAAGATGGGCATGTATGGCATGATGAGGGCTTTAAAAGAATGGTGGAACACAGTGTCATGAAGGATGAAAGCAGGAAAATTTCATCAATGGAAAAGGTTGTAACACATACAATCAATGCAGGATAGGAACAGTACAATCAATGCAGGATAGGAACAGTACAATCAATGCAGGATAGGAACAGTACAATCAATGCAGGATAGGAACAGTACAATCAATGCAGGATAGGAACAGTACAATCAATGCAGGATAGGAACAGCACAATCAATGCAGGATAGGAACAATCAGTAGATGAACACTTCAGTCGTTGCTAGGGTGGGCAGCAGAACAGATATGGGAATGCCCTGACTGCTGTGATGCCAGTCTGAACTAAAGAAAACACATTGCCAAAAAAGTGTGAACAATCAAATCACACAACACTGATAATACATCATCAAGTGTTAGGCCTGCTGGCATAGGTGATCATGTCTCTCCACAACTTTTGATCTCGACAGTTATTTATCATTTCTGTTGTTGACCTTCTCTTAAGCTGTCTAGTATTTTCTCTCTTTGCTTCCCTCAATCTCTTCGTCCCTCAATTCTTCCAGTTGTTACAATATATTCCAGTTGTTCTCTTCTCATTACATGGCCAAAAAATGATGATTATTTCTTCCTAATATTGGAAATTAGCTCTGTTTTTGCTTTGACCTCTTTTAGAACATTTTCATTACTCTTCTTAGCTGTCCATGGTATTCTCAACATTCTTCTGTAAAACCACATTTCTACAGACTCCAGTCTTTTTCTTGGCTGTTGTCCTATTGTCCAATCCATATGGATGTCCTATTGTCACATCCATATGTTAAGACTGGCTCTGCATAACATATAAGAACAATGATAATACAGAACTGCACTAATGGTAGGGAGTTCTGTATCAGATTTAAAGTCACCTTTTCATACACAAGAAAGATGTCAGATATCAAGAAATTGTTTTCAGTGCTTATAATTAATTCTTTCTAATTAGTCCATTTCTAAATTATTTAGACAACATTGCAAAATCACAAAGGAGTCATCATAGTTTAGCATAATTTTTTTGCTGCAGAGATTGTCAGTAATTTTAGAGCTTGAGCTTAGCTATTGATGGCAGCACAACAGTATATTTTAGCTGTGCATATACTATACTGAATATACTATTCTTTTGAAAGCATGTATCTTTGCACAAAGTAATGCAGATAAAACTTGTAGCATGTACTATTGCATGAATAATTATTAAGGACCAAAAGAGAATTATTAATTTGAAAATAAGTTGATGAATTATATGTTCTTTTGCAGCAGAATGTATACACCCAAGTAACTTCCCATTTAGTGAAACATAGTTAGACTTAAGAGATTACTTATAATATGATTATTCACTACATCTGTTAGGTTAATTTTAAAAGTAGTAAAATTGAAACATGAAATGATTAAAATTTGCCATCAGAAGGCAAGATTTGCAAGAATGGAAATTTGAGAAGAATTTGAAAATTGTTTATGTAATAATCTACTGTTTATTAGGATGTATTAGGTGTGTTTAAACAAGTCTACAGTTGATGGAACTGAAATAGACTTGTGTTTAAGCAACAGTGATGCTGAGGATGAAATAGACTTGTGTTTAAGCAACAGTGATGCTGAGGATGAAATAGACATGTATTTAAGCACAAGTCTACAATTGTTGAGGATGAATTGGGAGTATTTTTAAGCAATATTTTGCACAGTTTGTGAGGATGAATTGGGAGTGTTTTTAAGCAATATTTTGCACTGTTTGTGAGGATGAATTGGGAGTGTTTTTAAGCAATATTTTGCACAGTTTGTGAGGATGAATTAAGGGTATGTTTAAGCAACAGTCTACATAGTCCAGTCCTCCTTAGCTGGATAGCAACGGTCCTTCTCCAGTCCTAAGGTCATCTTCAAGTGTGGTACATGGACTTTCAAACCTACAACTACATATCACAGTCTACCACAGGACTTGCCTCTTGTTACAGAAGTCTTGCTTTCAGCCAGCACATAGATCACATTTTATTAAAGGCCAGGAAGGTACTCTCAGCACTGAGGCTAATAGTGGTGACAGACTGTGAACAGCATCTTCTTGTCCTCCTATATCAGGGACTAGTAGTTTTGGTTATTGAGTACTGCTGATTCTAACTCTCAGTGACATGCAGACTAAAAGACTGAAATGAATACAAAATAGGCCATGTGCATCATATTTGGATGCATGAAAGCCACACCATGCAGGGTGATGCTGTATCTCCTCAACTTTACCTCCATTGCAGACAGAATAATGATGGTTTATTCATGTGCCTACTTCTGAGTATTGTTGAAGTATATCATCTTTTGCACAGTGAGATTGGGAGCTGAAAGGGCAGCAGGCTCAAATAAGGAAAACCACGGATTGCATGGACTAAGGATATTGTTCAGCAGATTTGTCCACTGGGGAACATGGAGCCGGGGGAAGAGTGGATACAAGTGCTAGCAGAGTGTTTTATGTTTATTTTTCTGTTTACATCATGTTGAACAGATAATGTAGGCCCTATGGTTTTGGAAGTGGAGGTGCAGGCCTTGATCTATGAGAATTCACCTGAGGGTTCAGCAGTCACCTACACTGATGGGTTTGTTGTTTGACACAGTCAGAGTTCATGGGCTTTCACAATCCAGGTCAAGGGAAAATATTGAAGGAGGAGGGCGGTGCTTTTGCAGTAACTACAAGTAGTGTGACCATGGAGATCATGGCAGTAACTAAAGTGATGGCCTGGCTTGAAACACAACCATTTACTCATTTGTGTTTTCTGAGTGACTCGATGAGCATGTGCAGGAATATCGAAAGGGGCTGGGTTCAAAGACAGTGGATGGTCTTGTTAAAAGAACTCAGGACTGGCTGATATATGTTTTATTTTCATCCCTGGACACTTGGGCATGAAAGGAAATGAATGAGCTGACATCATGGCTGGATCAGCTGCCATGATATGCGGACGTGCAATGGACCGGGCTAACATTTTGAATGCACTGCAGGAGGTAGGGCGAGCTAATTATTCAGTCAATGATCATGAATCTACAAGCATGTCCACACTGCGTGAACATCAGCTCAAAACTGGTGACCGCAGAAAAGAGTGCTATGCAGCAAGACACAGAAGAATAACAAATCAACACAGAACTGAAGAAATCAGTCTCCACACACAGAAGGACATACTAGGGAGGAGATCTCAGCACTTAAAGGATGTATTCAATGTGCAGTGAGGATGATCTGTCGACTAAACTAAACTGTAGTTGGTGAGGATGATTTAGGCATGTTTTTAAGCAAATAATCTACGATTGATTAGAATGGATTAGGCATGTGTTTAAGCAATAGTATACAGTGGTGAGGATGAATTAAGCATGTATTTAAAGTAAAAATCTACAAATGATTGAGCATGTGATTAAAGTAATAATCTTCAAATGATTAAGCATGTGTTTAAAGCAATAATCAACAATTGATTAGGATGAATTAGGCATGTGTTTAAGCAACAGTCTACACAATTTGAAGAGATGATATATGAGTGTGTTTACAAGATAATCTTCAAGAAATTGTTTGCTGAGATTAATTGAGCAACTATGGATCTGTTTATGTGCAGATAACAAAGAATAGAGAGACAACAGAGATGCTTTTTTTCTAGAGAAAGATGCAGCAAATTTCAAGGACAGATCAGAAGACAAATTGAGAAGTTCTCAAAAATGTGTTGGAACAATGCAATCTCATGAAAAACATAGGAGGTGACAGTTATAGTTCTATGCACATATTCTGAGATGAGTGAGGTTGGTTCATCACTGGGAAAAGATAAAAAGGAAAGAAAAGAAAGGCCTTGAGAGGACATCTCACTAGCTACTGCAGACAACAAGAACTGAAACCTGTAGATGCCATCAGAAAAAACAATGGACATTTTTGGTAGAGGAGCATATCAACAACACCAAGGGGCATGTGTTTATTTTTTTCATTGAAAGACCTCTGTAGAAGGCATATGTGTGGCCCTTTTCATCTTGTCAGATGGTCTAGTGGAGGCTATTGTGTATTTTTTTCTGGAAGACATATAACAGCAATAAATGCTATAAAGTTATGCATAAAATTAATTACTTCTCTGTATATTTTATTGCTTCAGGAATATAAGAATTTATTTTCAGTTGTTTTTATCTTATAGAAAAGAAAATCATTATTTAGGCCTATATACAACATATCATTCAATAAATTAATTTCACTTAATAAATTAGTGAATTTTGTTCAGTACAAGTTAATGACATTCAGATTATCTTACATTTATATACTTTAGAAAATAATAATGTTTTTTATTAAGAGTTTTTATTTCATTGTTTAAATAAATAAACGTGAAAAAAACTTGTTAAATTCTTTAATACATTTAAGCTTTTTTAATTTATGAGACATCATGACAATATAATTAAAGTTTTTTAATAATAAACCACAGAAATAAAAACAAAAAGCAGACTAACACAGGCCAAAATAGTGTTTCAGAAAAAGAAAAACATCTTGTGCAACAAGTCAATGTCAAAAGAAGTGAGAACGAAAGTTTATTGGTGCTGTATAGAGTCAGTTCTAACCTATGGAAGTAAATCATGGACAGTGGAAAAAAAAAATAAAAAGACAATTAGAGGGCACAGTTATAATATTTCTCAGAAGAATGTTTAGAGTTCCCTTGACAGCTAAAGAAACCAAGGAAATTTTCAAAGAGGACTACACCAAAAGAGAGCATGAGAATGAGATAATGGTCATTTTTTGGGCACATTTTGAAAGTAAAAAGTTGGAATATTTTATTACAGCTAGAAAAAATACAGAGAAAGAGAAATCACAGATGGCAAAGAGAGAAGATACTAGATAGCCTGTTGTTGTGACACAGTAAACAGTGTCATCAGTAAACAGTGTCATCAGTAAACAGTAAGAGAAGGTGACCATGTGTAGTTCATGTGATGAGAAGAAATAATCAGAAAACGACAAACCGAGAAAAACAAACAACAGGACAGAGAAAAAGAGGCTGGCCTCATGAGACACTGAGAATAATACTGACAAGAGAAGAAAAGAAAACAGTAATAAACTCTCTTAGTGAGATTGAAAATCTTGCCAAGAAAATAGACTTGCGGCAAGGCATGCTGTAAGTCCAATGTGATGTCTATTAAGTATGGAAATATCTTAGATGTGTCTGTGTTAGTTTTTTAAAACAATGTTTTCGTAGTGTAATGTATTTTTTTTTTATGCAAATTAATGCTTGTAGAGTAGCATTTAAAAAATTATATTTCTTTTTTCTATTGCATGGTTTGCATGTAAAAACCTTATGTAAATTTACTTTGCTATCATTTTTAGAAAGAAAAATGTTTGATAGTTTTGATTTATCTTGATCTATATTTGTCAAATTTAAATGAATGCCCATTTAACACATGTTTTAATTGAATCATTAGCACTAAAAACACCAACATCTGAAGTCAAATGTATTTTTCTTCCTTTTAACTTGCTGCGAATAATAGATCTTCAACAATCATTCTCTTAGCCACCCCATTTTTTGCCATTCTCTTAAGATTGTTTCATGTCTTTTTCATCCTCCTCTTCTCTGCTTCCACCAGGCTTCTCCAAGTATATTTTGGCCTTCCCCTTTGTCTCCTACCTTAGGGATTTAAAAAATTGACTTGTCATCAAATGTATGTTTTTTACCTCTTAGTCTTGAATTTTAATATTGATTTCTCTACTGACTGAATGTGACATTTTTGTCATATAAAATGAGTCACTTATTATTGTCATGGTTAATATAAAATCAGTTGTTAAGTTAGAGAAAGATGTTGATCGGGTCTGGTTCACTAATCCTGATGCAAGCAGTCAGTTATGAGTTGGTGCCTTGGGTCCACATAATAAACTAAGCAGTAGTAAAAATGATGTACTTTTCTAATTTGATTCACTAATCAATCATCAAAGATCACTTCACCAGAAAAAATTGCATATTTTATAACAAATTAAAGAAAAATGATTAAATCTAAATATTCTGTTGTAGTGAAGTAGTTAGTTCATTTATTAGTTGACTAGATGGTCAGGGTTTGACTAAAAACTGCAAATGTTTCTAAAGCTGCAAATTTTTCTAAAACTGCAAATGTATCTAAAGCTGCACATTTTTCTGATGAAAAGTTTCTGGAATCACACGGAACCTGAAAATGCTGCCAGAGATTTTCTCTGTTAAAGTAAGGTAGCCTGGTGTGCGCTGATCACATCAGCAAAAATTATGTCAGTGGCAATATGTGTGCATTGACACCATATTCACTATATACCAATGATGTGGTAGATGCACACATTTACTGTAACATATTACTCTTTAAAACAAGACAAACCAAATATTGGGACAACAGTCCTCAATGCTTCAGCACAAAGCAATGCTTATTATCACTAAGAAATATCTTATATAGACTTTTAGTATTTAAATCAGATTTTTTCATCATAGCAGTTGGGGCATTCCCATATCCACTCTGCCGCCTGTTCCAGCAACCATGGAAGTGTTTGTTTACTGAGTGTTTCTGTCCTGCATTGATTGAATGTGTTGTATTCTTTTGCCACTGAGGATCTCTTCCTGCTTTTGCCCCTCATGCCGCCGTGTTCCACCATTCTTTTGACATGTGGATTATCCTCAGCTTCCTTGTCACCATCCTATGAGAGGTGTTCTTTTAAAGCCCTAGCAATGTCATGTACATCCAATTCTAAGGTTTCCTGCGCAATTGCAAGCCCTGCCAACCTGTTAGTCATCTCATTGCCATGAACTCCTGCATGTCCAGGGAAATATATCCAAGTTAGACTGTCGGTAGGAGACATGTCGTATAGGTGCATCCACTCCTTGTGGACCATTTTCTTGTCAATCCAGCAATGCATGCTTTGTTAGTTAGTCAGTATGACCACATGTGTTGTTGGTCTTTTAATCAGCCATATGATAGATTCTGTCACAACCTCAGTCTCCATACATGTGCTGGAGTTAGTAGTTGCGTAGGTTCCTGCACCTTTATCTATAAACTTTCCTTTAGAATATGCAACAAAACCCAAGCTACTCTGCACACCCCTGGTGACTGAGCCATCTGTTAGATGATTGGGTCTTGAGGCTGGGAATGAAGTTGCAGTACCTCCCGGATCTCTGACTCATTCGCGCTATGCGCCCAAACTTGGCATTTCCCTCCAAGTTAATGATGACCCTAGTTAGCCCACACCTGTCATGCACATCTATCCAATCCCTGCCTGTAGGTATGTCTTCCTTGTTGCATATGCCCTGTAATGTTGTCTTATACAGGGTATATTCATCCCCACATTGTGCTACCAACACCAGACATGGTTACTTACAACTAAGAATAAAAGAAAACTTGTGACCACAGGGATAAGAAGTCTGAGAAAAGCTCTTGTTGTGACCTGAAAAGATAGAATCATAAATGATATTTTAAGAGAAAGAATAGGCATTTAAACCAATCCTAAGCTACATAGAGAAATAATAAACTGGTCTTTTGTATCTATAAAGAATGCTTTGTGATTCCTTACTATATCAAACATGTATTAAAAGAGGAAAAGGGAAAAGAGCAATAGGCAGACCCAGAGTAAGATGGACAGATAACATCAAAGAAACCATACAACAACATCAATTGGTGATGATTGAAGCCACCAAAAGGGCGAGAACAAAAATTGTGTAGCTTACTTGAAACCTAAACAGGTACAAGAAAAAGTGAAGAGAGAGGAAAGAAAGAAAAGACTCTTTAAAAATAAAAATAAAATGATTCAAAAGAAATAACTCTAGTGGGAGGAAAAAAACATGATAAGTTGTCATCTGTGTGTTCTCCCAATGACAACTTCTCACTACCATCAACATGAATATTAAATGGGTGTAGATGTGTTTTTGTGTGGTGAGCAGCAAGATATCTGTATCTGTGCCTTTCAGCCCCATATTTTTTTAGTATTATGGGTTGCTTTCCTTCTCAATTCCTTCTGACTTGGCCAGACAGGTTAGTCTGTTTCCAGACTTATTGTGGGGAAATAAAGTATGATTTTAATCAGCTCTAGTCCATCTTAATCAGCTCTGTTTCAGTTACCCTAATACAAGCAGTGAACTGTGAGTTACTGTTGTGGGTCCACATTACAAACTAATCACAAAAATAAACCTATTTTCCCAATTTGATGCCTCTATTTATCATTAAAGATTACTTCTCCAGAAATTAAGAAGTGCTTACTTGTAAACTGCCAAAACTTCAAAATAAGTAATGAGACAAATAAAACTCAAAGCTGTAGAATCGTCTTTGCTGTTCATATTCCTGACTCTGATATAAACTTGTTGACAAATATGTATCTGTAATAGATGTGAATAATAATCGAATAGCAAAGCAAGCCCTCATATGGGAAACAACAGGTAAAAGAAAAAGAGGAAGACCCAGGGAGACACTGAGAAGAACATTGATGAGAGAGGCAAGAGCAGCAGGAATCGGCTCCCTCAATGAGATAGAACTGCTTGCACAGAACAGAGACAGATGGCGAGATTTGATAAAATATCTTTAAAAGAAAACTGCTAGAACAAAAATTCATATAGGAGAAGGTGTATCTTGGTCTACGCCCTATGGGCCGGTTATGGCTTGAAAGGTCAATAGATAGATAGAATAGATGTGAGATTTGTTTTACTGACAAATGAGCTCACTAAATTGAATCATTAGTGCTATTAGATTTGGTTTTATGTTTTCATAGTTTAGACGACATAAGTACAACTTGGATCCGTTTGTATTTATTCAATATTTGCTCATTAATTTCGTCACCTTTCTATCTCTTGTTGATTTCAGTTAGGTACATTTTTAGTTACAATGTTATTTAGTGGTGATTTCAATGTTTGAAACAATTCTAATGTAATATTGTTTTATTGGAAATATAAGATATACACAGTAGTTTGTCACTGTTACTTTGGTTGATTTGCTAATTTGTCTTTCCATGAAGATAAAATACAAATGCTTCTTTTATTATACATTCAAATTGATTAGAAGAGGATGTTACTTGAAATTTGAAAGCTTTTGTGTTAAATAACTGAACAATGCATATTCTGAAACTATCAAATTAACCAATATTGTATCTTATTTATACAAAAATTAACTACTAACATCTCATTCATACAAAATGTTTAATTTAGTTAAAAATTGGGCATGTGGTGTCCTAAAATGAAACCACTTCCATAAAATAGGTCTATAGTTTCAGAACATCTTTATCCATAAATGCAGTAAAATGTCCAAGTTTAGATCTAAAATGTCACTTCAAGATATAAACAAACAGCTGTGTATAGTTTTTGAAAACATGTTTTTGTTTCAAATCCAAACATAAGTTTCAGCCACTTCTTACATCAACAATTAAACTTAAGTCAGTAATTATTATTCTTTAGTGGAATATGCATTTATATCTGTATAGTTCATTACTCTTGTAACATTCTAAATATATATATACACACACAACAAATAAAAAACTAATGTCTACATTATTAGCTTATCATTTTTAGTTCATCATAGATGTTTTTATATTTCATTAAATTGTTTCTTTTTCTTTTCTTCATAGTTTTACACATTAATAAATTCATGCTTAAATATGCCTGCCTTCAATGAGCTTGATTTGCCTTATGCCTGGTGTTTTATTCTGCTTCATGTCAGAGTTCACTTTTTGCAGTAATGTAGAACGGTTACATGTTATATTTGTTATTGTTTTTTATTAATATTGTTATCTATTCATGTTAATTTTATAATGGTACAAATTATAATTTTTTCATGTACCTAAATAAATCTACAAAACAAAAACAAATAATTGTAATATACTCGTACAATGGAACAACTGCTTACCTTAGTTAGAAATATATTTTAATTTTAAGCTGACTGTTAACAGATTTATAATTATATATTTTATAGAGTTCATTTATTGTGAAATAAATTATGTTGAAAAAATTATAGCTATTTTTTTGTACATTTTATGTCATACTATAATTTTGTTTTGTTTTGTTTTAATGAGACTTAATCTTGAAAAACAGGTTATGTATAATTGTTGTTTCTATAGTAAGAATTTACATTCATAAAGAACACATAATTACATTCATAATGAAATCTAGCTTTTTGATATGTCTTTTGTGACTATATTCTGTTTAGTTTGTGCCATAACAATCTGTTAGATTTTCAGAGATTTTTTGTGTTTAAATTTGTAAGTGCATGTGGCTCCATCTAAACATAACAGTATTGGTTGTATTAGTATATATGCTAGTGTGTGTTATGTGTAGTATATATGCTAGTGTGTGTTATGTGTAGTATATATGCTAGTGTGTGTTATGTGTAGTATATATGCTAGTGTGTGTTGCGTGTTTATATTGAACACAAATATCTGAAATCTTTACGGATTTGTACATCGTCTGTTCTGAGCATATAGGTGTGCTAAGATAGAACTATGAAGTTGGACTAGAACTAGCTAGAATGTAGCATTTGAATATGTAAATCTTATGAGAAATAATTAAAATGAATGACTGCAGTATGAGAGGTTGTAGGCATAGAGGACCTGGAACTGGTGCAGATATTTTGACTCAGTCATACTGGAGTATGTGCCAGTAAAAGAGTAGAAGCAGACACCTGCATTTGTAATGTGAACCCTGATCATGAAGAGATACTGGGAGAGCTGATGTGGCTGCAGTTGATAAGTCCATTATGTCTTAACATCTATCTATCAATTGTCCTTTCGAGCCAAAGATGGCACTTGGGCAGAAAGAAAATCTAGACTCTCTATGTCCAATGATCTTTGTTATGAAGTGTCAAACCTTACACAGGATCTGTATTGCATCTCGCCACACCTCCCTGTTCACAGAAAGTAAAATGCAACTTGAATACAAATGTGTGATAAAGAGTTTGAGGTGTATGTTCCACCAGTGCATAACATAAGTCATCATGCAGTCTGCGTAACCTTCATTGTCTGCTCTGACAAAATTAAAATAAAATCAGTAATGATTGTATTACAAAAAGATAATGTGTAACATTAATTCTGAGTTTCATCTTAAAATAACAAAATAAATTGTCTAGACATGTAAATTCCAACAAGCATTAACAGCCATCTACAAAGAAGGTAAACAAAACCTTCCTAAATGTGAATGAGTGTAGTGTCAAATGCCACACAAATTACTATATGTGAAGAAAACCACAAAGCTCTGTCATGAAAAATACACTTCATTATGGCAAAAACAGAACAGAATAAAACGTGCAGAAATTTCTATTCTTTTCTATTCGGTTCATGGAATCCATTTCATTGCAGTTAGGGCATCTGTTGCACTGCCCAATCCAGCATTTCTCATAGCAGACTGATTGTTCCTGAAGGGTGTTGATTATAGACACATCTGCTTTTCCCACTAAGTGAGCAAGATCAACCAGATCCCATTTCTACTCCTCAGGCTCTCAATATATACATCATTATACACACCCATTCTCCTCCTCCTTCTATTAAGGAATGAAGAACAAACTTGGCAATTTCCTCTTTGTCCAGAGTAAGGCCACACTCAGTGCCAGAACTGCCAGCAAGCTTGTAGCTATTAACAGCAGTAATTTCTAAGCTTAGTACAATTGTATCTATTTCCATGAAGTCTCTGTACAGTACAATTTTATCTATTTTCTTTTGGTATCGGTACAACTGTATATATTTTCTTGAGGCCTCTGTACAGTTGTATCTATTTTCTTTATATCTAGGTACAATTGTATCTATTTTCTTGAGGTCTGTGTACTTTCCAGTTTGTTGACTGTGTTAGTACTGTTTGTGTTTTTTTCTTGAACATGTCTACAGGTGTTGACCTGAAACAAATGTTTATCTGTATTCTCTAATTCCTCTATTATATAGAACCTTGTCAATTATATTTCCCCATGGATATTCTCTTTTAACATCATCCAGTCCATTATTAATCAAGAAAACTATTGTTGGCATCTGCACCCTTATATTTCCTTATTTTTACTTCAAGGGGTTTACCACCCAACCAGATAGTGTATCAAAATTAGAATTAGATTTGTTATAATATTGACTGTTTTGTTGAGAATTCCCAAGGTTTTCAGTAGTTTCCACAAACTTTCAGTATGTGTGCTGTCATGTAACTAGGTGCTGGTTTTTCATTATTATATGCAAGTGCTGATATTGTGTATGCAAGTGTAGTTAAAATGTTCATATAAACAAGAGCTATAGCTTGTTTCATAAGTCTTGCCCAACTTTAAAAATCAATATCTTTTAAACCGCTTTTTGTATTTTTTTCAAAATTTGCATGTAAAGTTATAATGATTAGAACCCAACAGGGAATTAATTTCATTAAAAACAAACATTTGGTTATTATTATTGCTTATTTGATTTATATAAATTTATAACGACCCATTGATGTAGTCAAAACATAGTGTTTACAGTATTTAAGTTAAAAATAGCGATTACAAATCTATACACGCTGAAATTTACGATTTTTTCACGCTTTCCGCGTGAGTTTGCTGACACAAATAGACACTTGTAGTAAACACGACACATTGTGTGTTCCATTTCCGTTAATTCAGCGGCGTAACGTGGAACAATAACATTTATCATGAGTCTTAAAATGAAATTCTGCAGTTTACAAAACATCGCAATAAAAATGTATGACTATTTTTGCAAAGAGGCTAAACGAGGAAGATTATTTCATTCTTTAGAAAACCCTGAGAATAGGACAAGACACATTTTGGATTTATCTAAACGGTCATTTAATCGCTGGATTCAAGCACGTGACCGTCAATGTTCAAAATATACAAAATCACAAGGAAGAGCAAAATGTTGGATAATTTCGACAGTGAACTTATTAGAAGTGAAATTCGCAAAATGTTGGGTATGAATGAAACTGTTACAATAAGAAAATTAAAAGTATCGCTGAAAAAGAACAACAGTATTGAAATATCAAAGTCTACATTATGGAGGAATGTGAGAGCTGCAGGCTTTACATTCAGAAAGTATCCCAATGGACGAAACATCATCTGTGAGAAGCCACATATAGTAGTCATGAGAAGCAAGTACTTACGTGAAGTAAAAGAGGTGCGCAAGCAAGGTTATGATATTGTGTACTTGGATGAAACATGGATCAATGCTCACCACACTAACCAAAGGGAATGGCAGTCACCAGATGGAAAGATTAAGAGATTAATACCTAGCAGCAAAGGACAGCGCTTGATAATTGCTCATGCAGGTAGTCGACAACATGGACTAATACAGAATGCAGAGCTAATTTTCTTTCAAAATCCATAGACAATCGGGATTATCACTCTGAGATGAATGGTCACATATTTAGACATTGGATTGAAAATTCTGTTCTCCCAGCACTAGATCGACCATCTTGCCTAATAATGGACAATGCAGCGTACCACAACATTGTTGCACTTGAAGACAAAGTCCCGACGTCATCCAGTACAAAAGATGCTATTAAGATATGGCTCACAAAGGAGCACATACAATTTAATAACATGTACTTAAAACCTGAATTACTATCTCTAGTAAAGCAAAAACAGAGGACAAAGATTTTTCAAATAGATAAGATTATCCAAGAGCACGGTCATATAAGTTTGAGGCTGCCACCTTACCATGCTCATTTAAATCCAATAGAACTAATCTGGGCAAAATTAAAAGGACAAGTGGCAGATGAAAATACAACATGCAAAATATGCGATGTAAAGACTCTTGCTAATCTCGCTTTATTAAATATAGACAAAGATTATTGGGCTAAATGTGAAGACCACGTCTTAAAACAGGAAGAGGAATATTGGAAAAATGATGGTTTGTGGAATGTTCAACCCCAAACAGTTATTAATCTTTTAGACTCGTCTGATTCAGAATGAAAGTATATAGCACCCACAATGTTGGCCCTATATTACCTTAAATTATTTCAACAAACGGTCCTTTTAAGGACCACACAACTATGAAAATTGGACATACAGGTATACCTTGATATTATTATCGTCCGTCCTCGAACTGAGCAGACAATAATTCTCCTGGTGTTTTGTTTTATCCAGTTATTTCCCCATTACGGCCACGCCTTTACCTAGTGAAAATTAATCGTAGACCAGCAACTACGGTAATTTCTATTCTTTAGGGCTTCACAATTTACAATTTTGACAAACATCAAAGAAATATCGCCGCTTTAAGAAAACTGCAGCTGCAAGATATTTGTTAAATATACATTTAAAGGGTCTTTTGCATTCTAATAACATTTGGAAAATTTCAAAAGTATTTAACAAACGGTTAGAGAGTAATAGCGTTTTGAAGTTGGGCATATGTTTTGAAACGAGCTATAGTAGTGTGTATGTGAGTAGTGGATTAAATTTATGTAAACAAGTGCTGGGATGTGTTATTTATGTGAGTGTGTGTTTATGCTCTACATAAGTGCTGGTATTGTGTTTATGTATGTAAATGTGAGTATTATTTTCACATACACGATTGCTGGTATTGTGTTCCTGTATGTAAGCGTGTGTATTATGTTTCTGTACACAAGTTCTGGCACAGAGAAAAAAGATATTACCCTATGCAGATTATTGGATAATTATGCTTATGAATAATCTTTTTGAATAAGTGCAAGTACATAACTAATAACATTTTCAATTATATTTATTTAAGAGCATATCTGAAAATTAAATTAGAGTTGTATATAGTTATGTGGATAAATTATATATACAAATGTGGCTTACTTTACACTGAAAGATTAATTTCAGTGATTGTTAAATGTGTGAAGAATATTTTTTTTTTTTTTGGGGGGGGGGGGGGGTTTGTACACTAATGCACATGTCAAACAGGTGTATTATAAATATTAGTAAAAATTAAATAAGAATAATACTAGTAAACACACACACAATTAAAATTGCATTAAAACACATTTTTTTTTATATTATGGATTTCTAATAATGCAGACGTAACTTATTTTATAATTAACTGTATTTGTATAGTTAATGCATTTGTTTTCTAACAAAAAATGCTTCATTTAAGCATTTAATTCATTTTCCTCTCAAGCCAGCTAAACATGCTGTGCAAAAAATTTGTAAATGTTATTTTTGTAAACTTTGCAATCAGTTGCACTACTACTAACATTAACAGTAGAAGAAATGTATTCTTCATTTAACTGCTATTATGATAGTACCTGAAACAGCCATCTGAGTCAAATAATTAATCATTTCTATATTGTCTTTATACTTTAGCCAGGAAAAGCTTTCATTAGCATAAATTTTTCCGGCTGTTCCGTGTCATGAGACTTATTAAGCTTCTCAGTCGAGGTGAAGGGATCCGCACTCTGCTCTGGACTTTTATTAAATCTTTTCAGGTAAATTTAAATAGATTAATTATTTTGTAATTAGAGCAGTATATAATGTGTTGTAATGTTTTTGTACAAAAATAAATCACCAGTTATTATGTGTTGTGTTAGTAAAATACAATTTATGTTGAGTGGATAATAGTATGGCCCTTTCGTCTTGTCAGATGGTCTAGTGGAGGCTGTGTATTTTTTTAGGTTTTGTTTTTGTCGAACAGCTTTTCTCGTGACTAATTCTATCAATGTTTAACAAACACACACGGCTACAGAATGAAACAAGTCAGGCCCACTGATCCACAGTGTTTTCCATCCTTTTTCATTAGACTTTTCTCTTCTAAGTTTTGCCTTAGCACAGTCTCAAATGATGTTATACCATTCCTTATACATGCTCTCCATGATGTTCGATCACTTGCCAGATGTTCCAAGTCATTTTCACAGATGGAGAAGTCATTCAGAGATGATTTACAAATATCTCTATATCGTAGTTTAGGTCTGCTGATTTGTCTTTTTCTGTATGTTAGTTCACCAAATAGTATTTGCCTGGGTGATAATACTACATTTGGTTCTTAATAATTCATTCAGTAATTAATTTTATTTTTTTTTTAGAATTTTGAAAGAATAATAAAAAACAAAAAGTGGACAGTTAAAATATATTTTATACATACTGAATGATGGGAGATGAGAATTCCAGTAGATCTTAGTGATTAGTGTACTGACTTAACATTACTGTACACATTGAGTTTTGTCCCAATTGACATTCTCTAATTGTTCCAGCTGTAAAAAAAGTTGATACCTAGCTGACAGAACTGGGGAGAGCAATGACAAAAAAGAAATGCATTGGTCCCTCACCTCCAGATATTTCAGCCTCATCATTATCATCATTTGCCATACCGGGTGGTGTAGGCAATCACGTCCTACCACAATTCTCTATCCACAGTACATCATATCAATTCTCTTGTTGACTGTTTTTCATGCCATGACACCATCATGCTATCTAGTATCTTCATTCTTTGTCATCCACAATCTCTCTTCCCCTCTATTTTGCCGGTTATAACCAAGTATTCCAACTTTCCTCTTCTCATGATTTGCCCGAAAGATGTTGTTTGTTTCTTTCTGCTGTTTCTTAGAATCTCCCTTTTTGTGTTGACCTCTTTGAGAATTTCCTCATTGGTCTTTTTAGCTGTCCAGGGAACTCTCAACATTCTCCTGAGAAATCCCATCACTGTGGCCTTTAATCGTCTTTTTATTTGTTTATCTACTGTACATGATACACTTCCATAGGTCAGTATTGGCTCTATATAGCACAGCTGAACTCTTTCACTTCTATTGACAGAGATTTGTTGCATAAGACATTTTTCATTTTCTAAAATGCTATTTTGGCCTGAGCTATTCTACTTTTTATTTCTGTGGTGCATCTTCCATCTGATGGTATTATTGTGCCCAAGTTTTGACGCTCTGCATTTGCTTTAGATTTGTCCCATTTATTTTTATGTTGCATGGTGGTAATGATTTTTCCTTCAATATGACCATTACTTCTGTTTTCTTCTGACTGATACCTTTCTTGTTGCATTCATTCACTATTACATCTATCTTTTCTTGTATTTCATTCGCCATCTCTGACATTAAAACTGTGTCAACCACATATCTTCCTTTGATTTCACACATCCTGAAACTTTGACTTCTTTTCTTCCTGTTATTTTTTTTAAACTGACTATACCTAAATTTTATGTCTTTCTTTTGTTGTTTTTCCATTTTTTCACATTTCAATTTTAACCATCCCTCCTTTGCTTCTTTGCATTTGTTTTGGATTTCCTTGTACAGTCTTTTGTATGTCAGTTCGTCATTCTTATGTTTTCTTCTTTGGTCCACGAGTTTTAGTATTTCTTTTGTCATCCATTTCTTCTTGTGGATTCAGTCTAATACTGTTAAATTGAATTTTTCATTTTGCCAACAACAAGATCTACAGAGTTGTTTGGTGTTTGATTCACAACCTTGTCTTCTTTCTGTTGTTTCATTTTTAAAACTTCATCTGTTGTTAAAACATTCATTTATTAATTATTGTTCTTGAGTGAGATCTGTTTAATTGTGAATCTTTTAATGAAATTCAATGTTTTTATTTCAATTATAAGATTAAACCATTTCTTGTCTCTTTGTTTTGCTCTCCACTAAGATTAAATTGTTGCTCTTGTATATGTTACTATACCATCAACTTAGTAAAATATGTAACCATTTGTCTTCTCAAAGCATCTATTTTTAAAGTATTTCAATAGTGCTTTTGCTTTCTATTTTGTATATGACTATAAAGTGCCAGAAATCACACCTCTTCATTTTCATTGACATAGTTATCTTCATTCTTGGAGATCTTTCTTCACCAATGTCACAGGTATTTTTAAAAAATCATCATTCTAAATGTCAATCTTCTTATTTTAAAAAAAAAATTGTTTATGTTCTTCTATTTTCATGTTTTTTGTTGTGTTTCTTCATTTGATTGTTCTTCTGTTTATGTCTTTTGTTGTGTTTCTTCATTTGATTTATTAACAATTTTTTTAAATGTGTGTACATTATTTTCAAAAATATTTCCCTCATCAACTATTTCTATTTCAAGTTTGGTTTACTCAATATTCCAGGATAGCATATGGAGAAAGTCAATGGAGATTACGAAAAAATGATATTCATCAGCACAGAGAAGCTAAAGGTCAAAAGCAATAGCAATATAAAGAAACATTTAGCAGGGTATAATTATTTTCAACAATAGGGGTAGAATGCAATAGAATAAAATCTGTGCTAGAACATTGTCAAGGTTTCATGTAGTAGACAATTTTAATTTACTTTTTGATTTGCTTTTGTTCATCTATTACAGGCTCTTCCATATGTAGCATTGCTGATTGTGATGCTGTTTTTCATCTATGCAGTCATTGGAATGCAGGTGGTTATTCTTGTCTGTGGTTCCAACTGATTAATTGTTGCCTCTAACCATCCCTAATTTTATTCTCAGTTTTGTTACTATGTTGAGACTGACAAAGTATATGAAATAATAACCTGTGACTGACTTTGACCTATTACACACTTGACCAGATCATAACAATCATTTGAATTAAAGAGAATCTTTAACATTCATATTTGTTATACATATTTTGCAAGTTTAAAAAGAGTTATTTAGTTTTGTACACCATTTTCACTCTTGTCCTTATTAATTTAAATTTAAAAGAATCAATGTTTATGCAATGAGGATAGACTCATAGGTGCACTGTTTTTCTCAAGAGTTGGTACACAAAATTCCTGTCTCTGAATCTGCAACCATGAACAGACGGCATGGATATCATGTCTAGGTGGGATATGCCAGATGGGCAGTCTATGCAGGAATCCAAAGAAGACTTGTCAACCGACAAAACACAGGTGTCATTAATTGCTCCACGTTGAAAGATATACTTCAAAGGAGATCTGAGTACTTATGAACTTCTAAACTTTTCATGCCAATTATTTCTGTAACTTGCTGGTTGCACACTCGTACACCTGATTATTCCCCATGTTTGCATTAGCTTACTCATAATAAGCCTGATTCCTTATCCGTGGATACTCAGAAATGCACATATATCAATAATCATATTACATTTTGAAGCTTAAATTGAAAATTATTAACAATAATCACCTTCTTAAATGGGATTCTAAATCTTTTACATAAATTTGTATATTGTGCACACACAGAGATCAATCCCACAAAAAGAAATCAGTTAATAATAGATTGTTTTTGCTGAGTGATAGCATGTTTGTGTTTGTTTTAATTTACATGTGAGAGTATTAATTTTAGTATTATCATTGTCTCTTATAGATGTTTGGACGAATCAAACTGGACTTCAATACAGAGATACACCAGAATAATAATTTCCAGACATTTCCGCATGCAGTTTTGGTGCTCTTCCGTTCAGCAACAGGGGAAGCCTGGCAGGAAATTATGCTTGCATGCTCAGACAAAGATACTGTTGAATGTGATCCCCTTGCTGATCGGACTGTGCAGACAAATACAACAGATGTGAAAGAGCTTGGTTGTGGAAATGACTTTGCTTATGTTTACTTCATTTCTTTCTACTTTCTTTGCTCATTTCTAGTAAGTCTGAAACAAATAACATATTCAGAATATTGTTTGTTTTTGTTTACTTCTTTAATTTAATTTTTTTTTTTTTTTTAGCAATGTATATAACTAATGGGCAGGTAGTGTTGACCATATTTCATTTAGTCAATCTCAGAAGTGTTTAGTTAATTTAAATAATTCAGCAGATGGCAAAAAGTATTACTGCTAATGGCTCTCCAGTAGCTTGCTGATTACATTCATTTCTTATCCATGCACTCAGTCATCTATTTTTAGTTGTACTACATACATGCTTTCATATTTTTGCAATTCTTCTTCACCTATTGCTATGCATTTAGACCAGCATGGGTCATGAACAAGTCTGCATTTGAGGTCATCGCCGATTCCTCATAACTTGTCATGCAGGATTGTTTCTGTGGGCAATACTGGGTGTTCTTAGTGTGTTGAGAGGGCTGTAGTATGTGCTCTGAGAATTCTCTGGATGTCCCACAGTCATATGTTGCAAAATCACTGAATCCTGTCTTGTGTTGGTGTGCTCTGAAGCCACAGTGACCCTTTCTGAGTCTAAATATCTTAGTTTGCTCGTATATGCGAAGTTTGTTTAAGCTGTCATGTTCTGGTTCTTGTTTTTCATGTAACTCCCCCCCCCCCCAATTCTTTTACCCTTGCTTGTTTCAGGATTGTTTTTATTTCTTTGAGGCTCTGGTATTGGTTAGACTGTGAAGGCTCCCACTTGTTTTTGTGAAGGCTCCCACTTGTTTTTGTGAGTTCCTCTGCTTTCTCATTTCCAAGGATGCAGCAGTGTGCTGGTACCCTCATTTCTGCAATGCCTTGATTCTAATTACATAAATTTGTGTGTTCTCACTAAATGATGGTTATTGAACATCTTATCACGTCTTCACTGTCTATGATTAGTATCCTCATGATAAGTGTATGTGAGTCCAATCATTAACTTCAACAAGTGGAAGAGTAGTATAATAGATACATTTAAAAGTTTGATAAGTACACAAACAAACATGGTCACGTGAAAATCTTAAGAAGATTTAATGAATTGTCTGCATATTTGTTTTGGGATTACACAGAGCAATGTTGATTACAATTTTTACTTTATTTTAATTTTCAGATCATCAACTTGTTTGTAGCTGTCATTATGGACAACTTTGACTATCTGACACGTGATTGGTCAATTCTTGGACCACATCATCTGGATGAGTTTGTACGATTGTGGTCTGAATATGATCCTGAGGCCAAGTAAGATCACAATGAAACAATAAAATATATATATATATATATATATATATATATACAGAATTTTTTGTATGCACAATGAACAATTTATGTTAGTTTTGAAAAAAAAAAACATCCACTGTAATATTAACCAGATTCACAAAAGCAAAAATAAAATTAAGTTTTTACACAAATAACTTAATGATCCAAAGTAAAAATAAAAGTAAATTTATTAATAATATATTATAAAATGAAGAAGCAGCAGAAATTGACTTTTAATTAACTATTATGTGCTGCATCCTTTGCTAAAATATCTAGCAACATACCACCAGCAATTACTGCTGCTGAGTCCAGCAATATTTTTAACAAATAAAATGATGAAGTCAAACAATCCTTCTTTTAGATGATCTACTACATAATTGCTTTGATCACTGAATGGAATTATTTAATTTAACCCCAAAAATTGAACACACTAAAGCCAATTAAATTGAATGCATTTCAACAATTATAAAAGATGTATACTGCCCTTTGTCAATGGAGATAAGAAAAAGAGTTGTTCTGTGTTATGTAAAGCCAATTTCTTATATGGAAGGGAATCCTGAGTAAGTGGACAACAAACAGTAAAATTATTGGAAGCTGAAATGTTGTTTTACAGATGATTGTTTAAAAGTACCATGAACAGCTAAAAAGAGGAACACTGGTTTTCTGAGAGGTAAAATAAAAAAGAAAACATACTACCAACTTCATAAGGAAGCAGTCACCATTCTTTGATCCTTTCATAAGAGGGAAAGATCTTGAATAGACATGTAATTTGACAGCTGAACAAATTGAGGGAAGAAAAATAGAAAGAAGCAGAGAGAGATAAGATACAAAACAGCAACAAGTGGTTGGGTTGGAAATCAGCAATATAATTGATCAACTGTAGAGTTAGTTGACCCAGCTGTAAAGAATGGATACCTGGCTGACTTGTTTAAAGAAGGTAATAACAGCAAGGAAGATCACTATTCCCCTCATTTCCAAATGGCATGAACTAGTACAATATTCAGTACAATACTTTACTCCCTTGTTATACTTTATGTATTGGGACATTATTTACTTATTTAAGTCATGCACTATTATTTTAAGAAATAACCTGAATTTTAAATCATTTTAGGGGTAGAATTAAGCATCTTGATGTTGTCACATTACTGAGGAAGATCTCTCCTCCACTTGGCTTCGGGAAACTGTGTCCTCATCGAGTTGCTTGCAAGGTAATCAAGTCAGATTATTTTCTAAAGAAAAAAAAACTGCATATTTTGTTGATTAAAGTTTCCAATTTTACAGATTTTTTTAATACATAATAAATAGTTTTCACAATTAGAGCAATCTCCATTTAAATAAGTTGTAAATGAGTACATACATCCAAATTAATTAAGATAATCAATTTATGAGAAGCATTAACCATCATACCTCAGTATGCACATGCCTCATACTGTGAGATCTTACATATTGATTTAGTATAAATACTCTTTATTTGGTTGTGTGTCTTTATAGAATGTTGCACTTATCACATCCCATCTGAAGGAATCAATGTCTCTAGCCAGACCTCCCATTACTTCTATTGTTATGGTCAAGGCCTCTTTGATGTCTTGAAACCACTTTCTTCTTGGTCAATGCATGTCTGTGCTTCCTGGAACCATGCCTCCCATTATTGTTCTTTCCAGATTACTTTTGTCTTTTGATGTGGCCATTGTATTTTAATTTCCTTTGTAAAATGTTTAAGCCAATTTTTTTCAATGGCTTTTAATTTACTGATTTATTGCTCCTTTTCTTTACATAGGTATAGGCATAAAAATGTATGTAACTAAATAAAAATGTGAAGCTTAAGGTTAACATTGTTCCTTGATATTTAAATTCATTTACCTGTTTTAATATTGTTACCAAACAATACCAAAACCCTTGGGCCCATCTGATATGTCTCCTCATGGGAAACATAAAATACCAGAAATAAGGAAAATATAACAGGAATCATTAAAAAAGGCACCAAATCAGACAGAGAAAGAAAACATGTAGCAGAAAAACACATACACGATACCTACCCACAGGACTCTTGGTCCCACATATACACAGATGGCTCTGCTACAAATGCCACCAGAAATGGAGGGGGTAGTGCGTTCTTGACGCTGAATAACCAGGACGAGATCACCAAGTCAAGAGCTACTGGTAAATTCTCAAACAACTTTAAAGCAGAAACTGAGGCCCTCAGAGATGCTGCAACACTGGCTACTCAACACAAAAATAACATGCACAATAAATTGGTGATTTTGACTGATGCACTGTCAGTACTATCAGCTCTAAAAAGTCCAAGAACAATTAACTAGATGACATGAGAACAACCCTAGACCAACCATGCAATAACTTCCAGAGAGTAGTCATTCAGTGGATACCATCACACTGTAATATACACGGGAACAAACACGCAGACAAATTAGCTAAAGAGGGAGGGAGTTTACCACAAGAGAACCATCCGCTCAGTTATGATGAAGCCAAATCCATCCTCAAGGGTCAGTTCCATGAAAAATGGAAATGAGAACACCCAAAGCATAACGAGAGTGATGGATACCATCAACTATCAAGGAGGGATCAAGTCATCATACTTCGCCTACAACTGGCCACAATAGAATGAGAAATCACATGTTCACCAAATTCAATATAGGTACAACTAGCCTATGCACTATACACTGGACAATATGACTACAATACATGTTCTTCAGGATTGCCCCCAGTACACAGACCTGAGAAGAGCAATGTGGTCCACACCCACCTACCAGGAAGAGAAACTATATGGGACAATCAAAACACTCAGACAGCTAACTTCATGAGAGAGTCTGGAATCCTACTCTGATTGAGTTCTGATCGCAGACAGAGAGAGAGATATATTGTTCCACTTGTCTTTATCATGCATTGTGGTGATGTCTTTTTCTTTGTTAACTACTATTACTTCTGTCTTTTTGCTTTTGATCATCATTGAGTGCCGTCTCCGCAGCAAAGGTTGGCTACCATGGAGCGCCATTCCACTGTCTCTTGCTTTGATGGTGCAGATTGTCATAGGCTGACTTGTCCATCTTTTGATGTTACTCGTCCATGTTAGTCTTGGTCTGCCTCTGCCTCTGTTACCTTGTATTTTCCCTTCCAATATTACATTTATTAGGCTGCTGTGTCTTTTAACATGACCCAAAAATTTCATTTGTCTTGCTCTAATTGTGTTTAGAAGTTCTCTTTTTATTTTTAGTCGTTTTAAAACTTCCTCATTTGTTTTCTTTTCTTTCCATCCAATTCTACCTATTCTTCTATAAATCCACATTTCAAAGGCTTCAATTTTCTGTGGTTTCTGGTCTTATGTCCATATTTCTGCACCATACAGGAATATTGAGAAGATGTAACATTATGCTATTCTTAGTTTTAGCCCTGGTGTTATTTGTTTTGATGTTAGTATATTTTTCATGGCATTGAAATTACTTTTTGCCATACCTATTCTTTTATTTATTTCAGTTGTACATTTTCTATCACTGGTTATAGTATGTCCCAGGTAGTTGTAGTTCTGAACTGTCTCTAGATGCATTCCTTCTACTTTGATATTTAATTGTAGGGCTTGAGAATTTTCTTTGTTTATGATCATAGTTATTGTCTTTTTGATATTCATATCTAGTCAATATCTTTTGCTTGTCATGTTTATTTCATTAAGCAATTGTTGTAGATCTTTAGGATTTTCTGCTAGTAGTACAGTATCATCAGCATATCTTAGGTTATTGATTATGCCTGGGAAGGGAACAGGCAAATAATTGCAATGCTGCGCCTGGCATCTCTGTGATGTTTTTAAAGATTTGCTCAGTGTATAAATTGAACAAGCTTAGTGATAGGATGCATCCTTGTCTTACTCCTCTTTTTATATCAATGGGTGTAGAGTTCTCCTTGTTATATTTTATTATTGCTGTTTGCTATCAGCACAAATTACATATCAGTCATATGTCTGTGTCATTCAGATTTATATCTTTTAGGCAGTCTATAAGTTGATTATGGTGTATTCTATCAAATGCTTTGGTGTAGTCTATGAAGCAGGTATATATTTGTTTGTCTACTTCTATGTACTTTTCAATCAATGTCCTCATGCTGAATATGGCTTCTATTGTCCCACTGTTTTTCCTGAATCCGAATTGCTGCTCATCTAATTCAGTATTAATTTTATTCTGAATCCTTCCTTGTTTAACTTTTAGTAAAATTTTGGTTACCTGTCTCATTAGGCTTATTGTTCTGAAATCACTGCATTCAACTGCACCATTCTTTTTAGGCAATGCAATGAAAGTTGATGTTTTTAGTTCATTTTGTATGTATCCTGTATGGTATATGTCATTGCATATGTCTGTGATCACTTCAGTGCCAAAATCTTCTAGTGCCTGTATCATCTCTATCTGTATATTGTCAGGTCCTGCTACATTTCAGTTTTTCATTGTTTTTATAGTCAACTCATTTTCACTCTTAGCGATTAAAACTGTATCATTAGCATACCTTAGATTATTTATATTATGGCCTCCAATTGTTATTCCAGTTATCCCTTATGGATCTTAAAATAATCTCACTATACATATGAAATAAATCTGATGACAGCATTATGATACATAAAGGCATCAAAACTTCAAAAACTAATGTTAAATATTTCTGGTCTGTATTAGCCACATCCTCCATCCTTCACTGGTCAATGAGAAAATATGGACCTATATTCTTTATATGCCTTTAGGAGTGGAAGAAGCAATTACTTAATTTTTTAAATCTAAAATATTTTATATCATGCCTAATATGCTGTCATATGACATGTATAAACAGTGAATGTCAAACATAGAGGCATTAGAACTTCAGGAGCTGGTCATAAAGGCCTTAGAACTTCAGCAGGTTCTGGTGAGAATTTAGAGCCATGGTGAGGGATGGTTCATGACAGTGAAAGAGCAAATGCATTGGCATCAAAGACACCAGTGGCAAGGAACCTGGTTAGAGGAGAGATAATAGAGCTGTTGGTTTCACCCACATTGAAGAAGTAACTACTACAAATGATGAGTCAAATACATTCAGTTGCCGAAATTAACAATTTTATTACAGAATGAGTGGGAAAAAAATGCATGAGAGAAATGTTGATATGTATGTGTAACCAATGAACGATCCATGCAAGTTATAAGTATGATACCATTTGTTGTCTGCTAAAATGAACTGAGCCCAGAATGAAGTTATGTAAATTATTTATCATAGTCAATCACTCACTGATGAAAAAATCAATAACATTTGTTAGTAATCATCTCTATTTGTGGAGTTCCTCTACTATTGAGTTATTTGCGGGTCATCATCATTGCACTCCGAACATGTCCATAAGTGCTCAGATTCCCTCCTCAGCAAGTCTCGCAGTGTCCAACGACTGACGACTCCAGTTCTATTTAGGTTTATAAGTCTTCTTACATGGCCACTAAGTCCTCTACAATATAATTGAGAAGTAACTAACTGGACCAGGTAGTTAGTCAACATATCCTCCTGCACATTGGACAACTCCATAAGTGCTCACATCTCCTCCTAGTTATATCTTAAAATGTATAGAAACTGACAACTGCATTCTGTGTTGTTTTATCAATCATCTTTTGCACCCTGCATGGTGTTGGCACCACCAATTTGATGTGATGTTTTTTTCAGCCAATTGTAGATTCATGTTCATTGCCCAAATCACTAATTCATCCTGCCTTCTTCAGAGCATTTAAAATGTTAGCCTGGTCCATTCTTCATCCACTCTCCACAATAGCCAACTCAAGCACGTCTCATTCATTGCCTCTTGCACCTTAATGTCCTGGTACAAAAATGAAGCATATTCGGAGACTCAGAACACTGTCATCAAGCAAAGTCCATTTCATCCTTCCAATATTCTTCATTTAGTCACTGAGAAAGCATACATGAGTAAAAGTCTCTGTCACTTATGAAGCTATTGTCTTTGTTACTGCCATAACTGCAATTGTCAAATGACATATAGTAAAGGTTAATGCATCACTGTCTTCCTTTACAATTTCCACCCTGACCTGAGCTGTGATAACCCATGGGCTTCTTTACCAACAAAAAAAAAACAGATCCATCTGTGTATATGAATGCATAGTCAAGCCAGTTTTCATTCACTACAGGAGCTTACAGTGTCTCATTATGTAGATCAGATATTACAGAAACCTCTCCAGAAGTAGTACATGAGTTCTTATTAAAATATTTTTTTAGAGGAAAATAATAAATAAAAAAAAAAACAAATAAAGGCAATGGAAAGACAGTGTTCAGATATGGACGATTCTGTTGATTCTCCATCTGTTCCAAAGGGCAGTGAGAGATGAAGGTTGTTGGTTGCAGATATTCATGCCACAATGTGAAAGAGAGAGAACCGTTATATAATTAGAATTTAAGTAAAAATTAGTTTTGCATTGGTAAAAACACCTGGAGACCTATTTAGCACAGAAATGCCAATGAATTATGTAGAAAGTCCAGTGCTCAATGATCTTTTTGCAATCTAAAGTTATATCTAATTTCAGACAAGTTTTATAAACATGACAGTGAACAAATAACATTGTTTTTGGAGCTCTTGTTTAGAGTGTAGTAGTTCTCATAAATCACCATGCTTGAGGATATCATCATCATCATCATCAAGTACCATGCCTGCTGGCATAGGTGATCATGTCTCTCCACAACTTTAAATCTCGACAGTTATTTATCATTTCTGCTGTTGACCTTCTTCCAAGCCATTCTCTTAAGCTGTCTGGTATCTTTTCTTGTTGCTTCCCTCTATCTCTTCGACCCTCAATTTTCCCAGTTGTTACAATATACTCCTAATGTATATTCTTAAGGATATGGCTGCAATAAAACTGGGAACTTAAACGGTAATAATAATCTGCATACAGAATGTTCTAAAAGTCTCTATGAGATAATTTGTGTTATTTTTATCAAAATTTGTGTTGTTCACATTTGCTTTGTCTATAACAAGAATTTTACATTGCTAATTATTATATGTAATTGCTTCTGTTACCATTTATGTTTTATTTTCTTAATATTTTAACATTAATTTTCCAAAGGCATTATTTTATCTATTTTAAACTATCTGGTAGTATATTTTCAGCGGCTTTTGATTAGTCAAGATATTATATCTTTGTAAAGTCAATAATTTTTTTATAGATTTTGTTTACCATGTATGTTCTATTTTAATTATTTTTTTTTATCTTTAACAGAGACTTGTTAGTATGAATATGCCCCTAAATAGTGATGGTACAGTGATGTTCAATGCAACGTTGTTTGCTTTGGTACGGACATCACTCAAAATCAAAACAGAGGGTAACATAGACACAGCCAATGAGGAGTTAAGAGCTGTAATCAAAAGGATATGGAAGAGAACAAGCCCTAAGTTGTTAGATCAAGTTGTTCCACCTGCAGGTAGTAAGTAGAGTTTGAAATCTTATGACACTCTGGCACCCTTTTTATTATTGCTTCTGATATTGACATGATTTACTTTTAAAAATGTTTGGATTATTTTAAAGAACTTATTATATACATTCAGCTAGAAATTATCAATCTAATTTTTAAAACAACACAATATATATATAATTTTATTGAAATAAACTAGAGAGAGGAGAGAATGTTCTATACATATCAAGCCCAAGAAGTGACATTAAAATATATATACAGAAACAAATGTTAAAAAATTATGCCAAGACATGAATATTTGCAAGCTTCCTCAAACAGTTATAGATTGACCTTCTCACCATTTGTTGTATCACCTCTGTAGTCTCTATGTCTAATGTTTGTGATATGTAGCTGAATTTCTTGGTGTGAGTATTAACTAAAGTGTGCCATGCCTGGAAATCACACATAAAATTGTATATTTAAAATTTTCGCATATGTAATTAATAACAAACTTGTACAGGCTAAATGTCCAGCTGTACTAATTTGTATTTTAAAAACTTGTACAGAAACTGAAATGGAAAGAACCTACAGAGAGTTACAGAATATAGATATATATCTTGGGTATATATTTTAAAAATACTATAAACTGTTGTTACTGTATTATCCCATTTATGGGGTCTCCTGGTGGAATATATAGGACCAGAGAATAAAGGCCACTTGTCCTGAGCATTCACACAAGGTGTTCAGGTCTCAGTTTCAATTGCTACCCCATTCAAAAAAACTCTTGACACTACAGGCATTGAAACTCATCTGGTTTGGAGTACAAGAAGTTATCAGTTTGGTCACCTGTTGTCCTATAAGTGATGAAAAATATGAGTCTCAAATAAACAAATAAATGTTCGGAGTGCAATGATGATGACCTGCAAATTACTCAATAACATATCATCACACAGGACTTCGGCAAACACAGATCAACGTCACTTCTTCGGATGATGAAAATGGGAGTTAAGATGGGCACAGCCAGAAATGAGAAACTTGGTGGCCGTGTAAGAAGACTTATCAACCAACATAGAACTGGAGTCGTCAGTCGCTGGACACTGAGGGAATTGCTGAGGAGGGGATCTGAGCACCTATGGACATGTTCAGAGTGCAATGATGATGACCCGCAAATAACTCAATAAGCAAATGAATAGGAATGATGAAATACATGTTAACATCAAATCAAAAACTTGGACACATTAAGAGACACAGTAAATTAGTGAAAGTCACTTTCAGAGGGAAAATACAAAGTAGATGTAGACACAGACTGAAATGGACTGACAACATCAAAAGATGGAAGAAGAACTTGTGACAGCATACACTATCAAAGCAAGAGGAAGACTGAAATGGCACTAGCTTGTATGTGTACTAGTGGACACATGTGGCACAAAATGATGATGATGACTGGAATTGAATTGGCGTTGCACGCACAGCAATACTCCGTTTTGACAAATCAAGTGTTGTGAATGCGCCTTCCAACGTCTAATGTTGATTTGCGTTTTACGTCACACAAAGTGCTGTTCAGTGACCATTTGATGGAGATGGTTGACACAAGTTATTTACAAGTTACAACGCATTAATGTGGTGGGCTCCGTCAAGTCAGCGTCTTTGGGAAGTTTGTACCATGTTTCGTTCGTTGTAGACTGCATTCAGTAGAGTAATAATGAATACATGGGCGCAGACATTTTGTGCGTGCTACGTCATCATAATGGTTCATCGTGTGTCCCAAGACCGACCATGCGCTAATCTTGCGATCTTGCGTTTGGTGTGCATCGGGGATAATCTGACGACGAACTGTGTTTTGTATGTTCGGAGTTGGAGTTAAACACGATGTCCTAACATCATCAAGCGCCATACATTTACTATGACGATCATCATTTTCAGGAGGACGTGATCTTCCGGGCAATGTGATGGATAGGCGGCAGGAACCATTGAAGGCTATGTCTGAAAAGTGTTCCTTGTTGCAGTTTCCTCATATTCCAAGTCCGGCTTGTTGCAGGAGCTACTGAGTTGAGTGCTCTGTGCACACCGTGAGCTGTGTGTTTCATCCGTTTTGATCATGCTCCGATATTCCAAGTGCTTACGATGAATGCTGATATCGTATGACAGGAACAGTTGACCGTGTTCACTCTCTGTGCGGTTTCGCCTTATGTCTTTTGGCGTGTGCTGAGACTGCTATGGTGGGGACTACAGCTACCTTTCTTTGCTTGGGAGATGTGTTAGCAATTCGGATGATTCCACTGGCACGGGCGGTTGAGCAATTATGGATTTCAATTCGTTTGCAGTGATACCGAGGCCTACCATAACCAGATAACCAGATGATGATGATGATATACAGTAACTTGTATGAGTATTAGTGGACACATATGGCACAAAATGATGATATACAGTAACTTGTATGAGTACTAGTGGACACATGTGGCACAATATCATGTTGATGATGATATACAGTAGCTTGTATGAGTACTAGTGGACACATATGGCACAAAATGTTGATGATATACAGTAACTTGTATGAGTAATAGTGGACACATGCGGCACAAAATGATGATGATGATGTATAGTAACTTGTATGAGTACTAGTGGGCACATGTGGCACAAAATTCTGACAATGATGATATTCAGTAACTTGTATGAGTATTAGTGGACACATATGGCACAAAATGATGATGATGATATACAGTAACTTGTATAAGTACAAGTGGACACATGTGGCACAAAATTATGATGATATACGGTAACTTGTATTTGTACTAGTGGACACATGTGGTACAAAAGGATGATGATGATATACAGTAACTTGTATGTGTACTAGTGGACACATGTGGCACAAAATTCTGACGATAAACATAAAATTACAGTGAATAAACAAATACCTGGTGTTATTCTGTTCATCCACTTCTTTTTCTGTATTCAATTTTCCATGTTGTCAAATTGTGCCATGAAATGAGTTCCCTCTTTGAATCAACTAACCACTATCATCATTATCTTTCTAGTTCTGCCAAAGTAACACACCACTTGCAGTGCACCTGTACATAAGTCCCTATTCTGGTCAGACTCCTCAATCTTAGTAGAGTTGTTGATGTCAATTGTCCTTGTCTCTTTTATCATTGTTCTTCATAATGGTATCTGTTTATACAAATGTCTTAATATCTTACAAAAATCATATGATGATTAGGTCTAGTGCAGACTTTAATTAGAAACATTAAGTTCTATTGATGTTTAGACAATTTATAGTCATCCAAATAAATAAAGTATATACAGACTTTCATAAGTAAGTGTTTGCATATAATACAGGGACAAGGATGATATTTAGATCACTAATTTGGATTTATGAGAGGAATAAAACAAACCAATTTGTAAGAGAAGTAAAGGAACACTGGTTAGTGCATGCTTTATAGAAACCATCTCTGTGATCTGCAAGATAAGTCTTGTTCTGGAATCCACATTGAAATAGAATCAATGGAGGACTGAGGGGAAAGTTGAAAACATGCATAGGCAGGAAAGATATAAATAGAACTGAAAAGTTTGGTTCAAGGAAAATAGCAAATTGCTTTGGTTTGTGGCAAACACTTATGTTGGGGGAACAGAGAACTGTGTAATTAAAGGACAAACTAAGGTCAGATATTTGTATTTTAAATAATTAGAAATTGTTGCACAAACACTAGATTAAGCAGTTCTCAAAATTGACAGGATTCCCTCAATTGTTGGCAAACACAGAATACGTGTTGACAATGTTTAAAATAGACAGAAAATATAGAAAGCAAATGCTGTAATGTTTAAATGACATAATATACAAGGTTTTGTCTATTATTAAAATTTACAACAGAGTTCAGTGCTTATAATTATCATTTTATGATGAAGTATATATATATATATATATATATATATATATATATATATATATATATATATATATAGATTTGATGGTTATGGTTATTTAAAGGCCACTGTATCACTGTAAATGAATTAAAATCCATAATTGTTCAGCTGCCTGTGCCAGTGGAATCATCCAAATTAAAACTCATCTCATTGAAGGATCCAAATAAAGAAAGGAAAGGCAGTTGTAGTCCCCATCGTAGCAGCTACAGCACACGCCAAAAGACATAAGGCCAGGCGGCACCGAAAGTGACCGCAGCTGAATTGTCCTTCTTCATACAATATCATCATCATAAGCAATCGGAATATCAAAACACAAATCTGGATGAAACACACAGCTCACAGTGTGCACAGAGCACTAAACTCAGTAGCTCTGGCAGCAAGCCAAACTTGGAATATGAGGAAACTGCAACAAGGCACACTTTTCAGAATATACCTCATGGTTCATGCTGCCTATCTGCCATATTGATCGTTATTCCAATGATGACATATATTGCAATCAACACAGAACACATTATTGCGCATACTGTAGAGGATTTCAGATCACATTCACGTAGTCCACTTCACTGGTGAAGACGAGCACATTCATAAATACAGCATCATAAATTTTAAGGGTAGAATTCATGAGTAATGTTTGGAAACAAACAAAATATTGCAAATTCAAAAGCAGTGAAAACAAAAATTGGGTGCATTATATATTTAATGCTAAATGATGCATATTATCTCTCTATTGTCATTTCAAGTCAAAGACAGCACATAGAGCAGAAATTCTACTCTTTTGTGTCCGATGATCTGTGTTATCAAGCATTAGACCTTGCACAAGACCTACTTTGTATCTCGCCACATGTGAAGCATACTATACATTTTTAAAAATGAATCACATACTGTTACACTAGAGCATAGTTGAACTGGAAGGCTCCTAAGTCATGTCAGATACTAAAATGTGTCCATTGTAAGCAATATTGGCAACAACTTCATACAGTTTTATTATAGCATAGATTGCACTGATCTTGGATTGAAGTGAGAAAGAGATATTCTGTTTGTCAATAAATCTCTGATCTACTGAAACTATTGACAAGTCAAATATAGACAGGGCAGAATGCAATGGATGTAATAAACATCAAGTCTGTAAGTAGGGTTTTGAATTGAAAGAAAGAAATATTTTTTTTTTACCTAGAGTTTGATAAACTAAAGGAAAATTATTTACTGTTAGGTATTGTTTGGATTTATAATACTGCTAAGAATTACATTGGTAAAACTAGTTCTAGAATTGACTGCTCTCTGGACAGTAATAAGCTTGTTTTATTAAAACTATTATTAAAAGTATCATTGACTGAAAACATGTTCCTAAGCTTCTGCATTTTTCTTATCATTCAACAAGTCATTTACCTGTTAAAACCTTGTACTCAGACATAAATGTGTTACATTTATTGGAGTTCTCTAGCAATTAATCCACATCTGTAAACTTAAAATGATTACCATGCGATTTTGAGCTACTTATCATTCATTGCTAGTGAAGTTTAAGGCTACATTTATTGCTACAAAACTATACAAAGGAAACGAATAGACTACACATAGTTTTCATTCTTTAATTTTAAAAGTAATATATATTTGAAAACACTACAGCATTTTGATGCCCATAATTTATGTTTTCGTTTCTTCCTCTATAGGTTGGTTATGGGTATTAAGCCAAATGTGGTTTGAAATTTCAATACTATTTAGATGTAGGACAGTCACCCCATTTATTTCAGACTTGAGAATGAAATACTTTATGTTCTCTTACTAATTTGTTTTTAGTCTTTTTTCTTATCTTTTTGTTTTTAGCCGTTTTCTAGTTGTTTGATACACACATGTAATTATAGAATTTTTGTTTAGAAAGAAAGAAGAGATTGATTTCATGCTAATGTGTTTGACTGGCTGTTAGTTTTCCAAGTAAAAAGATGACAATAGAAATCATGGACAAAAGCAAGATTGATAACAATAAAATAAATGCTGACAAATAAGTCTCATAAATTGAAGGTGTGATGTAAATTATTTTATTGCTATAAGAAACCAATTAAAAAGAAACTTGGGACCTTCAAAATTATTTATGTAAGGAATGCTTATGAAGACTACCAAATGTTGAATGAAATTATTTTTAAAAACATCATACAGGAAAAGACTGACCAGTAATTTCATTTCACCATATAGTGAGCAAGTGCTCAGGAGAGGGAAAATAGTATAATCATTTCAATTCTCTTTCAAATGGATACCTTCCTACAAGGAAGGAAAGGAAATGGATACTATAGTTTGTTTCAGATTGTTTGCCTCCCTAATTCCAGTAATATCTCGAAAACCGTCTGATAGAATACCATGTTTTTTTGCATGCGACCTTAGATTTTCAATGACGTAACGAATTTATCATTTAAATTGTCGTATGTGTTACCGTTTCCTCAAAGCGGCAACTTCCTTTGATCTCCTTCATATTTGTATTTATTTTGACACAAAAAAACAGAATGTACGGTAAATGAAGATCTTTTACACTTTTTAGAGGAAAAGGCGTAACTTTTATTTTTATATAAGGGACATTATTACTTTATAATAAGAGAGTAAGTAAGTAAGTGTTCCTGTCATGCCTGAAGGTGTATAGGGGAATAAACCGCCACAATTGCACTTTTTCACAACATGCTACCCATTTGGATTGGGCTCTTTTAATTATACAACTAATATTGAATCAAATCAAAATAGGCCGAACATTCACCGAATAGAAATTATTTATTTTAAGAACACAGAATACATCGTCAACTCACTAAAAAAACAGTTCCTGAAGTGGTCCGTATCCAGAGTTTCCAACTCCAACAAAGTCACTTCAGTAAGTTCAAACAAATGAGTTTTATTCAGAATCTGCCGAATCTAATAGACGTATTACCATTTTTGGTTGAATAACCCACAGACCATCGTTTCTCCAATACTTATCTTCCTCAACCATAACATGGTCTTCACAACTAGCCCAATAATCTTTGTCTATGTTTGAAATAGCAACATTGGTAAGCTCTTTAACATCAGATAATTTGAAAGTTTTATTTTCAGATGCTACTTGCCCTTTGATCTTTGCCCAAACTAATTCAATAGGATTTAGGTGTGAGTGATATGGAGGCAGCCTCAAACATCTATGACCATGTTCTTCAATTAATTTATCTATTTGAAATATCTTTGGCCGTTGTATCTGTTTTACAAGTGAAAGTAATTCAGGCTTGAGATACATATCGTTAAATGGTATTTGTTCCCTTGTCAGCCATGTCTTTATTTCAGCTTTAGTGCTTGATGATGTTGGAACTTTATCTTCTTGTGCCACTTTGTTATGGTAAGATGCATTATCCATGATCAAACAAGATGGTCGATCTAATAAAGGCAAAAGAGTGTCTTTAATCCAATCTCTGAACATATGACTGTTCATCTCTGAATGATAATCCTGGTTATCAGTTGACTTTGCAATAAAAACAAGTTCAGCATTCTCCACCAGGCCATTATTTTTGCTCCCAGCATGTGCCACTATAAGGCGCTTTCCTTTGCTGCTAGGTACATACCTTTTAATAGTCCCATCTAATGACTGCCATTCTTTTTCATTTGTGTGGTGGGCATTAATCCATGTTTCGTCCAAGTACACAATGTCATAATCTTCATTACGCATTTGTCTAACTTCACGTAAATATTTGCTTCTTGCAGCTACTAAATGAGGTTTCTCGCAAATGATGTTTCTTCCACAAGAATATTTTCTAAAAGTGAAGCCTAAACTCCGCACACTTCTCCATAGTGTAGTTTTTGATACATCAATACTGGTGTTCTTTTTAAGCCAAATCTTAAGTTTCCTTATGGTAACTTCTTCCCCTAAGTCAAACATTTTACAAATCTCTCTGCGGACAAGTTCTCTGTCAAAACTGTCTAACAAATGTTTTCTTCCTCGACTTCTTTCTTTCCTTGAACATTCACATTGAACATTTTTCACTGATCTATGAAACGACCGTTTACTTAAACCTAACACGTGCATTGTTCTCTTTTCAGGATTTGATATGCTGTGATATAGACTCCCTCGTTTTGCCTCTCTACAAAAATATAAATATAATTTCTTTGTAATATTTTGTTCAGTAAAAAATTTCAACTTTAAACTCATTGTTAAGGGCACAACTCACAAAACACGCCTATGTAAATAATTTGATTTTGTATTTTTGGTGACGTTATACTAATGACGTGATACAAAAAGTTGACAATTTTAATCCAGTAAGTGCAAAACCAGAATTGCGCACCGAATATAAGAGAAATTTGCTACACATATGTGCAAATATTGACAAAAATCTGACATTTGCAATTCAATAGTGTAAACCGGTGCCTTTACCCACCAACATATAAAGGAAATTCCCAAATGAAGATGTTTAAATCATTCTTGAAGTGATATGGAAGGGGTAAATACTCTTAAATTTTGATTCAAATGTGCCCAAGTTTAATCATACTTTTATCCTCCTGGTAAGCAAGCGCACAAGAAAAACCAGCAGTTTGTTTGCAATGAATTTATTTTTTCTATTACGTTATGAGATTCAGTAGGTTACATGCAAAATATCAGCACTGTAGCACAAATGGTTGCTGAGCTGTGGTTTTTTGAAGTGAGGCAAAAAATCTGAAGCGAACTATAGATGGTAAGAAAGAAAGAGGAAGGCCAAAAGAAACTTTATGTAGAAGAGGAAAATCCAAAGAAATTTTATGTGAACTATAAAAATGGTTATTCATCTGTCTGGGGACTGGTTGGTCTCGAGGCAAGACGCCGGCCTTGAGACAGAAAGGTTGTGGGTTCAAATCACAGCTGCACCAGTTGGGATTTTTATTTACAGTTTTTCTCTGCGGAAATCACCCTTGGTCTTAGCAGCGAGGTCCGGCTTGAGGTGTCAATTACTCATTGATGGAAAAAATATGAGTACCTCCAAAGACAGAGATATATGCCTGTGCGGTGAGGGACCCCTGTGCACACGGCTGCCAGGAAAATATGAATTAATACACAAAATTCAATTCTTAGTCTCTAGGAACTTAGTCACAGGTAAAAGCTGGCGAACGCACACAAAAAAATAAATAAATATTTTTTAAAATAACAAATTCGTCCATCTTGGGTTTCCAAAATATACAAGATCTACAGGAATTAATAGTGTTATACTTAAGTGGGAAACAATAGTATATGTCCTTTCTGCCGAATTTGATTTTGGAAAAGCATTACATAGCGTAGGGAATCAGTAACATATTATTAGTAATAATAATAGCTGTCCTAAAGACACAGGGATGGTATTTAGTTTCAATTTTTTTTTACTACAGTCTTATGTAATTGTATCTTTCTTGTGTATTCTCTTTCTTCGTAAGTCCTCTGAACTCCAGTCGGAGCATAGAGCACTTGCAAGAGATCCCCACTCAACCTGGTTTGGAGCAAGCACTCACCAAGACCTACTAGCCTCTTTCATTTCATCATGTATGGTTTGTCACCATGTCCTTAATGGTCTGCCCCTTCTTCATTTGCCAGGTGATGCCCATGTTAATGGTTGGTGCAGATGCCTGGTTTGTTCCATTTGTAGAACGTGGCCAAGCCATTTTCAACAGCTTTTCACTTCTTGATTGATGTTAATGCCTGATTTTCTGGTGACTTCTTTTTTCATAATGTGTTGAACCCATTGGATGTTTAGAATCTTCTTAAGACGGCAACCTTCAAATTCTCTTAGTCGACTTTCTATCTTATGGTTTGTTCTCCACATTTCTGCTGCATATAGGATCACACATCTGACTTGTAAATCGTTGAACAATTCTTGCATGCAAGATTATGAATTTAAAGTTCAATTTTGACACGAATTCCCTGCCACATGTGGGACATGTGTGATCTGAATTGGTCATATTGGTTTTGATCGTTCTATACTTTCTGGCAAAGACTATCATTGGAGAAGGCTGATGAAGTTTCTTCAGAAGTACCCAAACAAATGCCCAGGTTTATGGGTGCACAAGAAGAAGAGAATAACTTTTCTGACAGCATTTTTTCTTTATACATAATTTTGTGTGTGTTATCTACAAAGCAGGCACCTCTTGCAGAGTTATTTCACACGGTATTTCAAAGAAGGGATGTCAGTATTAAAGATTCTTAAAGATGCTTGGAAAGATTCCTCAAAGCATTTCTTCTGTCCACTGGCCAGTCATATCCCTTTGCTACCACACAAAAGCAGTTTCAGGGTACATTCATCAGGCTGCCCAACCCATCTTACTTAGGCCATTTGCAGCAGCATGTAGATTCTTGAAATTTAAGCTTTCATGAGGACTTCAGTATCTGGTATTTTATCCTACAACTTTATTCTTAGTAGTCTGCAGAGAGACTGACATTCTGGGGTTGATTGAAAGATCAAGGTTTGAGACAGGGAGAGGGAAAAACAAGCACACTCTGCATGTGGAAATGAACAACCCAAAACCAATACTCATCAGAAATTATTAGTGTACACACCGAGTGCTGGCTTTTGGAAAGAACACAGTGATGTAGATATTGAAATGTCCTAACTATAGTGATGGTACTTCAAAAAAAACCAGACAAACAGTTTAAGGATAATGAACAATTATACATTTTACTTGCACAATGTTTTTTAAGGAACATTTTACACATATAGACTGATGAAAAATTAAGTGACAGATAATTGTAATAAAATCTAAATGCTCGAATAAAACAACTGAATGGAAAGAAGTCAAACACAGTTCATTAACTACAGATTTTGTGATAAAAGTAGAATAATACTATGATAATACTGAGATCAAGAGAAGTCATAAGAAACTATCTGGATTGAGACAACTCCTAGAGAAACTTTAATCATTTAATGAAGTGAAAAATGTAGATGGCTGTAAAAGGAATGAATTTCAATGTAATAGTTACAAGATAATAAATATTTATTATTGACATATATATTTACTTCTCAACCTTTTTATTAAGATGCGAAAACTAAATGAATGTTCATCAAATTCACAATATATTTACTGCGTATGTATATTATTTTTTCATTATGACATTATTCCTATTACAAGCCCTACTTTGTACCTTTCTAATTGAATGTTTTTATTTTTATTTTTTATTTTTTTTTGGAAAGATTTTTTCAATTGCATTACTCCTTTTTTTTTTTTTGAAAGAATTTATTTCTCCTTCAATTTTGACAGAATTTATTTCTCCCTTTTTTTTGACAGAATTTATTTCTCCCTGCTTGCAATTTTATGCAACAACCAGTAACTAGTTTTACCTCTTTTTTCAGCACATTTCAATTCACACATCATAATGCATCATGCTGATTGTTTGTGAGATGATGACAATTTTGTTTTTTCATAAAAGCACTGTTCTGTTTTTCTTTGAAAACATTAGCCCAGTTATTTATTTTGCACGAAGAATTGAGCTGCTGCACCTTTTCACATGTAGTCAATACTGATAGATCTAGATTTTTCACTGAAAAAAATACTGATAGATCTAGATTTTTCACATAAAAAGAAATACTGCTAGGTCACATGTATACTAGCTACATTATTTTTTTATTGTTTCCTTCACCAACCACAAATAAAATATTAATGCACAAATAATATATTTTGTAACCTATCAGTGCATTAAATGTGTGTGCTGATACTTTTAGTTTTTTTCCATTCTATTACTTAGTCATAAGAATATTAATAAAATATCTTAAATTAATCAATAAAAACATTTTTCTGTCTTATTACTTTTCAATCAAATTATATTTTTTAATTTAACTATTTTGTATTTTTTAAACAAACTGAACTAAAGATTATTCATATGCAGTTATTATCAACATATATTAATTTTAAGCTGTTAAAATAGTTATTCGTGTATCATAGAAGTGCTGCTTGTTAATTTGTTTCTCTCTTAATACATTTTTAAAAAATAAAATAAAGAAACTCTACCTGTTAAATTCAGTCTAAATTGTTGATATATATATATATTTTTTTTTATATATATATATTTTTTTTTAATTAATTTGGGAATAATACAAATTATAACTGATTTCTTCAAATTTTCATAAAATATTTACCACTTTCAGAAACTATTGACAATAAAAAGATTTATTTTTAATCATTTTAAAATTGATCATGTTTTTATATTTGAAGTAATTTTAGTCTGTGAAGTATATTGTTGCCTGTTTGTTTCCAGCCTACATTTATATATATACATTGTACATGTTATTTATTTTATCACCTGTGCAGGAGATGATGATGTCACAGTAGGCAAGTTCTATGCTACATTTCTGATACAGGACTATTTCCGTCGCTTCAAGAAACGAAAGGAACAGATGGTTAAAATTCAGAAAGGCCAAGAACATACAAATGCTTTGCAGGTAAAAAGTATTCTCCGTATATTCTTATATTTTAATTTCTCAAAATATTTGTACATGACACAGCAGTTTTGAAAAAATTATCACATTAATTCTAAATAAAAAACAAAAAAAAGTAAAGTACCCCCGTCACGCCAAGTGGCGTATAGGTAATATGGTGTTAGTGACCATAAATTTTACAGACCTTCGGCACATGATTTTTGGGGTAATGAGGTCAGTATTACACCCGTGCCGCTTTACTTTCCCAGAAAAAAATCCGGTACCCATTAAAGGCTGGGTGAACCCGGAACTACTATACTTGGTATAGAATGGAACGAATTCAAAACAAACGAGGAAATTAGAGAAATCGCCAATCAACCACTAATATCTTCAGTAATAAAGAAAAGACGATGGTCATACGTTGGACATGTGATGAGAAGAGATAATAATCGAATAGCAAAGCAAGCCCTCATATGGGAAACAACAGGTAAAAGAAAAAGAGGAAGACCCAGGGAGACACTGAGAAGAACATTGATGAGAGAGGCAAGAGCAGCAGGAATCGGCTCCATCAATGAGATAGAACTGCTTGCACAGAACAGAGACAGATGGCGAGATTTGATAAAATATCTTTAAAAGAAAACTGCTAGAACAAAAATTCATATAGGAGAAGGTGTATCTTGGTCTACGCCCTATGGGCCGGTTACGGCTCGAAAGGTCAATAGATAGATAGAACCCGGAAGCCATCGGTTGGGATCGAACCCTACCTCTTGTCCTTTGTAGTCTAGTTCACTAACCACTGAGCTATCGCGGCTCATTAATTCTAAATGTGGAGACTTAATTCTTTCCCGGAATTGATTTTTGGTTTCAGATTTAGACCAAATTAATTTTCAGTTTTCAAAAAAAAGTTCACCTCATGCTTTTTTTTCACTTTATTACTTCACTCTATATTATAAGTTAATATTATATATGTTATATATCATGGGAACTAAGAGGCAAGAGCAGCAAGAATCGGCTCCCTCAATGAGATAGAACTGCTTGCACAGAACAGAGACAGATGGCGAGATTTGATAAAATATCTTTAAAAGAAAACTGCTAGAACAAAAATTCATATAGGAGAAGGTGTATCTTGGTCTACGCCCTATGGGCCGGTTACGGCTCGAAAGGTCAATAGATAGATAGATAGATAGATATCATGGGAAAGAAAAATAGGTAAGAAAATAATAATAACAGTAAATTCCTTATATTTAATTGTTCTAAGGAATACATATTTTATTAAATATATAAAAATGAAATGTGCAAGGGTAGATATTTTTCAATTAAAACATTTTAAATTTGTGTTAAATGAAAACAAATTAAAGAAAATTGGTTTTTTTTTTGTAAATGTATTCATTTTTTTTTTCTCTTCATATATCTCTTGAATTACTCTTTTGGCAAAGTGTTTCCTGTCTATAAACTTTTTAAAACCTTTATATCCTGATATGGATATAATGGTTGATTATCTTTGCAAATCATCTGGTAATTGTTTTAGCTCTTTAGACTCCAGGCTTAAAACTTTGTTTACATTTTATCAACAAATGCTTTCAGCATAAGTTAATTAGAACTTGCTTTGTATTTTACTGGGAGTGCTTTGAAAGAGCATTGTTCTCCATAAGAAGAAGCTGCTGAACCTAGACTAGGAGGTGAACTGTCTGATGCAGGATTCCAAACAACAGGTGAACCTAGACTAGGAGGTGAACTATCTGATGCAGGATTCCAAACAACAGGTGAACCTAGACTAGGAGGTGAACTATCTGATGCAGGATTCCAAACAACAGGTGAACCTAGACTAGGAGGTGAACTATCTGATGCAGGATTCCAAACAACAGGTGAACCTAGACTAGGAGGGGAACTATCTGATGCAGGATTCCAAACAACAGGTGAACCTAGACTAGGAGGGGAACTATCTGATGCAGGATTCCAGACAACAGGTGAACCTAGACTAGGAGGGGAACTATCTGATGCAGGATTCCAAACAACAGGTGAACCTAGACTAGGAGGGGAACTATCTGATGCAGGATTCCAAACAACAGGTGAACCTAGACTAGGAGGGGAATTATCTGATGCAGGATTCCAAACAACAGGTGAACCTAGACTAGGAGGGGAACTATCTGATGCAGGATTCCAGACAACTGGTGAACCTAGACTAGGAGGTGAACTATCTGATGCAGGATTCCAAACAACAGGTGAACCTAGACTAGGAGGTGAACTATCTGATGCAGGATTCCAAACAACAGGTGAACCTAGACTAGGAGGGGAACTATCTGATGCAGGATTCCAAACAACAGGTGAACCTAGACTAGGAGGTGAACTATCTGATGCAGGATTCCAAACAACAGGTGAACCTAGACTAGGAGGGGAACTATCTGATGCAGGATTCCAAACAACAGGTGAACCTAGACTAGGAGGTGAACTATCTGATGCAGGATTCCAAACAACAGGTGAACCTAGACTAGGAGGGGAACTATCTGATGCAGGACTCCCAACAACAGGTGAACTGTCTGACAGGACTCCCAACAACAGGTGGACCTGGACTAGGAGGTGAACTGTCTGACAGGACTCCCAACAACAGGTGGACCTGGACTAGGAGGTGAGCTATCTGATGCAGGACTCCCAACAACATGTGGACCTGGACTAGGAGGTGAACTATCTGATGCAGGACTCCCAACAACAGGTGGATCTAGACTAAGAGGTGAACTGTCTGATGTGGGACTCCCAACAACAGGTGGATCTAGACTAAGAGGTGAACTGTCTGATGTGGGACTCCCAACAACAGCTGAACTAGAAGATGAATTAATTGATGCAGGACTCCCATCAACAGCTACATTATCTGGGTCATCGTTGTCATCAAATGGGGAGTCAACTCTGACAGTCAAAGGGCTTATGGGTGAAGCTGAAGACAGTAATGGAAGTGGTGAACTTCTATCTTTCATCATCATGTGCTATACCAGTTGGCGTAGGTGATTATGTCCTTCCACAATCTTCTATCCACAATGCATCGTATAAATTCTGTTGTCAACTGTTTTCTATGCCATGACACCAAGCTGTCTAGTATTTTCCCTCATTGTTATCACTATCTATCCCTGCACTTTGCCAGTTGTAACCAAGTATTTGAACTTTCCTCTTCTCATGATGTGCCTGAAAATGTTGATTGTTTCTTTCTGATGTTTCTTAGAATCTCCCTTTTTGTGTTGGCCTCTTTAAGAATTTCCTCAGTGGTCTTTTTAGTTTTCTAGGGAACTTTCAACATTCTTCTGAGAAATCCCATCTCTGTGGCATCTAATCGTCTTTTAATTTCTTTGTTTACTGTCCATGATTCACTTCCATAGATCAGAATTCGCTCTATATAGCAACAATGAATTCTCTTTCTCACTTCTGTTAATATATTTTACACATAAGACGTTTTTCATTTTCTGAAATGCTATTTTGGCCTGAGCTATTCTGCTTTTTATTTCTGTGGTGCATCTTCCATCCTATGTTATTATTGTGCCCAAGTATTTAACGCGTTGTACTAGTTTCAGATTTGTCCTGGTTATTTTTATGCTGCATCTCAATATGACCATTACTTATGTTTTCATACTATTCAGACTAAGACCTTTCTTGTTGCTTTCTTTTATTATTATATCTATTATTTCTTGTAGTTTGTTCTCTGTCTCTATTATTAAGACTGTGTTATCCACATATCGCAAATTGTTTGTGTTGTGACCGTTGACTTCAATTCCTTTTATATCTACTATTGATCTCATAATATTTTTGCTGTAAAGTGAAAACAAATCCGGCGACAGAACACAACCTTGTCTGACTCCTTGTTTTATATATTGGAACTGTCCTGTTTGGTTGCTAATTCTTATGGCTGCTGTTTTTTGGCAGTACATGTTGTTTTTGATTCTCAGATCCTTGCCATCAATGTTTAATTTCTCCAGCAAATTGATTAATTCCACATGCTTTACTTTGTCAAATGCTTTTGTGTAGTCTATAAAGCACATATATAGATCTTCCTTTACCTCTATAGATCTTTCTATCAATGTTCTCAGGGTGTATATTGCATTATTGGTGCCCTTTCCAGTGCCATCAGACAACCATGAGGGTTTGCAGTTTCCTTGCCATTGTTCTTTAATTTTGGCAAGCTTTCAATCTCATTAAGAGAGCCTGTACCTGCTACTTTTGCCTATCTAGTTAGTGTTCTTTACTTCTTTCAGTGTTTCTGTTTTTAGATAGGCATCTTTTTCTTTCTTTTTTGAGTACTTGCTTTTTGCTTCTCTGTTTATTTCTTCTCATCACATGGCAAAACTGATCTACTCTATCTGTTTACCCTTGTTTGTCTCGGTGACAGTTGGCAAGCAATCCAGCATCATCTGCAAAGTCAGCATTTTCAAGACGTCCAGTAAGACCCTGTGTAATTTCTCTTGGTATGCCACCAAATAGTAGCATGATACAGTCCATAGCCACAATGAAAAGGAGTGGTGACAAAATGCATCCTTGTCTAACTCCCGTTATGACTCTGTACCAAGCTGTCTTTTGTCCTTCATGTCTTACACAGTACTGGTTACCATCGTACATGGTAACTGCTCCTTTAAAATACTGACAATCTTATCCGGGAAGCTGTACACACATAAGATTTTCAAAGCGATGGATGCTTTTGAATGCTTTCTCAAAGTCTATGAAGTTTATATATAAAACTTTGAACTTGTTTGTTTCTGCTGAAGGCCTATTGAGTCAAAACGTCATTCAAATTTGTGTTGTCTATCAATTACGTAAAGCTTTTACCATACCATTTTTTCAATTTTTTTTTCAATTCTCCCTATATAAAACTTTACTTGTTACTCATTTCCATAATTTGTTTTGTACAGTTTGTAAATCATTTCATATAGTGGTGCCTAGAAAAATATTTAACATATTTCATCCACTTATTGTAAGCAACCAAAGTTCAAACATTGACTGAAAACACAATTTTCCAATCTGCCAATTACCTAATTTTCACAAGGTAAATAGACACTTGTTGATTTAATTTTTATAACTTTGCTTTTTATAATTTAATGAGGTAGTGCATATAAGAATTAAATACAAAGCACATCTGGATGTATTGCCACACAAATAAACGTGTCTTATGTTTTATGTCTTCTAATCTTTCTTAGTCATTTTTTAAGTTTTTAGTTTTTTCAGGGTTGGCTTGTATGTTTGTTACTGTTGTCATCTCCTTTCCATAACATAAGGCTCATTTTACCAATGAATAACATGACAAGTGCAGATTTATTTTTTATTAAACTGCCTTTCATTACTGTAAATAATATCATTTCAACTAGGCGGGCCTGCGGGCAGTGCATGACCTTGGCCCAGAGATAAGGAGAGCCATCTCTGGAAATCTGGATGAAGATGATATGTTAGATAAGGATATAGAGGAGCCAATGCATAGAGTAAGTTTAAATTGTTTTGTTTTTTGTGTTTTTTTTTAGTGTATTTTTCTTTGTACAATATTGTTAGCTTTCGCTATTGTGCCTAATTAGATATTCTGAACACTTCAATTGATATGAAACTAAGTTTTCCATTTTTAAATTGGTAAAAGTGTGAATTTTTTAATTTGCTAAACATTATTTATGAAAAGGCAACACAAGTTGTGGTAATATCAGTTTTAACTTTTTTTTTTCTCATTGCTATTTAAATAGGTTGCTCACATTAAAAATCATATAACATCTTTCTTCTTCTTCTTCTTCTTCTTCTATCCTTCCTCTGCTGCCGTTGGCGTCGAGGGGAGAAACAATCTGCTATTCTTTGCTATTCTGTTGGCCTCTTCTGATGTTATTCCTCCTAGTGACTCTAGTATTCCCTTTATCCATCTCTTTCTCGGTCTTCCTCTTAATCTGGTGTTTTTGTAGCGTTTATTTAAGGCTCTTTGAGCCATTGTTAGTTCTTTTTGTCTTGTTATGTGGCCGAACCAATTTATCTGTTGTTTCTTTATGTATTCGATGGCTGGTTCAATTTCGAGTTTCTTCCTCAGGTCAGTGTTTCTTACTCTGTCCCTTAAGCTGTTTCCTGTCATTCTTCTGACACATTTCATTTCAATTCATATAACATCAATTTGATAAATCACATGCTTTTTACAATAGGATTAATGTAACTATTATAGGAAGTGTGTGTGTAATGTTTTTATGTAAATAGAGAAATATATTTAGATGACTTGGTTGTTAATAGAAATAATGTAATTTAGATAGAAAGATTACTACAACTTCCCAGCTGTGGTCTTTTTTCTTTCACTATAAATTTATAATAGTAATTTTTGTTAACTTGAATTGCTTCCTCGTCTTAAAAAACCTCTGGTATACTTATCATGTCCACATATGTTGTGATGTGCTTTTGACTGCTGCAAATTTTATCCTACGTCAGGCGCGCTGCAACAATTTTTTTTTATCATTCTGTTTCTATTTTTCACAAAAATTAATCATTTTTCATTTGCATCTCATCAAACAAATTGTGGTTTGGCATTGATAACATAAGGATATAGAACTGAGACTCATAACATAAGAATACAGAAATGATAATGATAACATAAGGATACAGAACTGAGTATCGTAACATAAGGATACAGAATTGATAATGATAACATAAGGATACAGAACTGAGTATCGTAACATAAGGATACAGAATTGATAATGATAACATAAGGGTACAGAATTGACTATTTATCACTTAGTGTTTTATTGCCATTTTGATGTTTGGCCAGTTAAGTAATGGTGACCAGTGGTACTGAGTTAGCCCCCTGATAGCTTTGTTTCACTTTCTCCAATGAGTCTTATGTTCTCTGTGAATATACTCATCAGGCACTTGAATTCTGGGATGTGCTTAGAATGATTGACATGAATTTTAAATAGACTATACGATCCACATACCTTCACAGTCTCTTTCATGAATATATTAATTTTCATGACACTAGAAAAAAAAATGACAGCAGTTTTATTTAATACTTTGATTCCTATTTTTATTTTATTATCAGAGAAATCATTCATTGTTTGGAAGTGTGGTAAATGCAATGGCAGGTGTTCGACCCATTCTGCCTTTCTTGAATCGCACACAGTCTCTGAAGGGTACAAAAGGGCAGCAGACTTCAAACTTGACACCTGTCATTGCTGTGAGCACTGCAGCCACCAAAATGTTGGGGGTAATGATATAACATTGAGAATTTATTTGTTATAAATTCTTCACTTTTTAATATTCTCTTCAATAACATTCACAAGCAAAAATGTCACTGTATTTTAGCTATCATCAATATAGTGTATTATGTTATAATATAATCATCTTCACTGAACTGCTCAAATCTTCCAATTTGGAATACCAAGAACCTCTGACAAGAAATCGGATCCATGGGTTGGCTAGCTGCACTGTCATTGAAGATGGTCAACCACTGGATTGAGTGGACATCAACAATGCCTTCCGAAATGTGGAAAGGGCACAGGACTTCGACAACCATGAGTCCATGTCACTCCATTGGATGAAAGAGATGGGAGTTAAAATGGGCACAGCCAGAAACAAAGAAACTTAGTGGACGTATATGAAGACTTATCAACCGACACAGAACTGGAGTCATCAGTCACTGGACACTGCGGAAATTTATGAGGGGATCTGTGCACCAATGGACATGTTTGGAGTGCAATGATGATGACCCGCAAATAACTCAATAACCATTAACAAAAGCTCATGTAGTCCTGTGGGTTTTTTCAGGGATTCAGTTTTTCATGAATACATGTTTTGTTCCCAGTGCACACTGGTATTTTCAGCTGAGAGTGTCCTCAATGTGAGCAGGCGTCACTCAATATATAAGCAGAAATCCTTCAACTTCAGAGGTACTCATATTTTTATCATCAAGAGTCTGATGTTCATATAGGATTTGAGGGGGCTGAACATGAAATTTCATGACTCAGAGACCAGGGCAAGTTAAAGTCATGAGTCAACCAGGGATTCAGTGAGAAAAATTTCCTCTGCCTATGGTAGGATTCAAACCTAGAACCTTTTAGTATGAGACTGATATCTTGCCTCTATACTACCCAAACCACCACCCCCTTGGCATCTGGTAGAATCCAACGGTTATGTTATATAATTTGACTATGGCTCAACTTAGACTAACTTTATTTTCAATGAATTTTCACATTATTATCCCACCACTCACGTCATATCAAATAAAATGACAATTTAAATATCTCATAAATCTGACTCTTATAATATATTTGGACATTTTGCATATTTTCAAGTTTTTTATTTTAATGTTTTTGCATTAAAAAAATTTTTTCTCATTTGCCACCAAAGTAGAATTTGTAGTAATGATAATACAATTGTATAAAAATTGTATATTTTATTATATTATTATTATTATTATTGTGCTTTTAGATGAATGGCAATATTGGAAGTGCATCATCTTGTAACCACCTCAGTCAAGACCTCAGTTTAATGAATCACTTGACTGCAACCCTACAAATGTTGGTTGTGCCTGATAAAGAACAGTTTATGCGACCAATCAGAACAAGGTATATCTTGCTATAAATATATAAATATTTATATATATATTATATATCAACATGAAATAAACAGCATGAAGGATATTGGAGCAAAAGCTCCTTCAATAACAGCAAATTTAAAAATCAAATTTGGTCATGCTGGTGTGAGATTATGTAGGTCTCAAAAGTGTAGGCTTAAATTATGCATAATTAAATTATGGTATTTTTTTTCTGTGTTGAGTTAGTTTTTTTAATAGAGTTCTAACAAGTGTCATCAGAGTTTTTTTAATAAGCAGTTGGGTTTATTTTGTTTTTTTTATGAGCTTCACATGCAGAACATATTCTCCATGCATCTCAATGTGACTTCAGAGCCAGGAGATCAACTATAGACATAATTTTCACACTTAGACAATTACAAGTAAAAGGCTGAGAACAAAAATGCCACTTGATAATGTATTTGTGGATCTCACAAAGGCCTTCAACTCAGTAAATAGAGCTGGGCTCTACAAGGTGTTAGAAAGCATAGGCTGCCCTCTTAAATTACTCAGGCTGCCCTCTTAAATTACTCAGGCTGATTATCTCCTTTCATGAAAACATGATTCCTGGATGACTTCTCCTTCTGTGAAAATGACTGGGAGTCTTGTAAGGGATCACACATCGTGGAAAGCCTGTATAAAAAAGTGGCATAACATCATTTAAGGCTGTTCTATGGCAAAACATGGTAAAGAAAAGACTCATGAAGAAAGATGGTAAACCCTGTGGATCAGTGGGCCTGACTTGTTCATTCTGCATTTGTCAAACATTGGTAGAATCAGCCATGAGAGAAGCTGTTCAACAAAAGCAAAACTTCCAAATAAAAAAATACACAATAAACCCCACTAAAGGGCCATATAATAACATGAAAGGTAACATTTAAAGCCTAGTTATATAGGAAGACAGCAATAAAATGCAAGTTTGTTGTGTGTTCAACTTGAAGACTGCAAATAAACCTTCATTATTGAAATAAGTAGGTTGTACTCCACTCCCATGGAGAAATTAAAATCTAAAATGATTTTCTTCATTAAAATAATATTTAACAATTTAAAAAAATTATCCCAGACATTTTTTCCAGGTGCTATAGAAATTCATGCAAGGTGTTGAGAGGTTTCTTTATGATCATGAACGGGATTAGAATGCAATTTGGCACTGTCTGAGTACCGTAATGGTGGTCTAAAATATAAGTCAATCAGATAACAGATCCTCCTCACTGCTCACCAGACTTTTCTTTAAATTATCAGATTCCCATATCTGTATATCCCCTATATGTTGACAACTCCAGTTCTGTTTTGCTTGATCAGTCTTCTTTGGCTTCATATATAGTGTTCTTTCCTTGGAGCATCTCCTTTGACTTGATATTGGAAGCAATAGTGGTTCTCCTGGAAATAGACTATCCAGTCTGGCCAACCGAGCAGGCATCAAAGATCAACAACAATGTGGTACTCAAAAATGTTGCGCTAAAAAAAGTTGGATGTCAAAGGGCCAAAAGGCCCTAATAAAACCAGTTTGCTGCAAACAACAGCACAATGCATCTTTGCTCACTTAATGTTCTTCTAAAGGCAAACAATGAATAAGAGTAGTATTTGGACAAATAAGAGAATTAAAAAAAAGATTTGATGTTCCTGTAATTTATTCAAGGCTGTACATTTATTGTTTGAATCATTTACTCATCCTGCCTCCCAGAGAGCATTTAGAATGTCAGCCCAGTCAGTTGCTTGTCCACTCTCCACAACAGTCATGCCATCAGCTTGTTCAATTTATTTTACTAAGTGAAACACACTTTTGTCATCCTTGATATCTTCAGAGACTCCATCCACTGCCTTCAAGCCCTGCCTATTATAATCTTTCTGAGCAAACCTGTTGAAACACTGAGAAAACCTACAAGGGTAAAGCCTTGCACCTCCAGTCAGGTTTTTGTTTTAGTAGCTGTAATACCCTTCTTTATTGAACTATTGTAGCCAAAGCAAATGCACCAATGTCTTCTTATACAATTTCTCCCTGGTCTGAGCTATGAAGGCCCATGAGTTTTGTTCATCAGTTAAACACTGATGACAATTTTAAGTTACAAGTTAATAGGTATGTGATATGTGCAAAAAATTGTTTGCATAAATCGCAACATTTCTGCATTTTTTTTTTATTCTAAAAATATAGTTTTGTATAGTTTAAGTCCCCCGTGTGTTACCGGGGCCTCATTATGAGGGAAGTAAAGAATAGTGACACTGTGACCTTCCAGGCATGTCGTATGAGGCGACTAAGGAGGTTGATCGATGGCTTGACAAGCTGTCATTGTAAAAAGTATTGTTATGGAAACAGCGCCATATATTTTAGAGCAGTGATCTCTGCAATATGTGCCGCTTTGGCATGCAAGGTTTCTGATTTTGAGATTGTGGCTCTGCCCTATGTGCCGTCTTCGGCTCGAAAGGACAATAGATAGATAGATAGATAGTTTAAGTATAGTTTAAAATAAATATTGCTATTCAATTACTCATATATTTCTCATCACAGAAAAAAGTTTATCATTATTTGTAGCTAGTTCTGTGTGGTACTATATTGGCTATCTTTCTGTTTTTTCAGTGAAACAAAGATAAAAATAGAATCTGATGAGCCTAGTTTTCATGATGCTCAAGAGTCACATGATGATGAGGAGAAGAAAGAAACTGAAGAGAATGGGAAGCAGGAGCAAGAGAAAAGTGACGCTGTCTTGGATTCAGTAGTAGTTAGTTCTCTCAGCTCAAAACCGCAGACCAACGATGGCCAGTCCAGCCACTCCATCATTCCAGACAACCCCAGCTGTAGTCCCAACACCAAGAAACATGGAATATATGTCTATAGGGAGTAAGTGCCTGCTTTTTTTTATTAGCCAATCTCTTTTTTTTTTAATCTAATCTGAACATTGATGGTAAAGATCTGTGAATCATAAAAAAACATGTACTGGCAACAAACAGCAGCTATAAGAATTAGCAACCAAACAGGAGAATTCTAATATATAAAACAGAGTCAGACAAAACTGTGTTCTGTCGCCGGATTTGTTTTCACTTTACAGAAAAAATATTATGAGATCTATAGTAAACAAAAAAGAATTGAAGTCAACAGTCACAACATAAATAATTTGCGACATGCGGATGACACAGTCTTAATAGCAGAGACAGGGAATGAACTACAAGAAATGATAGACATAATAGTAGAAGAAAGCAACAAGAAAGGTCTCAGTCAGAATAGTAAGAAAACAGAAGTAATGGTTATATCGAAGAAACAATCATCACCATCATGCAGCATAAAAATAAATGAGACAAATCTGAAACAAGTGCAACGTTTCAAATACTTGGGCACAATAATAACATCGGATGGAAGATGCACCTCAGAAATAGAAAGCAGAATAGCTCAGGCCAAAATAGCATTTGAGAAAATGAAAAATATTTTATGCAACAAATCTATGTCAATAGAAATGAGAAAGAGAGTTCATCGGTGCTATATTGAACCAATTCTGACCTATTGAAGCGAATAATGGACAGTAGACAAAGAAATTAAAAGATGGTTAGAGGCCACAGAGATGGGATTTCTCAGAAGAATGTTGAAAGTTCCCTGGACAGCTAAAAAGACCAATGAGGAAAATCTCAAAGAAGCCAACACAAAAAGGGAACTACTTAAAAACATTAAAAAGAAACAATCAACATTTTTTTTTGCACATCATGAGAAGAGGAAAGTTGGAATACTTGGTAACAACTGGCAAAATTAAAGGAAAGAGAGATAATGGACGACAAAAAGAGAAAATGCTGGATAGCTTGGTGTCCTGGCATGGAAAACGGTCAACAACAGAATTGATACGATGCACTGTAGATAGAAGGTTGTGGGAGGACATGATCATTTACACCAAGCCAGTATGGCACGTGATGATGATGATCCTTGATGTCCTGTCTAAATGTCCATCAGTTTATCCTTGATGTCCTGTCTAAATATCTATCAGTTTATCCTTGGTGTACTGTCTAAATGTCCATCAGCATAAGAGTGAAATTTGTGAGTCACATGAACAGGTGGTTAAATGTTGAGAGCTCTGTTGATAAACAAATCAATAAGCATTTATTCATGACTAGATCAATATTTAGTAACAAAGCTACAAATAGTAATCTATTAGATAGAAAAAGCATTACTGGACAAAATATACATAAATGAACTCTTCTAAAAATATATTCTAACTAAAAATTGTCTGGTTTACCATTATGGGCGTGAATAAAACAGAAAAAAAACAGCTTCCCTATTTAGTAGTCAACTGTTGCAAATATTCCCATAGCAACTGTTGCTAAGGGTAGTAAATAATTAAATGAAGCACAAAATATTAACTTTTTTTTGTTTCAGCTGTTAAATACTATTGTTATATCCATAAAAACACAAATAAATACTATAAACTACTTTCAGAAACCTAAAGGACAAAAAATATGTTTGCAACAGGGTATAGAGACACACAATCACGATGTCAACATATTAAGTTTGTGGAATCAAGTTCAATATCTTCATCATCCTCAGTTAACAATTCCCTATCTGTGATGATAATATTAAGCATGCTTTTCAGATTAAATTTTTATTAACTAAAATTGACAAAGAGGGGAAGAATGCTAACAGACAACAAAGATATAATAGATAGATGGCAAGAATATATAACAGAATTATTTCATGATGAAAGGGACAAAAAGCCAGACATAAAATATACATACAACTATAAAATTCTGAAATCTGAAGTAGAAAAAGCTATAAAAACAATGAAAAAGGGAAAGGCAGCAGGACCTGACAATATACAGATAGAGATGATACAGGCTCTAGAAGAGTTTGGCATCGAAGTGATCACAGACATATGCAATGACATATACCATACAGGATACATACCAAATGATCTAAAAACATCAACTTTCATTGCATTGCCTAAAAAGAATGATGCAGTTGAATGCAGTGATTTCAGAACAATAAGCCTAATGAGCCAGGTAACACAAATTTTACTAAAAGTTATACAGGGAAGGATTCAGAATAAAATCAATACTGAATTAGATGAGCAACAATTTGGATTCAGGAAAAACAGTGGGACAAAAGAAGCCATATTCAGCATGAGAACATTGATTGAAAAGTACACAGAAGTAAACAAACCAATATATGCCTGCTTTATAGGCTACACCAAAGCTTTCGATAGAATACACCATAACCAACTCATAGACTGCCTAAAGGATATAAATCTAGATGACACAGACATACGACTAATATGTAATTTGTACTGGGAGCAAACAGCAATAATAAGATATAACAAGGAGAACTCTACACCCATGGACATAAAAAGAGGAGTAAGACAAGGATGCATCCTATCACCAAGCTTGTTCAATCTATACACTGAGCAAATCTTTAAAAACATCTCAGAGATACCAGGCCTAAACATTAATGGAAAGATAATCAATAACCTAAGATATGCTGATGATACTGTTCTACTAGAAGAAAATCCTAAAGACCTACAACAATTGCTTAATGTGATAAACATAACAAGCAAAAATTATGGACTAGAAATGAATATCAAAATGACTAAAACTATGATCATAAAAAAAGAAAATTCTCAAGACCTACAATTAAATATCACAGTTGAGGGAATACATCTGGAGACAGTCCAGAGCTACAACTACCTGGGACATACTATAACCAATGATGGAAAATGCAAGATTGAAATAAACAAAAGAATAGATATGGCAAAAAGTGATTTTAATGCCATGAAAAATATACTAACAACAAAACAAATATCAACAGGGCTGAAACTAAGAATGGTAAAATGTTACATCTTCTCAATATTCCTGTATGGTGCAGAAACATGGACATTAGACAAGAAAACAGAACAGAAAATCGAAGCCTTTGAAATGTGGATTTATAGAAGAATAGGTAGAATTGGATGGAAACAAAAGATAACAAACGATGAAGTTTTAAAACAACTGAAAATAAAAAGAGAACTACTAAATACAATTAAGACAAGACAAATGAAATTTTTGGGGCATGTTAAAAGACACAACAGCCTACTAAAAGTAATATTGGAAGGAAAAATATAAGGTAAAAGAGGCAGAGGCAGACCAAGATTAACATGGACGAGTAACATCAAAAGATGGACAAATCAATCTATGACAGCCTGCACCATCAAAGCAAGAAACAGAGTAGAATGGTGATCCATGGTAGCCAACCTTCGTTGCGGAGAAGGCACTCGATGATGATGATGAAAATTGAATATTCCTTTTTTTGTTTTAAATTTTTTAGTCTTACATATTAATTTTGATATTATGTGATTTCTTATAATTTTTTCACCAAAAAATATCTTGTAACAGGTGCAACTAACATAAACAACCCCATTAGAAAGAATTATCTGGTACTTTACCTATCTTGGAAGTCACATTGATCGGGAAGGGGATGTAAGCAAAGAAATTAGAATCAGAATAGCTAAAGCAGCAATGTCTTTCAGAAGCCTTTAAAAGTTGTGGAAATCAAAACTAATCAGCACAAACACAAAACTTAGACTATTCAAATCAAATGTACTATCAACTCTTATGTATGCGTGTGAAAGCTGGAAAACAACAAGAGATATAGAAAAAAAGTTGAATGCATTCGAAAATAAATGTCTAAGGAAAATACTTGGTATAGCGTGGAACGAATTCAAAACAAATGAGGAAATTAGAGAAACGCCAATAAACCACTAATATCTTCAGTAATAAAGAAAAGACGATGGTCATATGTTGGACATGTGATGAGAAGAGATAATAACTGAATAGCAAAGCAAGCCCTCATATAGAAAACAACAGGTAAGAGGAAAAGAGGAAGACCCAGAGAGACACTGAGAAGAACATTGATGAGAGAGGCAAGAACAGCAGGATTCGGCTCCCTCAATGAGATAGAGCTGCTTGCACAGAACAGAGACAATGGTGAGATTTGATAAAATATCTTTAAAAGAATTGAAAACTGCTGGAACAAAAAATTCAGATAAGAGAAGGAGTATTTTGGTCTATGCCCTATGGGCCGGCTACGGCTCGAAAGGTGAATAGATAGATAGATAGACTATGTGATTAAACGTACACAACCATAATTGGCATGTCACACCTTGGATCAAATCATATGGAAAGAGTTAAGTTTCATTAGTTTTTTTTTTTAGGAAATTTGTGATTATCAAATATCTACAAATCCATTAAAAAAAAACTAACTTGTAACTTATATCTACAGATCCATTTCATAAACAGGTGTATCACTGACTTGATATACAAGTATAACATATTGATATATATTGAAAGTTCAAGTATTTCCTGTGTTTAGCCTCCCTCAAGAAGACAGTGATTTTGAGAGAGAGCATACCCCACCTACACCACCTGTACGTAAACTTAGCCGGAAAGGAGCCTCCCTCCGACTTGGTTGTATAGGCAAACAGAGCAGTGATGAGAATCCACTGATGAGACGACCTGGCCAACCACTCAGGGTACCAGGTCATCATAACAATCAGGTTTGTTTCTTTATCAATTTATAATTTATTTACTAATTTTAGTTGTACTCAAAAGTCTATGATTCACTGGCATAGAAGAAGACACTCATTATAGAGACTGTTTATTTGACAAATTTGGTAATGACATTTATTTTTCCACATTCTCTGTGATATTCCAGCCAGTGCTTTTGAGGCCATACCATTACCCTTTCTGGGCATTTTGTGCAGTGAGTTATTGTGAGTGACACTAGCTCTCAAGTAATTAAATCTTCTTAATGCCAATACTTAAAGATTCTACAATTTAAGTCATCACATTTGTTTTCTAATTTTTTTTCATACTGAAGGTGAGTCTAAACATCTTTCAGGGTGTTTACAATTGATTCACTGAAGTCGAGTTCCTAATAGATGAAAAGGGTTTTATAAGTTATCATTATATTCCCATTCGCGTGAGTGCGTGGCATCCTGATTTTTGAAGTGCGCCTTTTGGCTTTTTGCCTCCGACTTCAGCACTTAAAATTGCTAGAGCAGACTGTGGTCTTGCACGGGTGTAGGAAGGCCTGGCCAGTCTTGGTTTTCAGTCCCTGTTGACTGTTATGCCCCATCCCCACGATAAGGAGCTGGCCTTGATGAGGCATCAAGCACCACACTGCAAGAACTGGATAAAGTACAAAACCAGGCACTTAGGGTCATCACAGGAGCAATGAAATCAACACCAATATTGGAGATGGAGAAATTGTGGAGGATACCAGCACTGAGAGAACGGAGGGACACAAAGGTGCTGATACAGGCAGAAAAATTTGCTTGTATGCCGAGACATCCAATGAAGGACCGATTCCAAAATCTTGCATTGGGACGACTTAAGAGAAGCAGTTTTATCCACCAAGCCAAGCATATTAGTAGACAAACACCAGACATGCCAAGAGTCGTTAACCCCCTACTGCCCATACCAGAACAGACTCCCTGGACAGAGGAATCAGGATTATCAGTTCAAATACGGGCAGAAGTGAAAGGAATAGTTGACATAGAGGAACAGAATAGTCTACAGTGAAAAACAATAACTCTCAGTTTCCCTGATGAAGAATACCCACAAGACCTATGGATTTGTGTGTATACAGATGGATCAGCACAGAATGCAGTAAAAAATGGGGGAGCAGGTACATATATAGAGTATCCAAATAACACTAGGGATATGAATAACATAGCAACAGGGAAATATTGTCACAATTATGATGCAGAAATACAAGCAATAAAGTTGGCAATAGAAAAACTGCTGAACAGTAATCTTACCCCGCAGCCTGTAGTGTTTTTGACAGATGCAAGATCAGTACTCCAGGCACTACAATCCAGAAAATTACCACATCTGCAGATCTTATTGACTGAACTCTGCAAGCACCACAGGGTTGCCCTGCAGTGGATCCCATCTCACTCTGGAATACCAGGAAATGAGAAAGCAGATTAGTTGGCAAAGGAAGGCTCAACAGGCACACAACTAGATACACCAGTTACATACCATCATAAGAAACAGATAATCAAATCAATCAGAGGACCACAAGCCCCAAATCAGGTTGCCTTTCATAATATGAATAGATATGAACAAGTTATCATTATACGCCTCAGAACAGGATACAATCGACTCCATAGTCACATGTATACAAAATTCAAGATCGGCACCTCAACTACTTGTAAATGTGGACAGGCGCCCCAGACTGCTGAACACATACTTCAAGACTGCACTGAATATAGTAGACTGAGGAAAATCCATTGGCTCATAGATACAACACTACAGACAAAACTATATGGGCCACTGCAAGAATTACAAAAGACAGTAACATTTATACAGGAAACGACATTGCAGATATAGACAATACTTCAGGCGAACGAAAGAAGATAGATAGATAGATAGATCATTATATCCTTCATTATGTCATATATTTTACAGTATATATAAAAATATTAGAGAAACACTAAAAAGAAAACTGAGGTGAAAGGCAGCATCAGCTTCCTTGCTGAGGTTGAGAGGCTCACCCAAAAGAGAGTCATGTGACACTTGATAGCAAAGTGTTGGACAAAGAGTCTTAAATTTTTTCTCTATGTGCCATCTTCAGCTTGAAAGTCAGGCAGACAGGAAAACAGACAGTCAAATTATACTTCATATCAGTCTGTAGACAAAGTAGGTCTTCTTTCCTTCATGAAAATAAAGTCTTCCATAACCACAACATACATATTTTTAAAATGTCAGTATGTTAGTAAAGAAGTCAAAAATAGACGTGTTAACCCTATCGGACCTGAGGCCCTGAGCCTAACTGTCCCATATACCTGGGCTCCTGAGCATTAAAGAGAACAAACCAACATGATACAGAAAAATGTTAGTTATATGCAAACAAGTGGTTAAAAAAATATAGTACTTGGAGACATTGTAGAAAATAGGTCTACCTTTCATCTAGCACCAATATTCAACCTTTGTGTGTCAATCCACCCAGCAGGATGAGCCTCGTTTCACACAGAGGTAACCCCATCAGCTATTTGAGGGACATGCCCCCCCCCCCCCCTCTCTCTTACATTCGATCTAGCTCTAGATCTATAAGGTTCAAGATTCTCCTCATCACTCAAGCTCTCACTGTCTGTGTCACTTGAACTGGAAATATATTTTTTATGAAAATCTGGCTCCTCAAAGTCTGGTAGGGTTAAAGCTTTGTGTTTAATTTTGTTAATTAAAATGCTTATTATATCTAACAATAATTAAAGAAACAGTTAATGAAATTGTCCCAAAAACATTATACTATTTATTTTGGAGCTATATATTTTTTATATATTATTATTATTATATATAGTTAATATAACCATATATTTTTTATTTTATTTTTATAATGGAGAATTGTGAGGACTTTTGAGAGGTGTATACAACTGGCGTTACTGAAAACACCACATTAATATTTGTTTTCATCACCTGAAGACACAAAACTTAGTGCAGCAGGGTCAGGTCACTTCTTCTAATTAATCATTTATAAAAATGCGACACCAAATCTTGCATTTCTTTTTAGCTTTTGATTAAATTTGATTGTTTCTCTTTCTCAATGCACATCCAGGGTTTAGCCCCACTGAGTGTGCCAGACAGAGCCATCAGTTACCCTCCAGCTATTCATATAACCCCTCTCACAACACAAGCCTCACGCCCTCGGCTCTTAACAGGTGAGTGTACCCTCTATTGTTGTAAAAAGTATTTTATGGTTTTCATTTATTTACATATACAAGTTGCAAATACAAGAGATATGTAATGAATGAACCTATTTGGAATAGGTCTAGCTAAATCAAGTTTAGTTTCCAATCTAATATTTCTTTCTAATCACTAAAGTCTATTTTGTGGATTTATGAAACATAAATGAATTGGCAATTTGTTCACAAAGAACTTAATTAATTCTAAGTTTCACTTGTCTAAATGATTGATGCATGAAACAATTATTTAACCTAGATATGAATAAATTATTCTTTCTGTTTAACTTATTTGGTTCTCTTTCATTTTTATACTTCTTTTTAAATTGTTAACTAAGTCTTCTCATTTGAACTTATTTCCAATCAAGTGGGGAAATATAGAAATAAGCTGCTTTGTTTACTTCTTTCATAGTTTGGAAAATGCAAAGTTCTGTCTTGTTTATTGATTTCATTAGTTGACATTTACATTAATGACAAATTCTGCAATTTATTATTTCATTTTGTTATCTTGTAAATTTAATTTTCTCCCAATAGTTTAGTTATTGTCAATGTAACAAATGCAACATTGAGTTATTATTATTTATTTTGTTATCTTGTAAATTTAATTTTCTCGCAATAGTTTAGTTATTGTCAATGTAACAAATGCAACATTGAGTTATTATTATTTATTTTGTTATCTTTTGTTGTAAAGTTTGGGATTAGGTGGAGTAGTGTTTGTTAGATTATTTTAAAATCTGCAGCTTGACTAGAGGACTTCTGAAGATAATTCCATCTGGTAGACTTTACACTCACTGGTACACCATTAGTAGACATATGACAGTTTAGAATGACATGAATATTCACCAGTCAATAGAGGGAAATGGGTAAAAACTTATAGCCTTATGTATTGAAAAAACAAACAAACAAATACACAATTTGGTGTCAATTCTGTAAATGAATTTTATAGATCAGTTCATTGAATCGGTATCTATTATTTAAATTATTTATTAATTGTAGTACTTATATTTTAAAAAAACTTGTTGAGATAGGAAGGAGAATAAATGTTTAAAAGAATAATCAAAGGAAAAAAAGAAAATGTGTCATATCAAAGATGATGGAGAACTATTAGAAAGGCTGCAACAATTTAGAACATAGTGCAGGAGAAGTAGAAACGAAAGCCTTCAAGAGCTAGATAGATGTGTGCACAACTAGTGAGCTAGTGGTATTAGAGTGCCCACACTTTGTCATCTGTTCAAAGCATTTGAGCACCTATGGGTTTCCCATAGATGCGCTATATAACAGCAAGTAACAATTAATACATTTTGTAGCTTTATATAGCTTAAAGCATGAGAGTAACTATTTAATTAGTCTCTTTGCTTATAAGCTCAGATGTGAAGGATTTTTTACAAAATGTAGGCACACTTCATTTAATTTAGCTGTAAATTAATACCTGACTCACAAAGTTTTTTGTCTATTTGTGTTCACCTGTTAGGGCAACAAGACACTTATTAGTCACAAAAATATTTATCACAAATTCAGAAAATGTATTCAGCAAACAAGAGATTTGTCAACTTCACCTCTAAACAATGTGGTTACAAAATATTCTACACCATTACAGCATTACAGGCAATAGAACTACTTTTACATTTGATGATTCACACTTAATGAAACAAATTCTCTTGCCTGTGTTAGACTTTTCTTTTATTTGTATGTTTTTTTTATTTCTCTTTCATTTTTATTTATTGTTAAACACACAAATACAACAAAGAGCTATTTACATATTTAATGTAATTTTATTTTTCTTAAAAGAGTTTACTCTTCTGATTTTAGTCGTTGTTTAATATATTTTAGTCACCAATTTTAAATTATGTTTATTTGTTATCAGTAAACTTTATATATCTTGTTTTTGTTATTTAAGTTTGAATGCCTTTATATAAGTAAAGTTTTCTATTTTTTTTTTATTTAGTATCTTTATGCTTTATTAACTTTATGTTAAGTTGGTCTGTCTAACTAGCCCTTATTGTCTTATGTGTTTACATCATTTTGTTGCATAAATTAATTTTTGGTTTATTAGTTATCTAACCCCTGTGATAAGCATATTAATTTGATTTATCTAACCTACTGTGATAGACATATTAGTTTAAAAGTTTGCTTTTTCATCAACCCTTTTTTGTTTATTTAATGCAACGGTGCAGGCGGCCGCTTTGTAACATTTCTGCACAATTTGGGCCGCAGACGAGACAGAGGTATCATTAGCTTGTCCTCTGCATTAGTTATAAATTAAATTAATGTTAAATATTAAGCTTATGTGACATTATTTAAAGCACTGTGTATAACATTTTTGTCTTATATTCACCCTGTGTTTTGTGTAAATCCTCAGTGATTATCCTTAGTTATTTCCCTTAATGTTCATTCCATTTTTTTCATGACAACTTTAAATGGTATTTAGTTTTTTTCTTTCTAGATTATAATTTTGACAGTAATTCGACTAGGTTGTATGCCTGTAGACAGCACTTATGTTGCTGTGTAGTTTACTAAACATCAGACTTTGAAATCAGATGTATTATCTTTCCCTTTATATGCATGTGAGACCAGGAAAACAATGAAGGAAGTAGAAAATAAAATAGATATACTCAAACACAAATGAGTCAGGAAAATACATTGTAAGCCATGGAATGAATTCAAGACAAGTGAAGAAGAAAGAGATACGGCAACATGAATAACATCACCTTGTGAAGTCAAGTCAAGTGCTAAGAGATAATAGCAGGATAATCACAAACCAAGCCCAACAATTGGAAACAGCAAATCCAGAAATAGGAGGCTAACCTAGAGAAATGCTAAGAGGATCACTGATAACAAACAGCAGACATCAGCTACCTTTCTGAGATGGGGAGATAAGAAATATGCACATTTTCCATAATCTATAGCTGTGAACCTGTACACCAGGCAAATAAAAGGACTACAAATTATCTAAAACAGTACATCAACATTTTTTAAGTACTAAATAATATTAATAATTTATGAGAAGTTCTGATTGGATATGGCATTGTGATTCATCTGGGATTATTAAAATTTCTCTATTATGTCAAATGTTATTTTTAAACGAGTGCTAAATTAAAAACTCCTAGTACACTGTCCAGTAAATGTATTAAATATTGAAGAAGCAGAGATTTGACTGTTAAAAATAGTGCTTATTATACTTTCATAAGTGAAAATCTTTAATTCCTCATTGGCCTTTCAGTGTCGAAGGGAGATATACTTTGTAGTATTTTGCTCTTCTGTTGGCCTCTCTTGCTGTTATGTTTCCTAGTGCTTCTAACATTGCATCAATCCATATTTTCCATTGTCAGCCCTTGGTTCTGGTGTTCTCTAAATATTTATCAAAAGCTCATTATGTTGTATTTTGATCTTTTCTGTCTTATCACATGGCCAACCATTTTATCTGTTGTTTCTTTATGTACTCTATGGCGAGAATTATTCCTAGCTTTTTTCCTCAGATTTTCATCATTCCTGATCATATCTTTCAGACTGTTTCTTGTCATTCATCTAACACATTTAATCTCAGTAGTGGTTATTTTTCTTATTGTTCTTTCATCTAAGGTCCATATCTGACATTGGTAAAACAACGTTATAATGAAGATATAATGATGCATTGTAGAGTGTCCATTTTGCCTCTAGAGTTACTTCCCTGTTGGACAATAGTGGTGATAGTTATCCGATGATTTCACATGCCTCTTGCATCTTATTTCTACTGCTTGTAAATTGTTGTTTGTATCTAGACTTCCTAAATATTTAAATTCCTCCATTTGTTTAAGTTGTCTACCAACCATCGATATGTTGATGTTCTGTTTCTCTTTTGCGATATTCTTGACTTCTGTTTTGTTGATTTTGATGTTTTATTTAGTGCCTGTGCTGTTTAGTCTATTTAAATGTTCTTTAAGGTCTTCTATTTTTCCATGTATTGGTGCCTGATCATCTACAAATAGAGGCTCATTAATCTTCTCTGTCTACGGTGGGTTGGGTAACTTAGATATGTAGTCCATGTAGGTAACAAGCAATAGGAGAGATAGTACGCTCCTCTGTCTTACTCCTGATCTAATTTTGTGATCTATCTGTGTAGCCTGCTGCTGTTCTGACTGTTCAGCTGCTGTTGATGTAGAGAAATTAGGTTGGTTAAATGTTGGCTTACTCTATAAAGTAAAGGTTCCCTCCACGCCTTGATAGTCATATGGGGAATAGGTTGTTAGTGACCATATTTTTCTATGACCACAGCAAATTTTTGGGTGATGTAGTCGGTATCATGCCAGGCTGCCTTTACTTTTTTTAGAGGCTGGGTGAACACCGGAACCTTGTCTGTCCAACAAAAAATCTGCCACTCCTGGGGATCGAACCCAGACCCTTCTGGTCAGGAAGCGAGCACACTAACCACTCAGCCACCAAGGCTCCCAGGTTTACTCTGTACATTGTTAATATCCCCTTAATTGTTCTCGGTTTGCTCGGTTGAATATTTTTTTCTTGGTCAATGAAAGCTATATACAAATTTGTTTTGTGTTCTGTCATCTTTTCTGCTAGCTGTATTAGGGTGAATAGTGTGTCAGTGCATCCTCTATTTTATCAGAACCTCATTTGAGAATCACTTAACTGAAGTTCAATTATTGGCCTGAGCCTTTTCTTCATAATTTTGGCATATAACTTTCCCACATGGCTGAGAAGGGAGATACCTCTCCATTGATTGCATTCTCTCTTGCTACCTTTCTTTTTCCATATTGGCACGATGAATGCCTGTTGCCATAAGTGAAAATAATCTCTTTAAAATAAAAACTTTGTGATTGGTAAATCTGTTTCAAATTTTTCAGTTATGTTTAAATGAGTACTAAATTAAAAGCTGCTTTAAGAAAGCATCCAGTAAATTAATTATTGAAAATTAAAATATTGAAAAGTGCATGGCAAGCACATCTAAATGTAACTAAAAACTCAAAATATTTAGAAAATTCTGGATATTTGTTGAATGTGTAGATTGTAAATAACCACATGCTATATTTCATGGAAACCTCATTTTCAATTTCATGGAAAATATTACAACTAATGGACGAAAGAAGAAAACATAAGAAAGAAGAACGGACATACAAAATATTGCACAAAGAGATCCAGAACAAATGCAGAGAAGCCAAGGAAGGATGGTTAAAACAGAAATGTGAAGAAATGGAAAAACAACAAAAGAAAGACTCTAAATTTATGCACAATCAGTTAAATAAATTAACAGGAAGAAAAGAAGTCAAAGTTTCAGGATGTGTGAAATCAAAGGAAGGAAATATAATAATGGGACAGGAGAAGACAATGGAAAGATGGACAGAATATATCAGTCAACTCTATGATGATGAAAGACCAGAATTCAAATGAAGACACAGGACCACCAATAATGCAGAGTGAAGTGGAGGACGCAATTCAACACATGAAAAGAGGCAAAGCTCCAGGTCCTGACAATATAACAATCGAAGAGATAAATGCATTAGGAGAGCTGGGAGTACAAGTCATAACAAAACTACTCAGTGACATATATAACACTGGACACATACCTGAAGATCTACTAAAATCTATCTTTGTAGCCATACTGAAAAAGTCGGGCGTCACTGATTGTGAAGACCATCGCACTATTAGTCTCATGAGCCATATGACTAAAATATTACTAAGAATCATCATGAGACGTGTAAGGAACAAAATAAAACCAGAAATAAGTGAGGAACAATGTGGATTTGTGGTAGGAAAGGGCACCAATAATGCAATATACATCTTAAGAACATTGATAGAAAGATCTATAGAGGTAAAGAAAGATCTATATATGTGCTTTATAGACTACACGAAAGCATTTGACAAAGTAAAGTATGTGGAAAGAAATAATAAATATGCTGGAGAAATTAAACATTGATGGCAAGGATCTGCGAATCATAAAAAACATGTACTGGCAACAAACAGCAGCTATACAAATTAACAACCAAACAGGTCAATTTCAATTTATAAAACAAGGAGTCAGACAAGGCTGTGTTCTGTCGCTGTATTTGTTTTCACTTTACAGCGAACATATTATGAGATCAATAGTAGACAAAAAAAGAATTGAAGTCAACGGTCACAACATAAATAATTTACGATATGCGGATGACACAGTCTTAATAGCAGAGGTAGAGAATGAGCTGCAAGAAATGATAGATATAATAGTAAAAGAAAGCAACAAGAAAGGTCTCAGTCTGAATAGTAAGAAAACAGAAGTAATGGTTATATCGAAGAAACAATCATCACCATCATGCAGCATAAAAATAAACAAGACAAATCTGAAACAAGTGCAACGTTTGAAATACTTGGGCACAGTGATAACATCAGATGGAAGATGCAACACAGAAATAAAAAGCAGAATAGCTCAGGCCAAAATAGCATTTCAGAAAATGAAAAATATCTTATAAATTTTTCTAATCCACTGAATTCTCACTTTATAAAAATGTGAGTTTGGTAATTGTTAAAAAGCAGCAGTTGATTTCAAAATATATTAGAATGTTAAATTGTTGTAGTTTTTCAAAATAAACACAAACACACACACAAAATAGGATTATTGACTTATTAGGAACACTTACCCTTTTAAACAGTATTTCTATTGTAAATTGAGATCTCTCACTAGAATTGAATAATGAAATGTAACATAGTCAATATATCATTGACTTGAAATGTTATTATTGTTCTTAGCAGCAATGCACAATAAAATGTTGCCATTTTCTTTTATACAAGATCAAATGTATTTATTAGCTCTCACACTAGTCTGTCTGCTTTGCCATCACTGTTGTGAAAGTTCTACTCATATATTTTTCATAAACTAGGAAAACAGGCTGATATAATGCCTACTCCCAAGTTCTATCAATTACTTTAATAGTGTTATCAACTCAAAGTTGTAGTCAAAACTACAATGACTGGAGACCGCATATGCCAAGAATAAAGACCTCCTCTCTTCCCTCCCCTGCTCCTGTTTCGGCCATTTAAACCCTGATGTGATCTTCCCAGATGATATTCAGGGTCTATATCACATATCTATAGTACATTGGCACCCTTCCACAGGAATCATAATCCATAATTGCCAACTTATATTTACCGCGGCACTGCTATTGTCCGCCTGTTGTCCACTTATATTTAAAATGTGGAAGTTCACCAAAAATTGTCTTTTTTTCCATATAATTTGCTGGCATGGCTTTTTATTTAAAAAAACCTGAAAATTCTGTACAATTTACTACTTTTCCATACCATATTGAAGGTATGTGTGATATGTGCTGAGTTTCACTTTGAGTACTGTGCAAGCCTGACAATGTTAGAAGGAAAACAGAATTGAATCTTCAGACATGGAGAGTTTTTTTATGTCTGCTCCATGTTCCATCTCCAGTTTGAAAGGAATTAATAAATTAACTTTTGAGTTATTAGCGGGTCATCATCATTGCACTCCGAACATATCCATAGGTGCTCAGATCCCCTCCTCAGCAAGTCTCTAAGATAACTATGTATTTCACTATGTAAGTCCATATAACCTTTACATGTACCATTTGAATATCTCATGCATATGCTTCTCAAACTGGCGGTGAACCCCTTCCTCATTAGATGGATCGCTGCGGCACTGTTTCAGAGGAAGGTGATACTCAGATGTGGAAGTTGGTCTTCCGAGCCAACATCCATTTGTCCTGGGCTGCCACAAGGCTCACCATTGTCACCAGTTCTATTTAACGTGTACACAATAACGATCACAGCCCAACAGCTGGATGGGAGGGGAAGAACTATGACTTTTGCTGATGATATTCTGGTATATCGACAGGGAAGAGACAGACGGGGAATAGCCTCCACAATGCAAGACGAACTCGATCGCATTTCTTCCTGGTGTGGGGTTTCAGGTGCCTTGGTTAATCCTAATAAAGCATCAGTTTCATGGTTCTCCCTTAACAATCATATCGTTAATACGACCACACCGGTAGTACGAATGGGAGCTGATGAGGTGACCAGGGACAAGTTGATGACATACCTCGGAGTTAAGTTTGATCGCAGCCTGTGTTTTCGGGACCACGTCAACCATGTGATAACAAAATCCCGCAAAGGATTAGCCGCCTTGAAGGTCATGGCAGCTGCCAACATCGAGCAGAGGCTACTTACTCTTCTGTTCCAGGGATTAGTCCTCGCACCAATCGAGTATGCCCTGGCCATTCTTACTGTCAGTACGACTCAAATTGATAGGCTGGAGAAAATACAAAATGAAGACATGCGCATTATCCTGGGATGTACGAGGAGAAAGGTACCAGGCTAAAAAGAGGCAAATCATGGGTGGGCCGAGCAGAAGATGTCATCAAACAGGTCTGTGGGCTTACCAATATCAGCGTTGGTTAAGAGTGGATACCGGTGCCTACGTCATTCAAGGGGACTTTCTCTTGTACTGTCACACTCGACAGGAAAAGTAGGGAACAGAACCCGGTCGTGGTTAATGCTGAGGTCAACGGTCTCATCTGCGATAACACCGATGAGAAAGATGCAGTCATCTATACAGACGGATCTGTAAGACGACACGAAAGAAGTGCTTGGGCATTTACAGCACGCTCAGCAGGCAGAATAGCCAAGGAAGACAGTGGTGCATACGCCATGACCACGAGTAGCATGACAATGGAGGTGATGGCAGTGACCAAGGCATTCAAATGGTTAGAGTCACAAGACTACATCCACGCATGTATACTGAGTGATTCGATGAGCATGATAAAAAAAGTGGAGGCGGGCTTTGTACGCATGCAATCGGTAGAGTCGTTGCAGAAATCCAAAATACGTAAGGTCACCATTGTCTATGTCCCTGGACATGCGGGAGTACGGGAAAATGAGAGAGTGGATAGGTTGGCTAGCTGCGCTCTTGTTGAGGATGGGCAACTGATGGATCGGGCGGACATCATCAATGCACTCCGAGATGTGGGAAGAGCACAGGACTTCGACAAACACAGATCAATGTCACTTCTCCGGATGATGGAAATGGGAGTTAAGATGGGCACAGCCAGAAATGAGAAAATTGGTGGCCGTGTAAGAAGACTTATCAACCAACATAGAACTGGAGTCGTCAGTCGCTGGACACTGAGGGAATTGCTGTGGAGGGGATCTGAGCACCTATGGACATGTTCGGAGTGCAATGATGATGACCCGCAAATAACTCAATAACCTTTACATGTTTGCAAGTCTATCTATCTATCTTTCGTTCGCCTGAAGTATTGTCTATATCTGCAATGTCGTTTCCTGTATAAATTTTACTGTCATTTGTAATTCTTGCAGTGGCCCATATAGTTTTGTCTGTAGTGTTGTATCTATGGGCCAATGGATTTTCCTCAGTCTACTATATTCAGTGCAGTCTTGAAGTATGTGTTCAGCAGTCTGGGGTGCCTGTCCACATGTACAAGTAGTTGATGTGCCGATCTTGAATTTTGTATACATGTGACTATGGAGTCGATTGTGTCCTGTTCTTAGGCGTATAATGATAACTTGTTCATATCTATTCATATTATGAAAGGCATCCTGATTTGGGGCTTGTGGTCCTCTGATTGATTTGATTATCTGTTTCTTATGATGGTATGTAACTGGTGTATCTAGTTGTGTGCCTGTTGAACCTTCCTTTGCCAACTGATCTGCTTTCTCATTTCCTGGTATTCCACAGTGAGACGGGATCCACTGCAGGGCAACCCTGTGGTGCTTGCGGAGTTCAGTCAATAAGGTCTGCAGATGTGGTAATTTTCTGGATTGTAGTGCCTGGAGTACTGATCTTGCATCTGTCAAAAACACTACAGGCTGTGGGCTAAGATTACCGTTCAGCAGTTTTTCTATTGCCAACTTTATTGCTTGTATTTCCGCATCATAATTGTGACAATATTTCCCTGTTGCTATTTTATTCATATCCCTAGTGTTATTTGGGTACTCTATATATGCACCTGCTCCCCATTCTTTACTGCATTCTGTGCTGATCCATCTGTGTACACACGAATCCATAGGTCTTGTGGGTATTCTTCATCCAGGAAACTGAGAGCTATTGTTTTTCGCTGTAGACTATTTTGTTCCTCTTTGTCAACTATTCCTTTCACTTCTGTCCGTATTTGAACTGATAATCCTGATTCATCTGTCCAGGGAGTCTGTTCTGGTATGGGCAGAAGGGGTTTAACAACTCTTGGCATGTCTGGTGTTTGTCTACTAATACGCTTGGCTTGGTGGATAAAGCTGCTTCTCTTAAGTCGTCCCAATGCAAGATTTTGGAATCTGTCCTTCATTGGATGTCTCGGCATGCATACAAATTTTTCTGCCTGTATCAGCACCTTTGTGTCTCTCCGTTCTCTCAGTGCTGGTATCCTCCACAATTTCTCCATCTCCAATATTGGTGTTGATTTCATTGCTCCTGTGATGACCCTAAGTGCCTGGTTTTGTACTTTATCCAGTTCTTGCAATGTGGTGTTTGATGCTGAGCACCATGTGGATGATCCATATTCTAAATGTGGGCGTATACACTGTTGGTAAACTTTACTGAGTATTTTCCCACTCGCACCCCATGTGGTTCCACACAACTTTCTTAGAATAGCCAATTTCCTCCTTGCTTTTTGGGTTGCCTTATTTATCTGCTGTTTCCAAGATAGTTTGTTATCAAATGTAACTCCGAGATATGTAGCTTGTATGTCTTCTTTCACAGGCTCATTGTTTATGTAGATGGCTTCTGCTTTTTGTTTTGGGGAGAGTGTGAAAAGTGTAGTACTGCATTTGTCTGTATTGATGCTGATACACCATCTATTTGTCCATGAATTCAGTGCATTCATAGCTCTTTGTAGCAATTTGGAGGCCACTGTTGCATACTCCTCTGTGCACCACATTACCAAGTCATCTGCATACATTGCCACTTTGATGCCATGTGGTAGTTCAGTAACTAGGTCATTGATGTAGATCAGAAAAAGTGTTGGAGATAGTACCCCTCCTTGTGGAACGCCCTGGCGCAATAAGACCTTCTTACTCTTAAGACCATCCAGTTGCACTCTGGCTCTCCTGTTATGCAGATATGCTTTGACCCATTTGTACATCCTGCCATTTACTCCATAATTTCTCAGTTTCTTCAAAAGCCCTTCCTTCCATACCTTATCAAATGCTTTCTTTAGGTCTATCCATGCTGCTAGTATTTCCGTGCCCCTCTAGGTATTGTTTCACTGGCAGCTTGTATGTTTGCAAGTAAAATACTGCCTTTATATTTAGTGATAACATGAACCTTACAATAAGTGCTTAAGTTAAATAGTATGTTACACAGTAATAATATAAATAGATATAGTAGAGTTTAATACTAATAACAATAACATTTTTGCATTAAGTGGCAGGGTGGTTGGTGCACTCATCCATTGACCATGTAGTTTGAGTACAATTCTCAGCTGTGGCAAATATTATTTCCTGATTTTTTTTTTCTTTTGCGTTCACCATCTTTTACCTTTGACAAAGTCCCTAGAGACTAGCAGCTGAATTATGCATGTTAATCCGTTTTTCCCTGGCAGCCGTGTGCACAGGGGTCTCCCTCCGCACAGGCAGATAACTCCGTCTTCTGAGGTAATTTTCTGATTGACCAAGGCTTCAGAGTTCACCCAACCTCATAAATGTGCCAATGGTTATCGTCAAGTATAAACAATAATACCATATTTCCCATATAAGTAACAGATCTCTTCTACTTCATTAATTTAATATAGCAAGTCTTCATGTAAGATAAATAGTGTATTGACGCACTGATGTATGACAAAAATAGTCATCATTTTTATTTCACTTTGGTATTTTGCAATAAGAATAATGATGAAATTATGGAACTCTTTGTCAGTCACAAGTAGTAATATGCATTCATAATAAAATATTTCTGATGCAAAAGAGTCATTACAAAAATAAGAGAATAGTTTGATTAATTGAGAGTATGGGTAACAGTCAGAAGTAAAAGCAGAGTGAGGTGAAAACAGTACAATGAAACAAATTTAAACAGGTTTCAACCTGTGTTTCTTTGGATTTCAAAACTTTGCAGCACCGCAGTGTTTACTTTTGGATGAAGAAATACATGGTAGTTATATGAAGCTGATTTCAGGAAGTGTGAAAGCATATTGTGAGAGAGACTTACATTTTGTGGAAGATTTTGAAGTTCAAAATTTTTTGCCAGGGTTTAATGCACAAAATGTAACTGCCTATTAATATAAAAATACAGAGATGATTCATTTAATGCTAGAAAGATTTTAATGCAAAGTAGACAAAAATAGCCTTATTATGCATCTGTAACCTTTTACATTTATTGCATACCTAGAAAGTAGTCTTTCCTTTATATTTTGTTACATGATCAACAATTCAATAAATCAGTCATTAACTATTAAACTAGATATGATCTGGATTTATGTAATATTTAATATTTAATTTCTAATTCTTGGTCGAGTATTATTTTTTTCAGTATTCATAGATAACATTTATCTTCTCCGGATAAGACATATCTGTGTTTATATTTGCAGTGGTGCCTTGTACTTTGCTTAATTTGTTTCAGGAGTATGTTCAGACTCTGAATTGTTAAAAGTTTGAATAATTTTGTTCAAATAGAAATAATGTGAAGTGAATTAATACACTTCTTGATCCTAAACAGTACCTAATTTTATCAACTGAAACAGCAAATATATATAATTTAATGTAAAGAACACATGATCAAATGCCATAAATAATAAATAACATGAAAACAAAAAATAAAATATATAAATGCTAAACGATTAAATGAATATTTCATTTACTGTAACTTAATTAGGAGTGGCGATGTGGCTGGTGGAGAGAAAGATGAAGGTTACTGTAGGAAGGGGAGTTCTCTTCAATAAACATGCCAAATAACTGTTCCTCAGGTGTCTCTCTCTCTCTCTCTCTCTCTCTCTCTCTCTCTCTCTCTCTCTCTCTCTCTCTCTCTCTCTCTCTCTCTCTCTCTCTCTCTCTCTCTCTCTCTCTCTCTCTCTCTCTCTCTCTCTCCTCTCTCTCTCTCCTCTCTCTCTCTCTCTCTCTCTCTCTCTCTCTCTCTCTCTCCTCTCTCTCTCTCTCTCTCTCTCTCTCTCTCCTCTCTCTCTCTCTCCCTCTCTCTCTCCCTCTCTCTCTCCCTCTCTCTCTCCTCTCTCTCCTCTCCCTCTCCCTCTCCCTCTCCCTCTCCCTCTCTCTCTCTCTCTCTCTCTCTCCTCTCTCTCTCTCTCTCTCTCTCTCTCTCTCTCTCTCTCAGCGCCTCAGCAATACTGCTTTGTGGGTTTTAGTTCACTTTGCAAACTTTTTTTTCTAGATCTATACACATGGGCCACTTTTATGCTTCATGCTAAGTTCCTTTTTCAATTCAATATCAATACTACAACCTTCCTCATAGATCCCACTTTTTCCACACTCTTTTTTGGATGCTTTAATTAATAGATAGTAGTTATATATATATCACCAAACACAGGAAAAATTAAGTAGAAAAAAAAACACTGAAAGCACACAAGTGTAATGCAAGTGGTGACTGCCATACAGCAAAATTATCTAATGCATTAACAGAGGACAATTTTTTTTTTCTGTGACAGTTAAATTGTAGATGCTTTTTCAAACTTTGGATCAAAATTTCTAGAATTTAGCATTAGGACTCTGGAACGTATGAGGTTAGGGTTGTTTGAAGTGCGAGGTTCCACTGTACATATATTCATATAATTATTAAGTATCTGAAATTTAAAATCTTGTTTTTTTTAAATATTGCTTAAACTGTTAAATATTAATTAATCCATAAGTTTATACAATTTTAAAATGTGCATTTCTTACATTTCATCTTAAATATTAAAATATTTCAGTTTGTATATATTTAATTATGCTTTAATATTATGCATTATGTCCACATTTATTTACATATAAAAAGTAGCAACCTGTTTATGATAATAACATATTTCTTCTTGCTGTATATTTTTCTTCATCCCTTTTTTCATAAATATTTTCTAAATTTTCTGTTTCATGATGTTATAAATGTTTTTGTAACACTGCAGAATGGCATGATATAGAAAATGTATATAGCAAATGGTGTTCCTATGCAAGTGAATTAATTTAACTTGATAATAGCAAGTAATTTGTAAGCATTGTGTGTGAATATATATGAACATGAACAACAATGAATATATAATACCATGGTCACTTGCATTAAAATGTAAAGCTTTTTTGAATAGTTTCTTATTTTTGTGTAAATACAGTAGATATTACTGTCTAGACATAGACTTTTCAGAGAAATCACAGTAATTTGTAGTTTGTGCTGTTTTTTCATTGCTTAATCTTCTGCCATGTAGAACAGAAATATTTATTCCTGAATAATGCTTCTTGGTATTTTGCTTGAGTTTTTTTCACTATCACATTTTAGTAGCTGATGAGACGAGTTCTGATATTAGAGGCACTTTTTGTTTACTTTTTGTTCTCTTTAAGACTGCACACAAGTATTTTCTGTTTATTTCTTGTCATTTAGTTGATAGTTTGATTATTGCAATGTTTTTGAAGTTTGCTATTGCATAGGTTTTTTTAAATTTATGTATTCATTAGTTTATAAGTAGATATCAGAAAGATGAGAAGCTTCATTTGTAGAGTTTGTAAGATTTGCATTTAAATTAAGATGAGTAAAATGTATACAATGTGATTAAATTAAAATAAATGATGCATCCAATATTTATCAATTTTATATGCCTACCAAGAGTATCAGTTGTAGTAGCTAGTGATCTGGCTTGACAATAAAGTGTACATAGGTACAGTCCAACTGAAAAGATAATGGGTTCCAGGTGTGTTGAATTGGTGAAGAAATTTATACCATGAGGATCACTGGTCTTTCACATCTAAATGCTGTTGAGAAGTTTATTACTTTCCATCCCAGTAACATGTTTATTCTCTACCATTTCTTGGTGTGATATTTCCAGTACTAGTTCAAGATGGAGGCATTGTTTATCTCCTCTCTTGTAATGAACCATTGATCAGTGGCCTGTCAGGTCACTATCATAAAACATCAGCCATTACCGAAGAGGAAAGTCTGTTCTATGTGCCGAGCTTTATTAGAAGGCATTAGAAAGACATCTGTCGTGTGCTGAGAAAGACTTCCCCATCAGGTATTTATGTGGAAACTATCCGGTAAAAGAAACAAGGAAGACCAAGATAATCAATGTATAGCAATTATTAGGACAGATTCAACTATTCACTAAGAAACAACCACGAACTGGCAACAAATCATCCATCAATCGTGGAAAACTATGACTTCAAGCCTAAATGCCGTCTTCGGCCTGAGAGGAAAATGAATTAAAAGAATTCAATTTCTTGGTTATATTTATTCTGTACCATTTTCTGGAGATAGACAGATTAATAGCAGGCTTAACCATACTGGAGGAGAAAATTAGAAAAGAAAGAGATGCAGAACATAGCAGAAATGTTCATATTGACTCTGAAATATTTATAAACAATATACCAACCAAATGTGCAAAGACAAATATGGTGTTTTTTACTTACTTCTGCAATAATAAATGCAATATGTTTTATTTGCATGATGAATAATATTGCTGATTCATATAACATACATTTTCATGTATAGTTATGTTAAAAACAAACAGAAAGTAGTACAAAAAAGTATATATATACAGAATAAGTGTAATCAGTAATAGTTGGCCATTATGTAGAAGTTTCAGATTTTAAAAAAATGGTAAAATATTATTAAAGGTTTTTTGCAGTTTATAATGTGGAAATATACATTCAGTTATTATTATAGTATTAGTGGAAGCAAGTATGTAAATTATAGATTGAGATGCTTGCTCATGTGTGCAGACAAAGAAAGAAAGAGAGAGAGAGTGACATATGAATGCATGTGACATATGACAAAAAAATTAATACAAAATAAAAATATCTTTGATGATATAATGAATTGTCTAACCAAAATGTATTATTATTTTACAAGTTCAAATATTAAAGAATAACACCTGATATGCTTGCTTACCTTTGCAGATTTGACTCTGTTCATGTGTTTAGCTTTCCAATTATGGAAGAGAAAAACAGATTATCTGTGTTCTAGTGTAACTGGATTATAATAATGAATCAGGAACAAACTATAAGTTTTATTATATTTGACATAGTATCATGAAAAGACTATAATTTGATGAGTTCATGAACTTAATTTCAATATAATAGAAGAGGAGTATAATTGATATATTTCCTGAGTTTTTCCTTCTTCATTTCTTTTTTGCTTAATTTACTTTGCAGTATCGAGTGGAAAGATAGTTTTCAGTTTTTATTTTTGCTCTTTAATTGACATTATTCTGCTGTTATGATTAGTTTTTCTAGTATTTCATTTGTCCATCTTTTTCAGTGGTGCCCTATGAGTCTGTTATTTCATGATTGTATATAAAATATGGAAAAGTTAATATAATAAAGTTTCTTATTTTAAAATTGAATGATTGAAAATGAAGCAAACATGGCAAATTCATTAATTTAGAAAAAATAACATGGGAAGAAAACAATTCTTTGCAACATCTGGTATATTTAGATACAATAATTAAGCTTGATGGGCATACTTGGCAAGTATACTTAGCGAGTGTATTTAACATACTTGGCAAGTATACTTAGTAAGTGTATTTAGTATACTTAGTGAGTATATTTAACATACTTGGCAAGTATACTTAGTAAGTGTATTTAACATACTTGGCAAGTATACTTAGTAAGTGTATTTAACATACTTGACAAGTATACTCAGTGAGTATATATAACATGTTTGGCAAGTATACTCAATGAGTATATATGGTGCCAGATATATAAAGCAGGTATACTAAACAAATCTATAATGTCCACATAACACTCCTTGATTTCAACTAGTTATAGATAATGTCCACACACACACACTATGTGTACCCCAACCAACATTGATGTTCAGATCAATCTAGTTCAGATATCAGACTGCAGCATATCTGCCTTGATCGAGTTTACAACTTCAGTGATGTATTCCAGCAAATTATCCTGGTTTCCTGTGGGTGGTGGAGTTACATAAACTTTGTATTTCACATACTCCCAAGGAAAAAGTCACAAACAGTTAGATCTGATGATCTCAGGAGCCAAGTACAGAACACCTGGTCATTTTGTCCAGGTTATAGGTGCATGATAAGATGGGTGGATGGAATATTAGAAGCACTAGGAAACATAACAGCAGCAGAGGAGAACAGAAGAGCAAAAGATGGCAAATTATATCTCCCCTCGACCCTGAAAGGCAGATGAGGAAGGAAAGTAGAAGAAGAAGATCCATCAATGTGGCATTGGTTGAATATGGAAATATTTTTTAGATACACAGCATTAACTTTATTCATTAAATTGATACTTTCTATGGATAGTTCTAATTTGTAACATTACTAGAAGATATAAATGTTTAAGTTTAATTTCTTTGTCCTTAGAAATACTTTAGTAAATTAAATGTTTTTGAAGATAAATATTCCATATATTGTTTAATTTGTCTCTATTTTGTGTAGTATATAACATATATATATATATATATATATATATATATATATATGTAAAATTCAAAGACTAATAATTTTTTTAATTGCTAATTATATTTTTAATCATTAGTGACAATCAATGACTTGATATTAACAATTTACATATCTGAAAACAGTATAACTGTCTATTTCCTTTATATATTCTCAACTGTGGTGAATTGCCTAATTGTCCTTTCTGCTTGTGTCATCCACGATAATCCTCTGATGGTTCACATCCCTTCCTGTGACTATGTTCCTGTGTCTTGATGTTCCTTGTCCACATATTCCCCAAATCCTTGGCTTGGACAAGTCATGCATTTGTTATGACATTTGGGTTAGCATGGTTAAACCCAAATATTTAACATAATTAATTTGGAAGGGAAGTAGGAGCCTGATTTAAATCAGTACTATCAACAACTATATTGTGACATAAATGTACTCACGTACAACTCAGAAATATCTCTTACTCAAGTATAGATTACGATTATTAATATATTTGTGATGCACATTGAGAATCAGCACTTTAAAAGAATTTTTATTTTACACATTTCTAAACATATTTTTTTTATTTGCTTCATTCTTAGTCTACTCCCCTTCCATCATTGGTGAGTATTAACCTGATTTCCAGTTAGGGAATCAGAAAGATAGATCAACTAAAAGAATTAAGCTAAAGAATGTTAGGCATAACTAAATAAAACAACACATTCTCAAAATTCTGAGTTTATTATTGTTTGGTGTAAATTTGAAACTGAAGCTAGATTATGTATATGAATCTCCTTCATTGTACTAATTATTTGTGCATTTCCAAAAATATTTTATCATGCAGTAAAAGAATATAGTAAAGAATCAATAAAGGTACAATTAATTTATGATCTCTATGCACATTCATTTTATTGCATTTAGAATTTTATGAGTTTTTTTTATTTGCTCTCATCAATATTTTGTAACTTTCACTGTGACTGTTTAACAGACTAAACTGAAATAATATGTACTTTATAAATAATAAGATTTTTGAAACTTTTTTTTTAAATATAGTCCTCATGTTTAAGTAAGAAAATTGTTTATTTTGTAGGGCATTTCATTTCACGTTTAGAGTCACTGTTTTTGGAAAAGCAGACAACCGTTCATGTCCCATAAATAGTGTCTGTTGCATGTTGTGTTTGTTATATGGTTGTCAAATAATTCTTATGTTGAACAGTCATTTTTCTTAAAAGATTTTACATTACAAACCTTTTGTAGTGTGTCATGTGCTAGTTTGGTTTTTCTTTTCATTTAGTATTTGGAAGTAATCTTTTGTAAGCTTGTTAACATTTTTGTTAAAAATAAATTGTTTATTTCATTTTTTTAATAATAAACACATTTTAAGAATTATATTAATGATTCCCTATTTCTGTCTCATTGTTGCAGGATCTGAGGATTTTCATATGCAACAGAGTCAAAGTGATTCTTCAGCTGTTCCAGAGTTATCTGGTCATCTCCATCGATCCTTAGACTGTGGCCCCCTAATCATCCCCAATGCTATACAGCAGCAGCAGCAGTTAGTACCTCGGCAACTACAACACAGGAGAAGCAGTGCTGAAACTCTTGTGGCAAAAGTTAGTTATGTGTATATCTAAACTACATTATAAGCAAATTTTTAGCAGTCAATTTATACAGTTGTTTTCTCTCAGACTATTGTTTTTGTCAAGCAAGATTACTAAGAATTAAAATATATGTTCTCTGCTATTGATTGGCATATGCAGTGTGTATGTGTGTTCTTTCTTTTCTTGTTTTTTTTGTAGGGAAAGTCATTAACTCTTAGAAGTCCTTGGTTTTTTTTTAAAAGTATTTTGGGATATAGGTTCCTAATTGTGGACAACCACAGAAGATCTTTGGTCTGAACCTCGACTTATTATATATTGATGAATAGGAGATTGGATGAGCTTTTGTTTAGTGTTAATGTTTTTGGAATTAAAATGTCTTTGCTTAATAATATTACCTAATTTCTTTGTTACTAAAAATAAGCACTAACCTAAAAATACACAACATAAATAATAACCAAGAAGGGAAAAAAGTATGAAGATTATTATGACAATTTTTAATACATTTATTTACAACATTTATTTTTACATAAATTACAAATGTTATACAGACAAATTTTCAACAACACATCTAATGTTAGAAAGGAAGGATACCATAATTCATTTGGAAAGAAATTAAAGAAATCATATTATGTAAAATATATATTTCACAATGGTTATAAAAAATATATAATAATTGTTATTTAAATAAAGTATATACTAGCGCATGCAAACGTTCACACTTCCACACTTTCATACACAAACCCAAACATGCAATAAATGAAAGAAACCTGCTGGTTTGGGAAACATCTGTATCAGTTTTTCAGTCATATTATGACTTGCAGGATGTCAATTTATCATGCTGCTGAAGCAGAAATGCCTGACTTATAATTGTACTTCTCATTTCTATTTTTTTTTTAACAGAGAAATCAATTTAGTAACAAATCAGATATAGCTGGAACAACCTGATGGCAGTCATTTACTTTCTTTACAATCTCAAACAGTGAGACAGTAATAGTTTTATCTATACCAGCAAGTTTCTTTATGAGCTCCTTGGTGAATTGAAGCTGTCAGTATTTCTAGAAAAATTCCAAAAATTTACATCCATTTACAATTTCACACAATAATATAATTAAATGTGGTACATTATCACCAGAAAGGAAAATGGTTGAATAAAATGAAAATAGCAATCTGTTGATGATATGTGAAGGAAAAAATGTATTATTTATTATAAATAGTATACAAGTATTCAAAGACAGATAATTTTCAATTCAAAATATCATATTTCACATACTTTATTTTCCTTGACTAGAAGTGTGTTGCTATCTATTCTTCTCAAACTTTTACACAAACTAATCCAAAGTTCTTCAAAATACACTTTACTTGATGCATTTATGTCCACAAATAATGAAATTAGGCACCAGATATAGTATACTACTAAGTATTAGCGGGTGTGGCCTCTATTTGTCAGAAATAAACACATATTTACATAAAAAATTCAACTAGTCTATTTACATAACAAAGAAAATATCATGTGGTAATTGAAGGAAATAATTATGAATCTTCTTCTAGATATATTGAATAAGAGTATTGATGAATATTTATACAGAATCGTTACTTTATTTTAAAATATTAACCCGTATTCTGCCCAAGCTGATGTGTTGGTTTTGGTACTGTAGTACCTTCATAAGTGGAGCCGATGTGTCAGTAGTGGTCCAGAAAAAGTTAAATCCAAATGAGTGATGTAGTCAGAATAATTAGATGACATTTTATTAGTAAAATAATCAACTTTAGACACTCACTTGAAGAGCCCCAAACTGTCAGCTTCCAAAATAATGTCATGTCAGCCATAAAATTAGTGTGGTTTACAGATTAAATGAACTAAAATTGAAGAATATTCTTGTTTTTTTTTTTTTTACGTTTGATTAAAGTCTTAATATTAATGTTGATATAATGTGATTTTTCATCATATTTTTCCCTCAAAATATCTTGTAAAAAGCTTGGCAAACATCAGACCACCCGATCATAGATATTTCTACAAAATTTAAATACACCAAACATTTGGAAGTTAAAAAAGCAGGAATTTTATGAAAAAGTATGCACAATAAAAAATATTATTTTAATTCACATATTGTCTCCCCATAAAGGCCCTAACGGGGTTGTGATAATTGAGCAATGTGCTGTAGGACAATAACTCATACAATACAGCCACTCCACCATTGTCGTGCACCATGGAAAAGCAAAAGGGGGTGTTATATTTTTTTTGGTGGTCAGAGGGTGTGAAACCTTCAGAAATCTGCAGCAAAAATTATATTTAGTAAATGGAAACATTGCTTTTGAAAAGTGCAGTGTGACTGTGGAGCAGCCTTGTTGTAAAAGCTATTGTACTGGTGCATACTACTCAATCTTTGTGACCTCTATTTGGGATAATGTTAAGAAACCATTTTGTGCACTGAAATAACATTTTTTATACATGGCAGAAAGCCAGAAAGAATGGACGAACACAACTTGAGCTCTTGAAGCATCTAAAAGAAGAGGTCGAGCATTACGATGGCAGTGACCAGGGCATTCTTCTGGTTAGAGTCACAAGACTACACCCACACATGCATACTGAGTGATTCAATGATAATGATGGATTTAATGATAAAAAGTGGAGGCAGGCTTTGTACACATGCAATGTGTAGAGTAATTGCAGAAGTAAAAAAATACGTATGGTCACCTTTGTCTATGTCCCTGGACATGCGGGAGTACTGGGAAATGAAAGAGCGGACAGGTTGGCTAGCTGCGCTATCGTTGAGGACAGTCAACCAATGGATCGGGCGGACATTATCAATGCCCTCCGAGATGTGGGAAGGGCACAGGACTTTGACAAACATGAGTCCACATCACTCCTTCGGATGAAAGAGATGGGAGTTAAGTTGAGTACAACCAGAAATGAGAAACTTAGCAGGCATGTAAGAAGACTTATCAACCAACACAGAACTGGAGTCAGTCGCTGGACACTGCGAGACTTGCTGAACAGAGGATCTGAGTACCTATGGACATTTTTGGAGTGCAATGATGATGACCCATAAATAACTCAATAACATTTTTTATGCATACTTTTCCATACACTTTAAGTGTGTTATACATAAATCGATATAAATAAATGTTGTCCACTTGAATCAATTAACCCCTTCACTATTAGACTTTATAAAAAAAAAAGTACTTCCTGGTCCCAGAGAAAAATTGAGGGCAATAACATATATTCTTTAGAAAGGCATATCTTTGGATCTTCTGTACCTACATGCTTTATTTATATAAGTTTATTGAAGCAAAGTGGATGAAGAATTTGAATATGTAAACATGTTTGTAGTGATTTAGTAATAAGTTAATAAATAAAAAATGTGTTTTTTTTTGTTTTTTTTGAATGAGGAAAAATTGAAAACCTTTGGATGTTTTTATTCTTGCTTGCTTGCTTGCGTTAGCCCAATGACTAAAGGAATACACTTCATCATCCGCCCTTAAAAGGACGTTAAATGGGCGTTAACAATTTTTTTTTACAATAAATTCTTACAAACTCCTTTACTCATACCAGAATGCTCATGTTGTGTTTGTTGGCCGTGCCTCCTTTCACTGCTATCACCTCGTGACCGAAACCCACTAAGACTTTGTCTACCATGGGAGCCACGATAGCTCAGTGGTTAGTGAACTGGACTATAAAGGACAAGGTGTAGGGTTTGATCCCAAGCGACGGCTTCCGGGTTCACCCAGCCTTAATGGGTACTGGATTTTTTTCTGGGAAATAAAGCAGCACGGGCGTAATACCGACCACATTACCCCAAAAATCATGTGCTGAAGGTCTGTATAATATAGGGTCACTAACACCATATTTCCCTATACGCCACTTGGCGTGACGGGGGTACTTTACTTACTTTTTACTTTGTATACCATGACCTGATGAAGGAATTATTCCCATGCTAGAACTAGTAGACAGTATATCTGACCCGACAGTAATTCTATGTGTAGAAGTGCTGGGTTGTACATCAACAGAGCAGCAGACACTACTGACATGTACTCTTGTGATCCAGAACTTGACAAAACAGTATTAACACGCTCACTTAAGTCACTGTCACGTATCACTGTCTGAAATGTTAAATTCCTCTTCTTGTCCATGTTTCTGCACCATACAGGAATATTGAGAAGATGTAACATTTTGATATTCTTAGTTTTAGCCCTGGTGTTATTTGTTTTGATGTTAGTATATTTTTCATGGCATTAAAATGACTTTTTGCCATACCTATTCTTTTGTTTATTTCAGTTGTACATTTTCCATCACTGGTTATAGTGTGTCCCAGGTAGTTGTAGCTCTGAACTGTCTCCAGATGTATTCCTTCAACTTTGATATTTAATTGTAGGTCTTGAGAATTTTCTTTGTTTATGATCATAGTTTTAGTCTTTTTAATATTCATATCTAGTCCATATATTTTGCTTGTCATGTTTATTACATTAAGTAATTGTAGATCTTTAGGATTTTCTGCTAGTAGTACAGTATCATCAGCATATCTTAGGTTATTGATTATCTTTCCATTAATATTTAGGCCTGGCATCTCAGTGATGTTTTTAAAGATTTGCTCAGTATATAGATCGAACAAGCTTGGTGATAGGATGCATCCTTGTCTTACTCCTCTTTTTATATCAATGGGTGTAGAGTTCTCCTTGTTATATTTTATCATTGCTATTTGCTCCCAGTACAAATTACATATTAGTCTTATGTCTGTGTCGTCCAGATTTATATCTTTTAGGCAGTCTATAAGTTGATTATGGTGTATTCTATCAAATGCTTTGGTGTAGTCTATGAAGCAAGCATATATTGGTATGTTTACTTCTATGTACTTTTCAATCAATGTCCTCATGCTGAATATGGCTTCTTTTGTCCCACTGATTTTCCTGAATCCAAATTGCTGCTCATCTAATTCAGTATTAATTTTATTCTGAATCCTTCCTTGTATAACTTTTAGTAAAATTGTGGTTACCTGGCTCATTAGGCTTATTGTTCTAAAATCACTGCATTCAACTGCACCGTTCTTTTTAGGCAATGCAATGAAAGTTGTTGTTTTTAGTTCATTTGGCATGTATCCTGTATGGTATATGTCATTGCATATGTCTGTGATCACTTCAATGCCAAAATTCTTCTGGTGCCTGTATCATCTCTATCTGTATATTGTCTGGTCCTGCTGCCTTTCCCTTTTTCATTGTTTTTATAGCTTTTTCTATTTCAGATTTCAGGATTTTATAGCTGGAAGTACATTTTATAAATGGTTTTTTGTCCCTTTTCGTCATGAAATAATTCTGTTATATATTCCTGTCATCTATCAATTATATCTTTGTTGTCTGCTAGCATTCTTCTCTCTTTGTTTGCATTACATCCGCTTCCTGCAGCTTTTTTGTCTTTATTAGTCATTCTCTTTATATCTGTGTGCATCCCTCTTAAATTTTGTTTACTTTACATAGTTTCGATTTCTAGACATCTTTGCCAGTCTCTTTTGCCTTTTTGCACATTTTTCGTATTTCATTATCAATTTCCTTGTATCTGACAATGTTCTTCGCTTGCCATCTTTCTTCCATTTTTTCTATGATGTTGTCAGTTATTCATTTTGGTTTTTGTTACTTTACTTTTTGGGTAAGGTGTCACAGAATTCTTGTATGCTGATTTGTATGCATTGCCATTTGGTTGTGACTTTTTCTTCATGATTTTCTCTTCTGTATTGCTCAATCCCTTCTTCTAGCTGCTTCTGATATGTGTTCGTTACCTGTACTGTATAAGTTACTCTAATATCTTTCTGATTTAAAGCTGTTGTATCTATTGGTATTGCTGAATTAGTCTTTTGTTTGTTTCTCTTTAGCTTGATTTTCATTTTAATCATAACAGGATTGTGATCTGAATTAATATCTGCTCCTGGATAGGTTTTGGCTTTTTTGACGCTGTTCTAGAATCTGTCTTTTATCATTATGTAATCTATTTGATTCCTCTTCCTATCTCCAGGGCTTTTCCATGTGTATAATTTCCTTTGCTCAAAGCAGGTGTTACATATTATCAGCCTGTTTTCTTCACAAAATTGAATTAATCTTTCTCCTCTGCTATTTCTTTTTCCTAAACCATGATTTCCTATAATGGTTTTATATCTACCTTTTCCTACTTTAGCGTTCATGTCACCCATTACAATCAAGATGTCTGAAGATTTCACTTGCTTTATAACTGTATTTAGATTTTCATAGTATGCCTCTATTTGTTCCTCTGTATAGTATTGAGTAGGTGCGTATAGTCTGTATTATGCTATGTCAAATGGTTTTGCCTTCATTTTTAATAATATAATCCTATCATTGTATGTCCAGTAGGTATTTATATACTTTTGTAGTTCTCGTTTTATAGAATGCCTACTCGCTTTGATGTTCTTTTGTGTTACCTGAATATATAAATGTATATTTATCGTCTTGTATGTATCCATTCCTTCCATCTTGTTTCTGATATGCCTAAAATATCTATGTTTAATCGTTCTGCTTCTACCATAAGATTTTCTAATTTTCCTTGATTGGTATAAGGTCCTAACATTCCATGTAGTTATGTTTAGTCGTTCCTAAAAAATAGTTAGAATTTCTCTCCATGGCTTTCTTTGGAATGTTATATGATGAGGCTCCAATCTCTTTCACGGTGGTCTGCCATATTCGTCTTTCATGTTCTGAATATGCCTCATGTGTACCACATACTTTGCTGTTTTCACTTTCTAGGCCGTTGATCATTTGTGATTCTTCTGCCCCATCCACCGTCACAGACTTTTCACATTTGGGTTGAACATACCCGGCCGGCGCCTTGTTATCGAAAACTATGTGTTTGCCTGTCGATCCGCAAACACACGACACAAAGAAGAATAAATCATATTCCACTTAAATATCGGTAAAGTTCACAATCCATCCACTCGTCAGAAGTAAAACATACACCAAAACAGGTAATAGCAACACATAATTTCACAACTAGACTATCACGTAAGTCATTTAAATATATCAGCAAGAGCCGAATTATAAAAATAATGATCACATGTAGCCACTTTGACACCAGAAGGACTCAATTCAAAAAAAGATCTTTACAAGGATTGGAAACTAGAATAAAAATGTATATAAGAGAAGGAGTATCTAGGTCTACGCCCTATGGGCCGGCTACGGCTCGAAAGGACAATAGATATTGTCCCTGGGGGCATTCAGAATATCATTGCTGCCCATTGTCCTGCCTTACTTCAGCCACACTGGCAATTATTGAGTTATTTGCAAGTCATCATCATTGCACTCCAAACATGTCCATAGGTGCTCAGATTCCCTCTTCAGCAAGTCTCGCAGTGTCCAGCGACTGACGACTCCAGTTCTGTGTTGGTTGATAAGTCTTCTTACACGCCTGCTAAGTTTCTAATTTCTGGCTGTACTCAACTTAACTCCCATCTCTTTCATCTGAAGGAGTGATGTGGACTCATGGTTGTTGAAGTCCTGTGCCCTTCCCACATTTCAGAGGCCATTGATGATGTCCACCTGATCCATTGGTTGACCGTCCTCAACGATAGCGCAGCTAGCCAACCTGTCCGCTCTTTCATTTCCCCTCAAATTATTTTCAAATCCTTTTATTAAAATTACCACACTGGAAAGTCTGTCATCACATTCACTACCTCTTATACCCACATGCCCTTGCACAAAAATGAAGCAGGCACTTTTTAGAATAAATCTCCACAGAGGTTCTAACCACTGCCACCGATCACAGCCAGTTGCAATCGTTTTGATCATCCTCATTGAGTCACTGAGGAAAATACATGTGTCTCAAGACTGTGTCTCAAGCTATGTCAATGTTTTTGTAACTGCCATAATTTCCATGGTCAAACCAGTTATGTTCCAATCACTAACCACTACACATCTGCTATTCCCATTATATTAGGCTACATTTAAACCATTACAAGTTTTCCAATTTCTCTCAAGTAAACATTTAGGCACCAACAGGTTATATTCCTTAGTCTGCCATCTATAAAAAAAAAAATAGCTTCTGCATACTTTCTCTCAAATGTAATCATTAATAATTTTTTCTTATGATTAACATAGACTTCCATCATTTTATCATTTATTTTTATTGCAAAATATCTTTTCTATAGGGTGTTTATAAAGTCTCACTACACTTGGTATCTAGGTCAATTTGAAAAAAATGTTTATGACTTCATCACAATATGTGCTCAATGGTAAGTTCACTTGTTGCGACAGTTTTCTTAATGACTTGTCTGGACTTTTAAGGATTCTGTCTTGGATATCTAAACATATTTCATCATTCACAGCAGGCCTACCAGATCGTGGAGCATCTTCCACATTTCCAGTAGCAATAAACTTATTCAACAAATTTCATTGACAGTGGGAGCACATATTGTGATGACGTCATAAACATTTTTTTTTCAAATTGACCTAGATACCAAGTGTAGTGAGACTTTATAAACACCCTGTATATTTCCACTGTAAAAAAAAATTTTCCTTCTTTGCAGGTTCTTCAAGATGAGGGGTTGAACCGCTGGGTAGACCCACAGTGTTTGCAAAGGGAAATTGCAGAGGCAACAAACATGACTCCAGAGGAAATGAATGTGGCAGCCAGAGAGATTATAAGACGTTCCCAGCACATGGAATCTAATTACCATGACAATAATAATCTCTCAGGAGCTTCTGCACATCATAGACAATCTCCATCACTTCAGCAACAACATGAAATGCAAGAACGCACACTATACTTTCCGTCAGACTCTGTAAACAGACAACCAATGGTAAATGTGACTACTTTATAGCATTGGCTTTGCAGACTAGGCATGTGGCTAGTTAAGTGGATAGTTCTTTAACAGATTCTGTTTTGGATGTATTCTAATCAGTCTGTGAGTTGGAATGAGTACCATGTGCTTATTAACAAACACTACTTTCAATGGTTTGTGTACACACAACTGAGCTGAAAGTTATTTATCAGCATTGTGTGCTTTTATCAGCACAGTGAATTCTGCAGGAGTTATTATCAAGGCAAAATCATAATTTTCTGTGTAATAATAAATTAGATTGTTGCCACTTATCAGACTGCATTTTTCTGCATGATATGAGTGGATTAACTAATGACTTGTGGTTTTCTTGTGTGGAATGATTTGAACAAAGTATTATCTATAATGACAAGGCTCAAGTATTAAAGTTTTCTTCAAGACAGAGTATATTTATTATTTATCCACTCAGATTGGCAGACATAGCCATGGAAGGGGTTTGTTATACAGACCACTTTTTTAGTATTATCAGGTTTTGGTGAAAGACCTTCATCAGAACTGATTAAAGAAATATAAATGGGAAGCCAATAACTACTTGTCTTTCTTGTGTGCTCCAACTTAAATATTGAGCTTGTAGTTCTCAAGTATGGAAAGGATGAATTTGGACAACATGCCTGGTCATGCTGCTACTTAACACTTGCTTGCCACTAACACACCTACTAATATAACTTTGAACTGTTATCTGCATTTATCATGTGAAGTCATAATAATTCTCTCAATTATGTAAATAATTTTTCTATAAGAGCTTCATTATATATTTGTCCCAGAAAAGCATTTTAAATATCACAGATATCACATGTTTTCATATATTCTTTCATACTTGGGCATATAACCAGATGTATTAACATTATTTGGCTATAGAGAAGTGAATGTGTTCATAACATACAGAATGACTCGAATAGATCTATTTGTGTTTCAGTTGTTAATATAAAATGCATATCACCAAAGTCATAGCAGCCAAATTTTGATTTACCACACTGATATGGTTATCTGTTGTAAATTTAAAATAATAATTTGTAATGTGAACATTGTTTGGATGTAAAAGATATTTTATCTTTTCTATGAATTTTAATTTGTTGAATGATGTCTGAAGCCTTTACTCCATACAGCTTGTGTGATTGAAGTATTGACACTAACAAAACTATAACACACTAATTGACTAGTATTACTATAGAGTCTATTTTTGTTAAACATGACCAGCTGTGAATTAGAGTGAAATCTAAGAGAGAAAATAGAAAAGTATATGTCTACAGTGCACATTAACTAATTGGATATATATATATATATTTATATATATTCAATTATATATATTTTTTTTCAAATCTTTTTATATAGAGATTTTCAAGTTTGAAGTTTCAGTTAGGCTTGTAAAATATTTTTTTTTATTTTAGTTGTAAAATATATAACATTTTGTTAACTTTGTAATTTGCAGTTTCATGGTTCAGTTTCAGCTAGTACAAGTTTCAAGTTTTAATCCTTAACAGTCTATAAGGATAGATTTCATGCCTTATATCTATTTTGTACAGGTACTGAAGTGAGTTTTAACATATGGATGTGAATCATGAACAATAAGACAACAGATAAGAAAATCACTAGAGGCTGTGGAAATATGGTTTTACAGAGGAATGCTGAGAATACCATGGACAAGAAGAATAATGAAAATGTTCTGAAAGAGGCCAAACCAAAAAGAGAGCTATTTTCCAATATATAAAGAAACAATTGTCACTTTTTTGGTCATGTAATGAGAAGGAAACAGCCAGAATATATAGTGATAACTGGGGATGAAGAGAGAGGGAATAAAGAGGGGAGAAAAGATACCAGACAGTTTAAGAGAATGGCACGGCAGAAGGTCAATAAAAGCAATGAGAAATAAATGCTAAGATCGAGAGTTGTGGAGGGACATGATCACCTAAGCCAGCAGCCATGGTACTTGATGATGATGACTGAAGGGTGAGATTAGCCTATAATTTTTCAAGGTCATATGTGAAATCAAGATAGTAGATTATCACAGGTTTTCATTCAGAAATAAATTTATTTTCTTTGGTGGATTATTTGGCAATTTATATTTTAAGTGGGGGTTTATGATGAAATTAAGAAAGCTCAGATATCAAAATTAACATTTCTGTGATTATTGGGAAAATATAACAAATTTAAAGTACATTTTGAATTTATTCAAGACAATTTGATTTGGATGAGAACGTAACAATCGTTCAATTGCATTCAGAAGTTTGCACAATTTTGTATAAAGTATGAAATGAAAAAAGGAAAGCAAAAAAGAAAAAGGTGCATTAAACCAGTTAGCTAATATGCATGTAGCCATCATTTTAACGTAAACTCGTGTATCGCTTTACTGATAGCAACTGAGCAGATTTGGGGCTGTGGTCTCAATGCTATAAGATTACATCTGCTAGCAATTGATGTCATGCACTTGTCACTTTAAAAATCCATCTCTAGCATTTGTTCTTATCTTGTAATTCATAACATTGTTTATATCTTGCTCACAAAAAGAAACAAAAGTTAAGAATTCAAATCCACAATTATGTGTTTTTTAAGAGTAATTGTAGTTCAGTTTAACCTTTAATTACGATACCTATCTGTGGTCGACATGTTTACGATACCATAGTAAAAATTACTACCACTTAATTGTAACATTAGGTGCTCTAAAATTGTGTTTTCTTTTAACTTTTTGACACACAGCTGTGTGTTTACACTAGGCGAGGCACGAGGAACTCAGATTTCCTGTTTCAGGTTGATTTATGACCTATCGGTACAGGTGCCGTTAAGACCATCAGTATTTTTGGTTACCTCATAGTGTTATTCGCTGTGTTTCCTGAGTTACAAAGAGTTGTTTGATGTCAGCCAATGACTAAGGAAATTTCCCTGGTCACACCAAAAAAAAAACCTACCAATTTCTTGAAAAGTGGCGTGATTTTATTTTTTTGCATTATATGAGATCTTATAACAGTTATAGATGTCTGAACATGGCAAAGTGTCAAATTTTGAAGAATTTGTTTTTTGATGCAGTAATTTTACTATGTTATTGTAATCAAGGGTTAACTCTTTCCAATCTTTGGCAGACATTAGGTTTTCTTTAGGTTTGGACCAGATAAACTTTCAGTTTAGATAAATTCCATCACATGTCCTTTTCATTTTACAATTTCATGCAATAATATAATTAAATGTGGTACATATTATACATCACCAGATAGGTAACTGGTTGAAGAAAATGATAATAGCAATCTATTGATGACATCTGAAGGGAAAAATATATTATTTATTTATTATAAATAGTATAAAAATATTAAAATGGCAGATAAATTTTAATTCAAAATATCATATTTTATGTACCTATATTTTTCCCTGACTAGAAGCATGTTGCTTTCCATTCTTCTTGAAATTGTACACAAACTAATCCAAAGTTCTTCAAAATACACTTTACTTCTTGCATTTATGTCTAAAAATATTGAACTTAGGCACAAGAAATGGTGTGGCCACTATTTGTCAGAAAAAAAACACACATTTACATTGAGAATTCAACCACTATATCTACAAAACAAAGAAATACCATATGGTAACCGAAGGAAGTAATTATGTAACTTCTTATAGATATCAAATACAAGTATTGGTGAATATTTATACAGAATCTTTACTTTACTTTAAAATATTCAACCGTACTCTGTCCTAGCTGATGTGTCAGTTGTGTTCCCATAGTACATTCATAAGTGGAGCCAATGTGCCGGTTAGTAGTTTGAAAAAAGTTAACACTTGTTGCTGTTAGATTTTCACAAAGTAACAGAATAGACTTTGTATCAGAATAACATTGCTTAGATTTCTGTGAACTTGTCATCTGATTCAGCAAGCTTTGAGATGAACTTTTATAAAAACATAATTGTTATTCTGTCTTCTATTTATGTTATTTCTACTTTTGCGTCTATAGTTTTAATCTTTCTTATGCCCAAAGTCCTAATTTTTCATATTTCTTTTCCCCCAAATTTGATTCTACAAGTTTCTGTTGAATGTAATAATCTAATAGACTGTAAGATTAGGTAACATTTTTTGTTCTTTTGTTTATGGTTATGGTTGAAAATAGTTTTAGCAGATTATTATGGAGTCTCTTTAAAAGCATACTAAATGTCCAACAGGGAGAGAGGTGAATGTTTGAGCAATTCAAATAATGTTTGTGATGGGTCTTAAACTCAACTTAAGCCATGTTTATTTTCTCTGAAGGGCAAAATAAAAATTCTAACTCCATATAATGCATACCTTCCATTTTTTGTAAAGGTAAACCACTACATTTTCTTACAATGCTAATTTATAGGGATGTTAAAATTGTAATAATTTTATTATTGTTTAGTAGTATAAGATAATTATGTGCTTATTATTACATTTGTGATTTAAAATATGCATTCAGGTAATTTACTCTTTTCAAAATAGTTATTCTAGAAATACTTACTTCTAATGGTTAGTTTAATTTCTTTATGTATCCATTTAGAAAAATCCATTCTGTATTTTTTCTCAAAATAAAGAAATTCTTACAAGATGGAAGGTATGTTTGACTCTGAGGATAGTGTTTCCCTAAATTCTAAAATGCCAATAATAGCTAGCCCTGAAATGTAAACTGTCTCTCCTGAAGTAGTAGTTTTTAGCTTGTTGATTTTAACTCTCTTGATCTTCTTAATTAAATTAAATAAATAATTAAATTATTAATAATGACATTTTTCAGCGTCTAGATACAAGAGAGTGTCTGTTGTCAGTTGATAAAATAGGTGGTTGAAAATTTGTGCTTTAAAATATCATTCCAGAAAAATAGACCTTTGGTCTTTCATGACTGTTTGGCTTGGCTCTCATATGTAAAAAGCACTGGCACATGTACTAAATAATTGTTGACTTTGTCACACTTGTTGCTATAGTAACTGTCTCAATTATTTTTTTTAGTGGTTTCTACACTTTTTCTACCTTTGTGATTGTTCATTTTTACTTATTTTTTTTTTGGTGTGTTTTGTAGTTATATGTGCTGTTATTATAGCTACTTTAATACTCATTTCAATACCCAAAAATGTTCTTTTCTGGTTATTTGAGTTGGGTGTGTAAATGTCTTGTTTCAGATCTAGAATGCATACAAATGAAATCCCTTAGATAATTTTACAACTATTACCAGCAATTAGATTTACATTAGCATATATAAAACATAGCAATCTTCAAAGCCAGTGTAAGCTTTAAAATAAAAGTCAAAAATGGCTACAACTGGGATAATTAAATATATGACTGTGTGGATGGTCACCACATTATATGAAATACCATGAATAGAGTCCAGAAATATTCTGTATTAAAATATTTGATCTGATAATTTGATTTAGTCCTTGACCTTCCTATCTGGCTCTTTTAGAGCTGAATAAAACTGTTTCTAATTTTGCTATCAGAATCATCATCATCGGGTGCCATCTCCGCAACGAAGGTTGGCTACCATGGAGCACCATTCTGCTCTGTCTCTTGCTTTGTTGGTGCAGGTTGTCATAGGCTGATTTGTCCATCTTTTGATGTTACTCGTCCATGTTAGTCTTGGTCTGCCTCTGCTTCTGTTACCTTGTATTTTCCCCTCCAAAATTACTTTTAGTAGGCTGTTGTGTCTTTTAACATGCCCCAAAAATCGCATTTGTCTTGTTTGAATTGTGTTTAGTAGCTATCAGAATAACATGCCTTAAAGCCAAATACTTTGGATTAATAAAGCCCTTTGAGTTATGTTCTTAGTGAAATAATTCTTAATTATTATTATTATTATTATTATTATTATTATTATTATATTTATTATAGGATCATCCTTACTCTTGAAAAGCGTCAGAGTAAACTCAGAGAAACAACTATGACTTGAACCTGTAAAATAACAAAGCTTAGTCATTCCTCACTGTACACAAATATCAATTTTAGAAAACTCACCCCATTCATCAGATGCTTAAATCATTAATGTAAAATGCCAAGTATTAGCACTGTATTCTACACACACCTTTCTGTACATTCTGGATCATCTGTAATTACTTATAATTTCAAGGTCAATGCAAAATGATATGTAAATAGTGGCTGTATAAGATTTAGGGAATGAGTGTAATAAGAAAAGCTTATTATGTTCTGAAGTATAAACTATAAGTGTAACTACATAGTGAAAAAGAAAAAGCAATATAACATACTGGCTAATTGATGTTTCATACACAGTGTTGTTGTCAGCAAGCACTATTCTATGGCACGCCCTCTAACCACACACTTAATGCATTCTCAGTCTTTGCTAGCACTTTACCACAAATTAAAGAAAGTAAGAGACTAGCTTTTAACATGGTGAGTGCAGTGTTAACACATAAATCACATCTTTTTTTCTTTTTTTTTTTAACTTGAATGCTTGATTTGCTTCTAACATCCTTTTACCCACATCAACAAGCTATTGTGCTACTGTTTTTAAAAAATCTCTTATTTTAGTTTTAATCATTAGTTGACTGCATCTTAGAAGATGTGTTTTGACTAAAGCATCAAAACACACAGGTCACTACACTGTAGTGAATGAATAAAGTACAAGTTTGGAAAGTGAAATGAATGGGTATAACTTGTTTGGTGTCATGTTATGCAGAAAGCAGTGATAACTGTGTCATTCATCCTGTCACATCCAACTTCACCCTGTTATATCCAACTTCAGCCTACCACATCCAACTTCAGCACAGAATTCTTTGGAACTGCTGCCTTACTCACTATACCAGACTGATTTGTCTATTTCCTAGGCAACTATGGAGAAGCAGAATAGAGTCATGCTCAGTCATGATTCACTGACCTTGACAGATATCAGCTATGGGTTACTGACTGTTACTGATTCATTAACTAAAGGTCATCTACTGACCTCGAGGTTCAAGTTATCTGTATTTAATATTTATAAGCATATTACAAATTCACATTTGTTTTGCTACTTTCTGATATTTGATGTTGAATGAATCCATAAATACAGAAACCACTAATATGGAAAGCTGACTATATCTGTACTCATACTACTCTGTAAATTCTTGTAGTTTTGCAGACATAATCTGTATCTGCTACTGCCATTCTTATTGGGGATGTCATTAATATACTAGTTATCTGTAAAAGAAAATCTCTACATCAGCAGCATAGGCATTTTCTGTAAATCATTTATGACTAGAAAACACTCCTTAATAGTTTTATTTAATTATTTACGCAACCACTAATCCTAGTTTCTATTCTGCACTTTCTAATTCCTTGTTAAAGGCATTCTTGTCATAAATAGGTTATCTGAACCTGTACTTTTTAAAAATTATCCGCTAACAGTTTGTGTTTATCATGTTCTCATTTCATTTTCTGTTGTTTGCATTGTTATATAGGTAACCTGTTGTTGATGGTTTCTTATAAATGTGCCTCTGTCCAGCTGGTCTGGTATTTTATCTGAGGCTGGCATTAATCCCGCAACAGGCTTGGCTGGTTTATAATTGAACTGTTAACAAAGACTTGTTTATAAATGTACTGTTAACAAAATCTGGTTTATGATTGTACTTTTAACAAAGTCTTCAGTCTCTGATGGTGATTAAAATTAAATTTGTGAAATTGTAAATATTTTATCGCACCAATCACATTTTAATGACAGGTTTTTCTGAAGCAAAAAAAAAAAACATGAGAAACAGATTTTGTAAGTAACATGTAATTAGAATATTCTGTGATGTGTAACCAGGGCAGTTGTGTATTGTTAATTACTTTTTAAAAGTTGTGAAGTTATAAGTTCTTAAGATTTACCTATTTTAGACAGACTGGGTCACATTTGAACATAATTATAGTTCACATTGGTAGATTGTATTAATTTTAATCTAATTTAATTGCTTGTTATGAATGTTGGTTTTCTTATGTTTTTATTATATTATGTTATCTTATCTTATAAATGCTATATTTTGCCAACATATGATATGCATTTGCTTAATTGCATTGTTTAATAGCAAAGTTATTAAAGTTAAAAATCAATTTTGAGAAAACTGAAAAGTTATTGGTCACAGGATAATTCTTTATTTTCTTTTTAACTGAGGAATTGCCAGAAAAAAGACTGGAATTATTTTGCAAATGTTTATAAAAACTTGAAGGATATTTAGATTAGGTTTTAGCCTACAACAGTCTCACTTTCAAGTTATAGGTTTCTGGGACAAGAAAAAAGCTTGAAAAGAGAATGTGTTTCAAAAGCACATGTCTGTTTAACTGTTTTTCATATTTATTTATCTGTCACTTAAAATTCTTTAAATATTTGTTGCCTATCAAAACAGTACCAATCACTTTTCAGGGATTGTTATTTTATTAACTAACAAATTTTTTTAAAATACCAGCATCTAGATTAATGTGCATTAGAAAGTTATTGATATTAAGGGTTTAGATTTTGTTAGAACAGGTTACTGTTTGTAGTGATTAATGTTTATGACAGAAAATAATCTATGTATGTAAATTGTTCTAGGACCATCTTGGTTTCATGAATTTCAGAAAAAAAATTCTTCAGAATAAAAGCAGACAACAAAAATACTAGAAACTATGAGATATATGACACTTAAAGACAATGAAACAAAAAGAATTTTACAAATTACTTGGCATACATGTAAAACAAATTCAGATGAAATAAAGTAGTAGATTGTCTTGACATGAAGCACCAAAAGATAAAGCTTGTTGTCAAATGATAGAAACTTGTTCTAAATATGTTCAGAACCAACTGTATCATATAGTATGTGACTGAAAACTCTCACCACATTTAGGTCACTTGTCAAATTTGTAATTAAATTCTGGCGTTTGAACACAAGAATGTCTTTTCAGTCAACACATTTTCTTGTTGCTTTTAGCATTTGTCACTGCTACATTATAGATGCCTCAAGTGATGCTCACTTTCTCAAAGTCACCACCCTGGTTGTGATCCTTTCCATTTAGATGTATAGCAAAAGTTGATCACTAAAGAGGAAGCTATTGCATCAAGTAGAATAATCATGTTCATGGGTTTCCTTAGTTTTTATATAAATTTTGACATTTTAAAGATAGACTTTCAGTTGATTTTTAGGATATTGATTTCCTCTAGCTATCACATGTCCTTACTGTTTGTTTTATTTGAAAACTATGAAATTTATTTGTCAGGCACAGAAGCAATGGACAATCACATCTAATTTAGTCTTCTGTGAATTTGATAAATCTTTGGTATTTTGAACCTCATACAAGAATTTGGCTATATTGTGCATAGTGTTTATGTTTCAATATAACTATCACCCAAATTGACATACTTCTGCCAACTCTACAGAAAAGACCCTAGGAATAGAACACCTTATTTTTTTTTTTTTACTAAACCGTTTATCATATACCAGTCAGACTTCTTAATCACTTTCAGAGTGATTTCCTCTGAACTGTTTTTTTTTTATGCAAAGATTTAGGTAAAAGGAAAAAAAATTGTGCCAGATCCAGAGAATAGGATGGGTGTGAAATAACTTCAATATTTAGATCATTGACTTAGCTCCACAACCTTACTTTGTGAGAGGACATCGTCTTAGAGCAAAGAAAGATTTTGAGTACATGCTATCCTTAAATTTCTGGTGACAGTCTCTCTTAGTTTAGTAGGATGATATACTTAGTATTAACTACATTGCCACTAATCTGTCAAAAGTAAACTAATTTTGTCCCAAAATTTCCAATTTTCCATTACTTACTTGAAATTTTTAATTCAGGTTCATAATGTTTCATCTCCCTCTGTACATCTGCAGGTGTTTTTTTCCTGTAACACCCCACTTGAAAGGGGTTGACTTTCCTAGTGTAAGTAATTGTAAAGCTTTGCTAGGTGTGTGGGAAATGTGGTGTTAGTCGCCATATTTTTCCATGACCATGACACATTTTTGGGTGATGTGATCAGAATCATGCCAGGTCAACTTATCAACCCAGAAAATACTGGTACCCATTTTTGTATGCCGGTGAAGTCTGAAGCATTGTCAGCCCACCCCCCCCCCCCCCCCCCAAAAAATTTTTTAAAAATCAAATCTGCCACTTCTTGTGGGAAATTAACCCAGCCCCCTCTGATCAGGGAGTGAGCACACTAACCACTCAGCCACTGAGCATCCTCATGTGCTAACTATTAATAAAATTCACAGACATATGAAAGGGTGTTGAGCACTAAATATATGGTATAAACATTCAGTTCAGTTTTCATTCCTACTAATATTCAACCTTGCAGTCTTTCAGAAGTAGTACAGGTCATTGAAATCTGTTTAGTTTATATGTTATATATGTTTATCTTATGTTGTTTTTTTTTCTTGTTTTGTGCTTGTGCAATATATACATATATAAGGATTTTTATTACGGGAACAGTTTGAAATGTAGTCAACATAATCAGTCCAGAATTACATGCTATAAATAACTGAGCCAGTTTCTAATTTTGTGGGATGGGATAATAGAGTTCCAGTAAAATTTTCTTTAAAAATAAAGCACTATAATATATATATATATATATATATATATATATATTTATACACACAGTAGAAACCCACTTTCTCAATGAATAATGACTGGGTGTGGGTGATCAGGGTAATGAAATAACCTGATAATCAATGATGTTATCATTATCAAGTACTGTGCCTGATGTGATCATGTCTCAGAACAACTTTGTAACTCTACAGTTTATCAGTTCTGATGTTAATTTCTTACCAAACTGTCTTGTATCTTTTATTTTTCCCTCCATCTCTTCATTCTTAAATTCTTCTATTGTCATAATATGTTCCATTGTTTCCTTCTCATTACATGGCCCAAAAAATTATGATTGTTTCTTTCTGATGTTAGGAATAAGCTTTCTTTTTTTCTTTTGTCTCTTCTGGACCATCCTCATACTGTTTTTATCTGTCCATGATATTCTTAAAACTCTTCTCTAAAACATTTCTATGGCCTCCAACAATTTTCTTGTCAGTTGTGCCATTGTCCAGGACTCAAATCCATACATTAAGTTGGTGGGCTCTTTATAATGATGAAGAACTCTTTTTCTTACTTCCATTGACAAAAATGTTGATTCTATAATATTTTTCTCTTTCTTTGGAGTGCCACTTTTGCATTTCTGCACTTCACCTCTGTTATGCATTGACCTTAAGTTAGCATCATTACCAGCTATTTAAATCCATTGACCTGTTTTAATACTGTCAGAGCTGGTGAATGTAAAACAAAATAAAATACTTTTCCCATTTACTTTAATTGTGCACTTAGGAGATGTCTTTTTCTTTGCTGGAACTTTTTCTTTGCTGGAACCGTCGCTTTTGTCTTTTTGCTGTTGAGGCTAAAGCCTTTATTTTTCTTTCCAACACTTTAATGTAATTTATTTTGTATAACTAATTTCTACTCTTAGCGATTAAGACACTGCCATCAGCATACTCATATTGTTTATATTATGACCTCTGACTGATATTTTGGGTTGGTTATGTCATTTATGGATCTTAGTATAATCTTGTTGTAGACAGTAAATAAATCTGGTGACTATGCACAAACTTTTCAAACACCTTATTCTATTGGTTGAAGTATTCCCAATTAACTGAATCAATGATTTACTATATGTAATAAAATGAAAAAAAATGTTTTTATGAATTCCAAAAACTTTTGAAAATTTAAGGTGTCATTCCAAATAACATAAATATTTAAAATAGCAAATATTAATAATTAGGTACTCATAATATTAGGGCTTAGTTTCGATGGAAACTAATTTTTTTTTAAATTAAAGATTCTTTAATCACGTTTAATCATTAAAATCAAACAGAAAAAAAAATAGTATGGTGATGATGCACATCTATTTTTTTAAGCAATTTAATACTTGTTTGGAACCAGTTAAAACTGTGAAGATTGGTATCTTTGATAATGAGAAATCAAGTTGATAGTTGCTTTTTTCCTATCGCTAAGTCTGGGAGATCAAAAGGGTGATACTGCTTTGTCTTTAATATCAAAATGGGTACGGTTAAGGGAAGTAGATAATAAGTACTTTTGAAAAGCACAGACAAGAACCAGTGGTACAAAAATTTGTCGCTATTGCATATTTGGCACTATGCCAATTGGTAATCATTAATGAGGACAATTTAAGAAGTTAGATAGAAAGTCAACAACATAATTGATAAATAGAAATAAAAAGTTGTACAGCGACATGATCACCTTTGCTTTCAGGCACCAGTACTTGATTATAAATCATAATTGCATGTTGGTTCATAAAATATGAATCTATTATCAAATGTTCAAATAACTGAAGTCCAGATAATCGTGTTTGTACTGTGTGTTTGTATATATATATATATATATATATAATCACTTGTACTGTAACTATAACTTTGCTAATTGAATGTGAGCACAAGAAACTTATAATTTTTAGTCTGCTTTGAAACACTTATTGTTTCTTACTTCTGCATGGAATTATGAAACATACACATCTATTTTTTGTTTGCCTTGGCATGGGTGCATGACATCTGATTGCTGTGGTGCGCCTTTTGGCTACTTAACTTTGTCTTTAGCACTCGTACTTGCTAGAGCAGACTGTGGTCTTGCTTGGGTGTAGGAAGGCCTGGCCAGTCTTGTTTTTCAGTCCCTGGTGATTGTTAAGCCCATTCCTCACGACAAGGAGATGGCCTTGATGGGAAAAGCATATACAATTATTGCTTCTATATTTCAATTTTCTTTCATTCATATGCTATTATCAGTGTTTCTCATCATCATCAGTTTTCTTTCTTTTGTTTGTTAATCACAACTTTCGTTGCTCCTTTTGTGTTAAATAATTAGAAATAAAATAATTTTGTACACAATGGAAATACCTCATTATCTGGCAATCAAGTGTAGATTGATCAGACTGCAATGCTAGGGCTTGTCTGTTGATTGTTTGTGTTTCAGCTTACAAGTGAGACACTAATTCTTTTTTCAATTGTTTGCATATTTGATATTTATTGTGATATTTGTATTACATTTCATACATTGTGCCTTTTTGCAGAACTAACATTAGTTGGCCTGTAGCACATTTGTAACTATATTCTCAACTAGAACTTTCTCTTTTTCTAACTTTATCAGACACTTACCTTTTTTGGAGAGAAAGAGTGCTCTCCCATTATTGCTAAGCCTTTGGTGATTATAATAATGTTATTTTTAATACTAGTGGCTGTTATAAAAGTAATATTATTCTTCAGCTTTTAAAATTCACTGTAGTATTATATATTGTTTTTCATGATGACTATTTATATAGTGATTATTTTTTATGTTATTATTAATACAGTTAGAATAAGTGGATGTTTATCAATACTAGTTGTTATAACAAGAATAATATTTTACTTTCAATGCTAATTATTATTTCTGATTTGATATTTATGAAATATTTTTACTGTTTACTTTAATTGCTAATTTACAAAGAATTCATTTTTCATTTTAATTCCAATTAATTATTTCTATTATAAACTAACAACAGCCAATAATTCAAGTCATTTAAGTATTAATTTAATTGAGATGCTTTCAAATGAGATCATAAAAATGATTTGTAATAACTTGCATTTGATTATATGGTATAGAAAATTGACATTTGTCTCTTATATCTGAGATATTAATTAGGAATAACTTTCAAGGAAAGACTTTGATGACCATAGATTCCTAGTTCTCATTATTGCTATTTCTGCTTAATTTATATGAACTTGTCTGTTGTCTGAAGATCTTGAAAAAAGGTGATTGAATGTTATCTTAAATTTTATTACTGACCATCTGATGAAACATAAAAGACACTGTCCAAAATTTTCTGATTATAACTTGAAACTGCAAAACTTAACATCTTTTACTAGTGATACAGAATAGTCATTGTCAAATATTATTAAAACAGCAAATACTTCATGTTATTTACAATCTTCAAAGTAACTGTTTTTGGCTGTTTCAGTAATAAGAATTGCTTATTTGTAGGTATATGAATACTTGATGTCTAAATAGTACCAACTTGTATTTCTAAAATCTAATTATTTGAATGGGGTTGCCCCAGCTGCATGGAAACTATGAGTATAATAGATTAAAACTGCATATAGTGGAATACTAGTTTGCTTGTGACAATAATAGTGTCATTGTAATCTGTTATGAAATTATGCATAATGAAAAAAACATATGATTTGCCTAGCTTGATATGTGTCCAGATATATAGACAATGAAAAATTTTTTTTATATTCTTGGATATAGAGAAATAGAATAAAATACAGTTGTTGGAAAGATAAATAAAAATAGCCAGATAATAGGCAAGTGTAGCTTTAAGGTGTCCACTTTGAGAATGGTGATAAAAGCACCAATGGCAGCAATAACTTAGCTGGTTGCACAGAACCTAGTTCACACAGTCTTAGTGGTGGACTCACAAACTATGCTCCAGAAGACTGGTAGACAGAGTCTACAGCAGGAATGTGTGAAGCTCTTGGATGGCTCTACAGTGTGTGCATTAACCTGGGTGCACTATCCAGGGCATGCTGATGTACATGGCATGAGATAGTTGATAACCTTGCTGGAAGCTCTGGCACTGAGTGTGGCCCGAATCTGGACAAAGAGGACATTGCCAAGTTTGTTTTTCATTCCTTAAGAGAAGAGGAGGAGAATGGTTGGGACAATGATATATACATTGCGAGACTTCTTTAATTCCTCATTTGCCTTTCAACGATTGCAGTCGTTTGCTCTTCTGTTCGCCTCTACTGCTGTTATGTTTCCTAGTGCTTCTAATATTCCATTGATCCATCTTTTTCATGGTCGACCCCTTTTGTCTGGTATTCTCGTAACGTTTAATGAAGACTAATGTTGTGTTTTGATTACTCTGCCTTGTCACGTGGCCAAGCCATTTTATCTGATGCTTCTTTATATATTCTATGGCAGGGGGTATTCCTAGCTTTTTTGTTTCTCAGTTCTTCATGTCTGATCTTATCTCTCAGTCTGTTTCCTGTCATTCGTCTGACACATTTCATATCAGTAGAGGTTATTTTTCTTATTGTTCTTGCATCTAGGGTCTAGGACTGGCATTGGTAGCACAACGTTGGGGTGAAGATTGTATTGTACAGTGCCCATTTTACCTCTAGAGTTATTTCCATGTTGGACAATAGTGGTGATAACTGTCCAATGATTTGATACGCTTTGATGCATCTTGAGTCTATCTCTGCTGTTTGTGAATTGTCATTTGTCACTACACTTCCTAGGTATTTGAATTCCCCCACTTGTTTTAGTTGTCTACCTTCTATAGTTACATTGATGTTCTGTTTATTTTTGGCAACATTCATGACTTCTGTTTTGTTCATGTTGATTTTCATGTTGTATATTGTGCCTGAGATGTTGAGTTTAAGTGTTCTTGTAGGTCTTCTATTGTTTCATGTATTAGTGCCTGATCATCTGCAAATAAAAGCTTGTTGATCGCCTCTGTCTCTGATGGGTTGGCTAACTTGCATATATAGTCCATGTATGTAATAAACAGTAGGGGGGATAGTACACACCCCTGTCTTACACTTGATCTAACTTCGAAGTGGTCCATATAGCCTGCTGCTATTCTGACTGTGCAGCTGCTGTTGATGTAGAGACTTTTAATTAGGTTGGTTAGATGTTGGCTTACTCCTTATGTTGTTAGTATCTCCCACAGTTGGTGTCTCTGTTTACTCGATTGAATGCTTTTTCCTGGTCAATGAAAGCTATGTACACATTTTGATTGTGTTCTGTCGTTTTTTTCTGCAAGCTGCTTTAAGGTGAATAGAATGTCAACACATCCTCTGTTTTTTCAGAACCCCATTTGAGAATCGCTTAACTGTAGTTCTATTGTTGGTCTCAGCCTTTTATCCACGATTTTGGTGATTAGTTTTCCTACATGGCTGAGAAGAGATATACCTCTATATTGATTGCGAGACTGAAGGGTCTAAACATGGAAAAGGGGTCTGGTTGATCTAGAGTGCTTAGTATGAAAAGCAGATGCATCTACAATTAACACCTTACAGGAACAATCAGTCTGCATATTCTTTGAGAACTGCTGGGATGGGTAGTGGTGTGGATATGGGGATGCAGGGATGGAAATAATATAATAAATAAAAAGAATTATAATAAATAAAACATTTTAAACATATACAAACACAGACTAGGAATGAACAATTAATATTTTCTTAAAAAGATCTACAGTTAATAATCCCATAGAATTTACTACAAGGACAAAAGATGAACAGTTAATAATCCCATAGAATTTACTGTCAGGACAAAAGATGAACTGTTAATAATCCCATTGAATTTACTGTCAGGACAAAAGATGAACAGTTAATAATCCCATTGAATTTACTGTCAGGACAAAAGATGAACAGTTAATAATCCCATAGAATTTACTACAAGGACAAAAGATGAACAGTTAATAATCCCATAGAATTTACTGTCAGGACAAAAAATGAACAGTTAATAATCCCATTGAATTTACTACAAGGACAAAAGATGAACATTTAATAATCCCATTGAATTTACTGTCAGGACAAAAGATGAACAGTTAATAATCCCATAGAATTTACTGTCAGGACAAAAGATGAACAGTTAATAATCCCATTGAATTTACTGTCAGGACAAAAGATGAACAGTTAATAATCCCATTGAATTTACTATCAGGACAAAAGATGAACAGTTAATAATCCCATTGAATTTACTATCAGGACAAAAGATGAACAGTTAATAATCCCTTAGAATTTACTACCAAAGCAAGAGATAGAGCAGTACAAAAAATCTCTTTGAATTTATTGCCAATACAGTGATGGACAAATCATATTTCCTCCAAGCTTGCTACCTAGATTCTTCAAGAGATATCAAATGTTGGGATCATTCTTCAGCCTATCTTTATTAAGATTCCAAGCTTGCTACCTAGATTCTTCAAGAGATATCAAATGTTGGGATCATTCTTCAGCCTATCTTTATTAAGATTCCAAGCTTGCTACCTAGATTCTTCAAGAGATATCAAATGTTGGGATCATTCTTCAGCCTATCTTTATTAAGATTCCAAGCTTGCTACCTAGATTCTACAAGAGATATCAAATGTTGGGATCATTCTTCAGCCTATCTTTATTAAGATTCCAAACTTGCTACCTAGATTCTTCAAGAGATATCAAATGTTGGGATCATTCTTCAGCCTATCTTTATTAAGATTCCAAACTTGCTACCTAGATTCTTCAAGAGATATCAAATGTTGGGATCATTCTTCAGCCTATCTTTATTAAAAGTACGATACATTTGACAGAATTTTTTCATTTAAACTCTACATAAATGACAAAATTTGGAACACTGTTAGTACACTTAGTGCATCTTTGGGCACACAGTAAGTATTTTTTGTTAGAATATTTTACACATATAATCTTATAAAGAGATTAATATTAAATGCAACCTTGTTTTAAAATTTATCTTTTTTCCAATTATTCTTAACTCAGAAAAAGGCTGTAATGTTAAAGTGTATAATTTTTTTTTTATTTGATATTGTAGTCTTTTTTTTTTTAAATATATATAAGTTTTCTTATTCCATGCCATCATCTACACTGTTTTATGCCTTGTAATTTTTTTACTTGCTTTTGCTGAGATCATACCTACTTCTACTACAGATATGACACTCCAGTTATGCCTGAATTGTTTCAATGTAGCCAGCTCAAACCCATGAGACGAGAAGAGTTTGTCCAGTCAACATTGACAGCCATGGACTTATAAACACAAGTCTTGTAATGTTCAGCATAAAGAAAGTATGGGATTAGTATATGAAAATGTTTGATAAGTTGAAAACTAATAATTTAATTTATATTTTTGATGCAAGATATTGACTCACATAGGCTGGTTGCAGTTATGTGAATGAACACTTAAAAAAAACATTGGACTAGGATTCTATGTTTTTTTAAAAATAAAGCTACATTTTTTTTTAAATTCTCAGTTTTCATATTTATGGAGAATTTTTTGAGAAAACTGCTTAGATTTTTCTCTCATGTTAACGTTACGATTGTTCATTCTATTTAATTTTATACAAACTTAGAGACTTCATTTAATAATGACCACTTGTAAAAGTCTCTTGTGAAAAGTTCAAAAACAAAACTTAAGATTTTCAGATTAAATGTATTGTCCACCCTAAGTTATGCATGTTAGAGCCGGAAAACAACAAAAGAAAATAAAAGTAATGCATCCAAAAACAAATGCCTCAGGAAATACTTTCTATATCTTTCAATGAATTCAGCGCTAGTGCAGAGTAAGAGAAGTAGCCATGCATACAACAATATCATCTTTTTAATTAAGTAAAGTAGATGAGCATGTGTCAGCCAAATAAAAAGAAGGGATAACAAGAGATTTGCAAAGTTAGCTCTTAATTGGAAACAGGAGCAAAAGAGAAAGAGGTCAACCTAGAGAAACATTAAGAAGAATATCAACAATGACAGTAGGCATTAGATCTGCCAAGATTAAGAGGCTTGCAGAGTATGAACATGTGGAGTAACAGAATGTGGATTCTATGCCAAGTCTGGCAATTAATCATCAGGCAAAAGGAATGTATTTTAATTCTGTCCTTTGTGAGGTCTTCAGTTTGAAAGGACAATAATCAGAAGAATCACAGCATACCATTGATTCAAGGAAATGAAGCTCAAAGAGTGCTGCATGAATCACCAACAAGGTGATTCATAATTGGAATTAACATTTTTAAATGCTGATTTTTTTTTTTTTTTTTTAAATACTTTTTTATGCTTGTTTCAATTAGAATGTACCCTGCCAGAGATCGTTTGTTAAACTTTGTGGACATTTATTTTTAAAATAGTATTTGGGTTCAAAATTAAGTAAGATTAATATCAGGACTAAAATTGAGAATAATAGTGAAAGAAAAATATTAATATATCTATTCAACATTTTTGTATGTTTGCAGAAACATTGACACTAAATAAAAAAAACAGAGATGAAAATTGAAGCCCTTGAAATGTAGATTTAAAAAAGAATATGAATAACTAGACAGAAAGAGAGAAGTAAACAAATAAAGGAGTTATAAACAGCGAAAATGAAAAAAAAATATGTGGCAAATTTTCAAACAGGATAAATGAAGTATTTGACACAATTTCAAACAGAACAAATGAAATATTTTGGACTCATAAAAAACACAATAACTTATTGAAAGTCATTGTGGCAGGTAACAAACTAGTAGACAGAGGCAGAAAAAGACAAGCATGGACTAATAATATTTAGAGAAATAGACATAAGAAAGTGTGACAGCATGTAATATTAAGGCAAGAGATAGAATTAAATAGCATTCCATGCGTGAAGGCCAACCTTCATTACTAAGAGGACACAATAAATTAATTGTTAAGAAATAGTGCAACAAGATTATGTCAGACCATTGATTTTAATTTTAAAAGAAACAATTCAAATTCAGATATAAAGTCTGCCCTTGGGTGCTCAGTTGTCTCTTGAAATTGATGAAGTCCAAAAAAAATAACATAGATTCTGTAAGTTATTTTTTGTCAAACTAATATGTAAGCCATCTACAACACAATCTTCATTCCAATGTTGTGCTACCATTCAAGAATAATAAGAAAAATAACCACCATTGAAATTAAATCTATTAGACGCATGGCAGGAAACAGCCTGCAGATAAGCATAGAAATGAGGAACAGAAAATAGCTAGGAGTAATTAATTTCTGCTACTAAATACATACAGAACCAACAGATAAAATGGTTTTGGCCATGTGATAAGATAGAAATATCAAAACTCAATACAACAAGCCTTCAATTAATGTTGCAAGAATACCAGACCCAAGGGCTGACCACGAGAAGGATGGTTTGATGGAATATTAGATATACTAGGAAATTTAACAGCAGAAGAAACCGACAGAAGTGCAAAAGACCACAAACTATATCTCCTCTCGACACTGAAAGGCAAATAAGGAAGGAAAGAAGAAGAATGTGTAAGCAAATATATTATTTTAAATTTCATTTAGTTTACAGTTTGAGGAAATGTAGTGTAAATGGTTCTCAAATCTTTATGTAGGGGGTTTTGTTTTGTGTTTAAGCATACAGCTATCGATTGATTTAAATTAATGCAGGAACAGTCTTATGATATTGTATGCTGTTTTATATGTAAAATTCTTTGGTGAAAAGTTACCATTTAAAGCCAAAATTAATGTACAGGATAAAATATGGGTAAACTGTATAAAAAACATAGCATATGTTGTCCTCAGAACACAGGACTATAGTATTTTATTAGGAAAGCATTTAAATGGCATGTTGTTGCTTGATATTAGTAAAAATAACTCTGGTTATGTATATTGCAAGCTGATTGTCTCATGAGTGGTTATATTGGCTACAAAACCATTTTCACAAAATATTCCTAATTTTGTGTAATTACCTGTTCTCTTAACATAAGTTGGCCAGGTTTTATTTCTTTGATAAGTTCATACATTATCTATACATTAAGAGGGAGATATTTTTCTTCTGTGTTTTTCTAGTCATTTCTTTTTTTTAAATCATTGTTAAATCTGCTTATTTTTAATGCATGGAGTCCCATCCTGATTCATTTTTCACAGACCATATATCATAACCCAGGGTTTAGAATAAACAGTTCACTCATTAATACAGCAATTTAAAATCTAAAATTGCTCCATTTTGTAGCAAAAATCAATAAAATGGCTGTGCCTTATATTTGTACCTATCCATTTGATATTGATTGTTTTCATTCTTTGTTTCATTGACAGTAAATATTTTCTGTATTTTGAATTTTTAATTTCTGTAAAATCCATTTGAAGTTGTGACTTTGATTCATTAATTTGTTTTGTACCCGTTCTCTTTTACATGGACTGACTGGTATAACATGGTTTTGATACAATTTTGTGATGTTTATTATAAATTACATATGTTTATTAATGGTATAGTCATGGATTTATTGAGTATGAAGAATCTTTCAGTATTTATTTATATCATGACATAATATCTCATACACCTATTCAGTGCAATATGTATTTTATAATTTATTCACAACAATATTGACCAAGTTTAATTTTATCACTCGTGAGAACTTATTTGTATTTAGCTTTTTGCATTTTTTAGTGAAATATTTCAAAAAGGAGTTTAATTTATTCACTAAATATTAAAGAAGGGGTCAGTATTTATAAGTGAATTTTTCCAAACACAAGTTTATACAATATTCTGTTGTGATATTATAGTTAATTTTTTAGTCCAAACTGGGCAGACTTTGTGATATTCACAACATATATTTAATATTTTGACTGATTCAATTAATATATTTTGTATTGTTTCTGATATAATTGTTAATACCCAGAAAATATTAAAATTTACATAAAACTTAAATATAAATGTCAGCACAATTACAAAAAGAGCTTAATTAGTTATGATGATAAAAGTGCATGTAAGAGCTGAATAAATTAAAAGCAAAAGAAATAATGAAAGACAAGATTATTATCTGTAGAAAAAACTATTTAATGAATTTCATGCACAAATTCTGAATAGACACATGCGATATTTAATATGATATATTTATTTACAAGAGCTTAATATAATAAATTTTACTTGATTAAAATTAAATAATTTTATTAACAACATTTTAGATTTAGAAAGAAACAGTGGGACAAAAGAAGCCATATTCTCCATGAGGACAATAGTCAAAAAGTACACAGAAGTAAACAAACCAATATATGCCTGCTTCATTCACTACACCAAAGCTTTTAATAGAATATACACCATAAACAACTTATAGACTGCCTAAAAGATATACATCTAGATGACACAGACATATGACTCTACACTCATTGATATAAAAAGAGTAAGACGGGAATGCTTCCTATCACCAAGCTTGTTCAATCAATACACTGAGTAAATCTTTAAAAACATGACAGAGATGCCAGTTCTGAATATTAAGGAAAGATAATCAATAACCTAAGATAAACTGATAATGCTGTATTACTATCAGAAATTCCTAAAGATCTACAACAATTACTTAATGAAATAAACACGACAAGAACAAAATATTTAAGTAAAGTAAGTAAAGATTCCCTTCATGCCTTGCTAGGCGTATGGGGTATATGGTTTTAGTGACCATATTTTTCTATGACCATGGTACATTTTTGAGTAATGTGGTCAGTATCACGCTAGGGCACCTTTACTTCCCAGAAATCTTTGGTACCCATTTTTAGAGGCTGGGTGAAACCCGGCAGTCTGAAAAAAATCAACCACTGCTGGGGATCAAACCCAGACCCTTCTGGTCTGGAAGCGAGCACACTAACCACTCAGCCATCAGGAAGCGAGCACACTAACCAATCAGCCACTGAGGCTCCAAAGGAAAAAATATGGGCTAGATATAAATATTAAAAACACTAAAACTATGATCATAAACAAAGATAACACTCAAAACCTACAAGTGGATATCAAAATTGAAGGTATACACCTGGAGACAGCTCAGAACTACAACTACCTTGAACATACTATAACCAGTGATGGAAAATGGAAAACTGAAATTAACTAAAGAATAGGAATGGCCAAAAGTAATTTTAATGCCATGAAAAATATACTAATATCAAAACAATAAACACTAGGGCTAAAACTAAGAATAGCAAAATGTTAAATCTTCTCAACATTCCTGTAAGGTGCAGAAACATGGACATTACACAAGAAAACAGAACAGAAAATTGAAGCTTTTGAAATGTTGATTTATAGAAGAATGAGAAGAGAACAAATGATGAAATCTTACAACTAAAAATGAAAAGAGAACTACTAAATACAATTCAAACAAGACAAATGAGATTTTTTGAGGTATGGTAAAATTACAACTGCCTACTAAAAGTAATTTCTTGAAGGGAAAATACAATATAAAAGAGGCAGAGGCAGACCAAGACTATATGGACGAGTGACATCAAATGAGGAACAAGTCAGCCTATGACAACCAGCACCATTAAAGCAAGAGACAGAGCTGAATGGTGCACCATGGTAGCCAACCTTCGATGCAGAGACGGCATTCAATGATGAAGATGAATTCTATTTAAGAGAAAACACCTAAAAGGCTTTTTGTGATGGTACAGATGAAGAAATATAATGGTTTGGTTTTTTTTTAAGTTAAAGTCCTGTTAAGTTTATCATCCTCTGTTCTTGTGTTTTTATATTTTCTTTCTTTAGTATGTTGAAACACAGACAAGATATATGTATCTAAACACACATCGATATATTCAGGTCTATTACTGAATGCAAGTGAAACATTTTTATGTTTTGCTAAATATAAATAAGAATCAATATTTACTTCTAGATAAAAGTGAAACATTTGTTACTAAATACAAACAAAACTTCTGTAAAAAGAATTAAAATCAAGACTTCTACAAAGAAAACAAATTGCATACAAGACATCTACAGGAAGTTAATATAAACATCTACTTCTAAGATAAATAAATACAAACATCTATTTATAATGGAAAAAAATACAGATATAAGTTGGTCACTCTAAACATACATGATATCATACCTTCCATATTGTAAGGATATATCTTTCCCTATATTTGTAAGGATTTTTCTAAAATTTGGACTAGTAATCCTTACAGGGTAATATGTAAGTGAAAACAGTACATTTTTGTGACATTCTGCTTCCTTTCTTATTTAAAATTTGCATGCAAAAGTGCAAACAATTTGTAATCACAATTGTGGGCTAAAAAATGTAGTCAAAGGGTCAACCGATTGTGCCATGCCAAGAAATAGGCAAAAAAACCAAAGATCAACTGAGCTAGCTACCCGGATATAGGGAAGAAAGAATGGACTTGTAAGGTTTTTTTTTCCCCCATTTGTAGACCTTATTTGATCTGGTGTGCAGGTTTGCCTTTAAAAAATATGGAAGGTATGTGATATGACACCTTATGTTAGAAATCTGTTCTTTCTTCTTCACTTCTTGTACCCTTGTGGCCCAGTTTTGGTTATTGAAAGAAGCAAAGATTTTTAGTTTTTTTGAGACTTTGACAGCCTAAATCATAATCATATGATACACTTATAGTGTCAAATATAATCAAGACGTCTACAACTAGTGCAAACAAGATATTGCCATCTACAACTAGAGCAAGCAAGACATTAACAACTACAATTACAGCAAACAAGACATTAACAACTACAACTTAAAAGAAAAGACATTAATATCTACAACTAGAGCAAGCAAGACATTAACAACTACAACTAGAGCAAACAAGACATTAACAACTACAACTTCAAAAAAAAGTCATTGAGATCTACAACTAGAGCAAACAAGACATTAAAATCTACAGCTGGTGCAAACAAGACATTAACATCTACAACTTGAGCAAACAAGACATTAACATCTATAACTAGTCAAAAACAAGACATTGACATCTACAACTAGAGCAAACAAGACATTAAAATCTACAGTTAGTGTGAATAAGACATTGACATCTACAACTAGAACTGACAAGATATTGACATCTACAACTAGTGTATGACATCCACAACTGGTGCAAACAAGACATTGACTTCTACAACTAGAACTGACAAGATATTGACATCTACAACTAGTGTATGACATCCACAACTGGTGCAAACAAGACATTGACTTCTACAACTAGAACAAACAAGACATTTACATCTACAACCAAATGCAAGTAACACATTTATATCAGAGACTAAAAATAAGTTGTACCAAATACAAACAAGATATCTTCACTTATTACAAGTATGTAGAAACAAATTGTTGAAACCTACAATACATTAGCCACTAATCTAACAAAACATCTTTACTAACCACTACATATGAAAAAGAAATGATACATCCATCACTAAATATAAACAAGACAACATAAAATAAGAAAGATATTCATATCAGCCACAAAATATAAGCAAAATGTCAATATTTAAATTTTTTAAAAGCTCGCTACATCATCATTTAATGCAAAAAATTTAATACAGGCAAGTCATCAGCATACATCCACATCAGTCAATAAATGCAAACAAGATGTGGCATCTACAAGATATAAACAATCACCTTTACCCTTAAATACAAACATGGCATGGATAACCCATATATCAAAGGAAAGGTGGTACATAGCATCATTTGAACATTCTCAGTGGAAAAGAATGCAATTCATTCAATCAATGCAGGACAAGAATAATCAGTAGAAAAATACTTCAATGGTTGCTTGAATCAGCAGCAGGGCAGATATGGAAGTTACTTTGACTACAGTGACACAAAAAAGTAAAAATTACAAAGTATGACATTAACATGCACCACTATACAAAATACATATAAATAATAGAACAATTATTTTAAAAAAGCACTAAATATTTCAGAAACTTTATTTATTTCACTTATGTTATTCATCTTAATTTCAGTCTATATGTACAGAAATATTGATTTCTGACATATTCTTTATTAATTATTAGCCAGGATATTTGTCTGTTTTTTTTCCCTTGTTTGTTTGTTTGTTTATTTTTTCATTAAACTTGTGACATTGGGTTCAAATTGTTTTTGTTTGGATGTGCATTCAATGATTTTAAATACAAAACACACTATGCTTTGTAAGTAGAGAACACATTATGTGTGTGTTTATTTTTGTAAATTATATTGATAATTAGATTAGATAAATGTAGCTATGCATGATTAAGTCACACTTGAGAGATTTTTACAATAATAAGTTATAGAGTTGTTTTACACTTATCAGCATTTCAATCTTTCTAGAACTTTGTAGCATCATTTTTCTGTTTTGTAAATTATTGTGCATTAATCTTAGTTTGAAAGGTGGATGCATTGATCTTAAGAAATATTACATAACTAGTTTTGAACTACAGATACATAGTATTTGCTGAAATGTGTTTTTTATCTGCAATTATTTGCAAAACATATTTTTAACTCATATATTCATTTTCAGATATTTAATGAACTAAAATTAGGAAATGTTCCCCTTTATTTAGTTTACACAAGGAGAAATAGAATTATTTTTGTTTCACAGAAACATTAACAGGAGAATAATTCAAGTAAAATTGTATCTCTCTCACATTTAAATTGTCTGTAATTGTTGCCTGTCAGATAATATGAGCTCTATGATTAAAAAGAGTTTTACCTGCTAAAAGATTTACCTTCCCCAGAATTAAAGTAGGTGGTATTAAACATCTATTTTGTTCTCAATAAGGGATAGATGTATAGTCCCATTTGAACATGTTAAAACATGTCGATGAATTTTGGTATCTGGGAATAATGTTAACTTTGAATGGTAGGTGCACACACAGCAGAATTGTGGAGTAGGTCACAAAGGCTGCATCGTAAAGGTTAAAACTGTATTATGCAAACTAAATAGAAAAACAAGAGTTTTCAGTCTTCATTTATAGTAGTGAACCATGGAAATTTAGACAACAGAAAAGAAAATTATTAGGGGTCTTAGAGGTGTGGATTTCCTGAAGAATGTAAATAATACCATGGACAGAAAAAAAGGTGAAGGTATTTCTAGAAGCATACAAAGAACCAAATTAAAGTTTGTTACCTACACCATGAGAAAACAGTCATCCTTTCTTTGACCACATAATGAGAGGAAAGCAACTTGAATATATTATGATAAATAAAATAAATTGAGGGAAAGAGAGATATAAAGGGGAACAGAAAGAAACAAAAACATCAGCCTTTTAAGATAATTGTTTGATCTAAAAGTCAACAATGGAAAAATAATAAACAACTATAGAGACAAATAAGTAAAAAAAAAAAAGTAAAGAGCCCCCGTCACGCCAAGTGGCATATAGGGAATATGGTGTTAGTGACCATATATTTTATAGACCTTCAGCACATGATCTTTGTGGTAATGTGGTCGGTATTACGCCCGTGCTGCTTTACTTTCCCAGAAAAAAATCCGGTACCCATTAAAGGCTGGGTGAACCTGGAAGCCGTCGGTTGGGATCGAACCCTACCTCTTATCCTTTGTAGTCCAGTTCACTTACCACTGAGCTATCGTGGCTCATAGAGACAAATAGTTGTGGAGAAAACATTGCTTTTGCCAACATGCACGTTTAACCTGCCATTTGCATTTCTGGTGAGTGCAGGTCTGATTCCTGATTGGGTCAAGAGTATCTTTTCTTTATGGGTTGGGAGGGAGGGATTGTATTGAAATTAACATTCTGACCTTCATACGAAATGGCAATTACATTGAGCATGCAGCCTTTATTCCACTACCCCAAGTAAATCAGTATTGTAAAGATAAACAGGTAAGTTTCTTTTCAATGAGCTAACAAATTTAACTTAAACATAAAATAAAAGTCAACAAAAGATTGGAAATTAAGTAGATCAAAGGTTTACAAACTATTATGATCAACGAGAAACTGCCAGTTTTTAATGAAATATTGTTGAAGAAACAGTTTTACAAAAAGTTGTGGTTTTTTTTTTTTTTTTTATTTGCAATCACAATGTAAAGTAAAAGTAAAATTTCATTGTAACATTTTTAATATGAATATTCATGGAGCAAAGGTAAGGTTTACTTATGATATAACTTGTAACTATATATTTAAAAGGCTAATAAGATACTGTGATTTGACTGCTATGTAACTGACTTACATATTTCTCAAAATAATTAAGGTTGAAATTTGTATTTTATTTTTGTAGACTGGTTATCAAAAATTATAAACTGTTATTCAGAAATTCTTTGTATTGATTAATAGATTTAGTGACATTCAGAAATTCTTTGTATTGATTAATAGATTTAATGACATTCAGAAATTCTTTGTATTGATTAATAGATTTAATGACATTCAGAAATTCTTTGTATTTATTAATAGATTTAATGACATTCAGAAATTCTTTGTATTGATTAATAGATTTAATGATATTCAGAAATATCTTTAACAGATGGTACAGTCCATTAATACTGTTAGACAGTATTAATAAAACATATTACGTCATATTGCCCAGTAATCTATTTATGTTAATTTCACAAAATAATAAAAGTATCTCAAGATTTACATAAAATTATATTTGTGATTAATCAAGCAAACCAAATGTGTAATGCTTCAAATTATTATTTCCTTTAGTTGTATGTTTGATTTTTTTTTTATTACGTTGTTGAAAAATGAAAGTGATCCCAATGAAAACTATCATGTAAAACAATTATTTATTTTGTATGAGTGAGGCTGTGGGGATCAGTAAAAGCTTTGAAACTGCCCTTAATTTCTTTTAACGTTACTTATCTCCATGTTCACATCTCCCTACTGTCCTTAAGGTCCCTGTCTAACTCTAGCTGGTCTACAACAAATCCATCTCCAGTCTGCAAATGACTTTGGATTGTTGACGTGCAATAAATGTTTCATAATAATTATGTCTGCAGTGTTATATTGTGTTATGTTTGTTTACTTTTAGTGATGATGCTGTCAGGCACTGTGTGTAAGAGAGTGATAAATGAATGATGAAATAGTTAGATTGCTTGTGGGGCATTGAAAAGCAAATTTGTTTGCTAAAAACATGAAAACTAGTTCTCTGTGTACCGCTGGAAGACCAACTACTTGTGGGATCATCATCATCATCATGTGCCATACCGTTTGGCATAGGCGATCATGTCCTTCCACAATCTTCTATCTGCCATGCATCGTATCATTTCTGTTGTTGACTGTATTCCATGCCATGACACCATGCTATCCAGTATTTTTCTTGAAGATAAAAGACCACAAACTTCCTATATAATCAAAAACCCGCATATCTTGGCATCACCATGGATCACAGAATGACATGGATAAATCAGATAGATAAAGTAAACAAAAGAGCCAGAAAATGAACATACATTTCCCTATATTTCTTGTGAGATAATGAAGGAATAAATTAATTGTGAGAAAGGGATTTTGTTAGTGAATAAATGATTTGTGTGTGAATAGATTCTTCTTTTTTCTTTCCTTCCTCATTTGCCTTTCAGTGTCGAGGGGGGATATAATTTGCGGTCTTTTGCTCTTCTGTTCGCCTCTGCTGCTGTTATGTTTCCTAGTGGAAGGAAATAAATGATTTGTGAGGGAATAAATGATTGTGAGGGAATAAATGATTGTGAGGGAATAAATGATTTGTGAGGGAATAAATGATTGAGGGAATAAATGATTTGTGAGGGAATAAATGATTTGTGAGGTTTTGAATTGATCAATGACTTCTGAAGTAAAAAAATATAAAGATTCCATTCATGTCCAGTTTGGCATGTATTTGGAATATGTTGTTAGTGACCATATTGTTGCATGACTGCAGGACATTTGTGAGTGATGTGGTCAGTGGCAAGCCAGGTTGCCTTGACTTCCCAGACGAGTCCACCTCACTCCTTCTGATGAAAGAGATGGAAGTAAAGATGGATATATCTAGAAACGAGAGACCTAGTGGGTGCATCAGAGGACTTAACAACCAACACAGAGCTGAGTCAACAGTCACTAAATGTTGCAGGACACGCTGAGAAGAGGATCTGAGCATCTATGGACATGTTCGGAGTGCAATGATGATGATGACCCTAACTCTAATACTCATCTATGGACATGTTCGGAGTGCAATGATGATGACCCTAACTCTAATACTCATTTTTAGAGGCTGGGTGAACCCCAGAGCTTTGTCGGTCTGAAAAAAAATCTGCAATATCTGGGAATTGAACCTAGACCCTCCTGATCTAGAAGCATGTGCACTAACAACTCTAATCACTGATGTTCCAATTTGTGAGGTAATGAAGGAATAATTATTTATGAGATTGTGAAGGAATAAATTATTGGGGGGGGGGGATAGATTTGTGGGGTGATAAATGATTTGTTATTGAGTTATTTGCGGGTCATCATCATTGCACTCCGAACATGTCCATAGGTGCTCAGATCATCTCAGCAAGTCTCGCAGTTGTCCAACGACTGGCTATTCCAGTTCTATGTTGGTTGATAAGTCTTCTTACACGCCCACTAAGTTTCTTTATTTCTGGCTTGGCCCATCTTAACTCTTCTTTCATCCGAAGGAGTGACATGGACTCATGGTTGTCGACGTCCTACGCCCTTCCCACATCTCGAAGGACATTGATGATGCGCGACCGATCCATTGGTTGACCGTTCTCAACGGTAGTGCAGCTAGCCAACCTGTCTGCTCTTTCATTTCCCAGTACCCCCGCATGTCGTGGGATGTAGACAAAGGTGACCTTATGTATTTTTGACTTCTGAAACTACTTTACCCATTGCATGCGTACAAAGCCCGCCTCCACTTTTCTTATGCTCATCGAATCACTCAGTATGCAGGCGTGGGAGTAGTCTTGCGACTCTAACCAGATGAATGTTCTGGTCACTGCCGTCACCTCCATTGTCATACTACTTGTTGTCATAGCGTAACGTATGCACCACCGACTTCCTTAACTATTCTGCCTGCCAAGCGTGCTGTAAATGCCTATGCACTCCTTTTGTGTCGTATTACAGATCCATCTGCATCTTTCTCATCGGTGTTATCCCAGATGAGGCCGTTGACCTCCGCATTGACCAAGATCGGTATCGACTCCTTGCCAGCGTTAATATTGGTAAGCCCACAGACCTGTTTGATGACATCTTCAGCTCGGCTCACCCATGATTTGGCTCTTTTTAGCCGGAGACCTTTCCCTGTGTTGAGCTCGTGATGCAATGGATGTTCCTTATCTGCACTTATCTTCAGGTATGATTGTGGCCTCCAGATCTTGATCCTGTCATCTATGGTTGGAAAGTCAAGAAGATACCTCAATTCTACACATGGAGTGTCCCTCGTACACACCAAGATAATGCGCAAAGCTTCATTATGTATTCTCACCAGCCTGTCAGTTTGAGTCGTACTGACAGTAAGAATTGCTAGGGTATATTCGATTGATGCGAGGGCTAGTCCCAAGAACAGAAGGGTAAGTAGTCTGCTCGATCTTGGCAGCTGCCATTACATTCAAGGCGGTTAATCCTTTGTGGGATTTTGTTATCACATGATCGACATGGTCCCGAAAACACAGGCTGCGATCAAACTTTAACTCCGAGGTATGTTATCACCCTGTCATTGGTCACCTCATCAGCTCCCATTCATACCCTGTTGTTTCCATGTTAACTATACGATTTTTAAGGGAGAACCATGCCACCGATGGTTTGTGGGATGATAAATAGTTTGTGGGGTGATAAATGGTTTGTGGGGCGTTAAATAACTTGTTGGGTGATAAATGGTTTGTGGGGTGACAAATGACTTGTGGAGTGATAAATGGTTTGTGGGGTGATAAATAACTTGTGGGATTATAAATGAATTGTGTGGTGATAATAGCTTGTGGGGTGATAAATATCTTTTGAGGTGATACACGGTTTATGGTGTAATAAATCACCTGTAGGGTGATAAACCTCTTGTGTGTGACCACCCGACTGGACTACCGACGTTCGGACAACCCGTGTTCGATTCCCGCTGGGAGCAGTGTGAATTGTACTCATGGTTGAAAAAAAACAAATACCCCCACGGTCGACCCAGCCGTTGGCAAAAATAGGTACCAGCGAATTACCATGGGAAGGTGAGGAATGTCGCTTCGCATTTGAGTTTCGATGCTTGAGGCGACACTATACAGAAATATCCAAACATTTATGGGTGCTCGCGTGCTAAGATGCCGGTTCAAGTCTCGTACTTGACCTTTACCTTACCTTTAAGCCTCTTGTGTGATTATAAATGACTTGTGAGGTAATAAATCACTGTGCGTGATAAATGGTTTGTGGGGTGATAGATCACGATACCTGACTTGGGAGGTGATACATTACTTGTTGGGTAATAAATGACTTGTGATGTAGTTGGATGCTAAATGGTTTGTGTGGTGGTAGCGCATTGATAAATTGTTTATGCGATGTAATGGGGCGATAAATGGTTTGTGGGTTAGTGATTGGATAAATGATTATTTATTAGACTGGGGGATAAATGATTTGTGATGCAGTGAGAGGTAGATTATTTATTAGACTGGGGGATAAATGATTTGTGAGGCAGTGAGAGGTAGATTATTTATTAGACTGGGGGATAAATGATTTATGAGGCAGTGGGAGGTAGATTATTTATTAGACTGGGGGATAAATGATTTGTGAGGCAGTGAGAGGTAGATTATTTATTAGACTGGGGGATAAATTATTTGTGAGGCAGTGAAAGGTAGATTATTTATTAAACTGGGGGATAAATGATTTGTGAGGCAGTGAGAGGTAGATTATTTATTAAACTGGGGGATAAATGATTTGTGAGAGGTAAATTATTTATTAGACTGGGGGATAAATGATTTGTGAGGCAGTGAGAGGTAGATTATTTATTAGACTGGGGGATAAATGATTTGTGAGTTTATGAAGGAAGAATGTATTTGTGAGGTAGTGAGGGGTTACATTGAACAGACTGACCAAAGAGGTGAATGCTGAAGGAATGAGGATACGGGGTCACTCTCAGAAATGTGTGAGGATGTTGTGGTGGTAAAAGATCTCACAATCACAACTGATACCATTCGCACAAGAACTTCAAAGATCACACAACACTGTTCCTGGCCCAGATGGTGTTCGCTATGACGACATAGGCGATTTAGCTGACGACGATTTAGAGGACCTGGCCAAAGAGTTTAATGCCAGCATTCAGTGGCCTGATTAAGGAGGAGTGGCTACTCACTTTACTTTACCATATTCGTGGAGTCATTACCTGATTACTCTAGCATAATTGTGGGGTCATTGGCTGATTATATTAGCATAATCTTGAAGTCATTGGTTGATTACTTTACCATTATTTTGGAAGTAATTATTGCAGTTAACTGCGAATGTTGACGTCAACAACTTCAGTCCTGTATAGTTTTACACTGTGTCGTCGTTCTGAACAATGCCATCCATTATCGCTCTTTCCAGCCTGCTGTGTCTGTTAGCGTGGCCATATTATTGTAATTTCCTTTGTAGAATTTAGTTTGCCAGCCAGTTCTTTCTAATGTTTAAGTCTGTTGTTATGTCCTCATTTCGAAACAGTGCTGATGTCAAATTCAGAAGACAAAAGGCGCAGGAGAAAGGAGACAAGGCCGGGTACCGCTCGTTCTGTGGATGTATCTGTCTATCCATGATTGACAAATTCAGCCACGAGAGAAGATGTTCAGTAAAGCAGCACCCAGTATGAGACACTAATGCTTTACCAAACTACTAACTTATCATGATTGCTTGCTACCAACCGTCGGTAAAGACGCAAAAGGCCATATATGTCCTCATAACTTTGTTTCTGCATCTTTCTGACTACATTGGTTTAATTATGTCATCAGCTATTTATTAATTCTCGGCTACTTCACAAAGAAAGTCATGATTTTGCTCAATGAGATGTTCTTTAACAGGCAATGCTAACAGATAATGGTGATAAGAAAAATAGTTCTTGAGTGGGGATATATGAAAGTCTAAGCTTGAATTTCGAACAAGACACACAAGAAAGTGTTAGACATTTTAAAGAAGAACGTGGAGAGTGCCATGAACGGCCAAAAACGTAACCGTAACGTTCTACAAAGGTCGCAGCAGAATGAAAATACATTTATCATCATCAAGCCTGCTGGCGTAGGTGTTCATGTCTCTCCACAACTTTCGATCTCGACAGTTATTTATTATTTCTGGTTTTGACCTGCCAAGCTATTCTCTTAAGCTGTCTGGTATCTTTTTTCTTTGCTTCCCTCTATCTCTTCGTTACTCAATTTTGCCAGTTGTCACAATATATTACAGCTGTTCCCTTCTCATTACATGACACAAAAATGATGTTTCTTCCTAATATTGGAAATTAGTTCTCTTTATGCTTTCGCCGATTTCAGAACGTTTTCATTACTCTTTTTAGCTGCCCATGGTATTCTAAACATTCTTATGTAAAACCACATTTCAACAGCCTCTAGTGATTTTCTTGTCTGTTGCCCTATTTTCCATGATTCACATCCATATGTTAAGACTGTCTCTACATAACTTTCAAGAAGTCTTTTTTCTTGTTTCTATTGTCAAAAATGGATTGAACAGTATCTTCCTCGTTATTTTAAAAGCTGATTTTGCATGAGCTATTCTGCCCCCTACATCTGTTGTACATCTACCATCTAAGGTTAACATTGTTTCTAGATATTTAAGCTCATTTACCGGTTTTTATATTGTTCCACTTGTTTTTATTGTGCATTGAGGTGATGTTTTTTGTTGCTACCCTGACTTCTGTTTTTAGGCTTTTGAGGCTGAGTACTTTATTGTTGCATTCCTTCACTATACTGTATACCATTTTTCGCAACTCATGTTAGCGATTGCGATTGTATCATTAGCATACACCTGAGGTTATTTATATTAGGACCTCAAATTGTTATTCCAGACGTGTCCCTTATGGATCTTAAAATAACTTCACTACACATTTTAATCATGGACAGTAGACAAACAAATGAAAAGACGATTAGAGGCCACAGTGATGGGATTTCTGAGGAGAATGTTGAAAGTTCCATGGAAAGCTAAAAAGACCAATGAGGAAGTTCTCAAAGAGGCCAACACAAAAAGGAAGCTCCTAAAAAACATCAGAAAGAAACAATCAACATTTTTCGGGCACATCATGAGAAGAGGAAAGTTGGAATACTTGGTTACAACTGGCAAAATAAAAGGAAAGAGAAATCGCGGACGACAAAGAGAGAAAATACTGGATAGCTTGGTGTCATGGTATGGACAACAGAATTGAAACGATGCACGATGGATAGAAGGTTGTGGAAGGATATCATTGTCTACGTCAAACAGTATGGCACATGATGATTATGGTACATTTTAGATAAATCTGGTGACAGCACATAGCTTTGCCCAACACCCTCAGTACAACTCATTACAAAAATCGAAAGGAATCAATTATCGTTTTTTGGCCGTATAGTAAAAGTAAAGTACCCCCGTCACGCCAAGTGGCGAATAGGGAATATGGTGTTAGTGACCATAAATTTTACAGACCTTCGGCACATGATTTTTGGGTAATGTGAAGTAATATTGTGACAAATTAAAAAAAAAGTGAACGTTGTGCAACCAATGCCAGACCTAGACTCTAGACCAGTGGTGGCCAAATCCGGCCCAATAGTCTATTATATGTATATATATATATATATATATATATATATATATATATATATATATATAATGTCTTACAACGAGCCAAACTCCCATCGATCATGGCAACACTTGGGATCCGTAGTCTAAGGTGGGTGTGCCATGTAAGAAGAATGACAAACAATCGTCTTCCGAAACAAATATTGTATGGCGAACTTAAGGACGGAAAGAGACCAAAGGGCACACCAATGCTGAGATATAAGGATGTTTGCAGGGCTTCCTTGAGGGATTTTTTTTTTTATCAGTGAAAGAAACTGGGGAAATGTAGCTGCAGATTGTATCACATGAAGAGAAAAAATAAAAAATAGCACATCAACTTTCGAGACAGTGCTGATATCAAATCCAGAAGACAAAAGGCGCAAGAGAAAAGAGACAAGGCCAGTTACCGCAAATACACCTTGTTCGTTCTGTTGATGGATCTGTCTGTCCAGGATTGACAAATTCAGCCACGAGAGAAGCTGTTCAGTAAAGCAGCACCCAGTATGAGACACTAATACTTTACCTAACTACTGACTTATCATAATTGCTTGCTACCAACCGTCTGTCAAGACGCCAAAGGCCATACATATGGCCATATATATATAAACTATATTATTGAGTTATTTGCTGGTCATCATCATTGCACTCCCAACAAAACTATATTAAATATATGCATATGAAAACTAAAGTTCCAATCGGTTAAATGACAAAACCATTGGCTCCCAACAATGATCAAAATCTCGGTGGCTGGGTAGTCTAGGGGTATGACGTTGGCCTCTGGACAGGAAGTACCCGAGTTCAAAGCCCTCAGAAGCCGTGGAGGTTTTTCAAATATCTATCTATCTATTGTCCTTTCGAGCCGAAGACGGCACATAGGGCAGAACCACAATCTCAAAAACAGGAACCCTGCGTGCCAAAGTGGCACACATTGCAGAGATCACTGCTCTAAAATAGATGGCGTTGTTTCCATAACAATACTTTTTACAATGACAGCTTGTCAAGCCATCGATCAACCTCCTTAGTCGCCTCTTACGACATGCCTGGAAGGTCACAGTGTCACTATTCTTTACTTCCCTCATAATGAGGCCCCGGTAACACACAGGAAATATAGGAAATATTCAAATATAGGAAAATGTAATTCATGTTTTCTTTATGATGTTAACCTCCCCTGATATCTTGGGTAGTTATATCCGATGTCTAGCCTTCTCGGATAACGACATTAAACAGAGGTCCCGGTGCACCTGCGCACGTTAAAGAACCCATGGCAGTTAAAATCTATAAGAGTACCCCATAAATATGTGCCGCTGCCCGGGCAAAATTATCAGCAGAAACTTACCCACACCGTGGATCACGTGTTACGGAGTTCGTGCACGTGAGTCAGGATTCTCCTCGGATTTTCTCGAGGGGAATATCGGAACACCTATGGGTCCGTTAGGTGTGCAGTGATGATGATCCTACCGTGATTTCCGCCACTAAATTCATACAGGACAAACAGATAACATGGTTTAGCCAAGTGATGAGATAGATAATCATCATCATTATGTGCCATACCGGTTGGCGTAGGCGACCATGCCCTTCCACAATCTTCTATCTACAGTGCATCATATCAGTTCTGTTGTTGACTGTTTTCCATGCCATGACACCAAACTATCTAGTATTTTCTCTTTTTGTCGTCCGCGATTTCTCTTTCCTTTTATTTTGCCAGTTGTAACCAAGTATTCCAACTTTCCTCTTCTCATGATGTGCCCGAAAAATGTTGATTGTTTCTTTCTGATGTTTTTTAGGAGCTTCCTTTTTGTGTTGGCCTCTTTGAGAACTTCCTCATTGGTCTTTTTAGCTTTCCATGGAACTTTCAACATTCTCCTCAGAAATCCCATCACTGTGGCCTCTAATCGTCTTTTCATTTGTTTGTCTACTGTCCATGATTCGCTTCCATAGGAGTCCCTATTAACCGGCACTACTTGTCGGCTGCTCCCACAACACCATCCACAACACAAGATAATGAGTCTTCAATTAATGCCGCGAGAATACCAGACCAAAGGGCGAACGCTAGCTAAATGAATTGATCACGGAATATTAGACATAATACCGCAAAAGCCACCAGAAGAGCAAAAGAACTCAAACTGCATCTCCCCACGATTGTGAAAGGCAAAAGAAGAAGAAACGAAGAAGAAAAAAATATGGAAGAAGAAATAGAGGGAAACAGTGAGAAAAGGTACACCAGACAGCTTAAAATAATGATTTATTTAGTACTAAAAGTACAGGTGATTTGGCAGACAACGCTAATAAGCGAATGGGGAAGATTTTATTAAAAGGATGGGAAGAAGAATGGAACACAACTAAACGATTAAAGAGTGTGGACACTGTATAAGATTTGAAGGAAATAAATATCTACAATGACTGAAAGAAAAGGCCTTGATAAATCCCGCTTTAATTTGCTACTGCATCAATGACGCAGCAAAAAAATCTCGCGACAGTAAAAAAACAAAAGAAAAACCGGTTTCTTAAAATAAAAGGAGAAAAAACAGTACTGTCAACGCCGTGACGATGACATTTGAGGGGTTAACGGTGTATCGGTTTGTGTTTGGTTTGGAAAGGTCCTGCTTAGAGACTGCACATTTCTCACGATCAACGTAGGTAGTAGTTTGTCTAGAGAGAGAGGTACATTCATGACCTTTTGACAAGTGGGTGCATCTTCAGATCTACTGACAGCAAAGTTGGGACTCTAAATGACATCAGAGAATGTCTATCAACTGTGGTGAAGAAAGTCCGTTCAGATTAGAAATACCAGACCCAGGGGCGTGTTCGATCAACAATATTTTTATTCCTTTTATTTTGGTGACTATGCTCACTAAAATTGGTAAAAGTACTTCGGCCTATGATTACAAGTAGGGGCGGTCAGCCTGGTTATTGGATAACATGTAAAATTCTGCTGTCGTGTACTGTAAGGAACTGTTATACATAGATTATATATTGGTTTTTGAAAAGGCAGTGGCTCAATTGTCAGCGCGCTGGCTACCAACCTGAGGGTATGGGTTCAATTTTCAGAAATACAAATTTTTTTTTCTTGTTCGGCACAGCTTCGTGGTTAACCCCGCCTTTGAAGACAGGTACCAGAAATGATTAGGTGAACGTCATAATGTGGTTTCCGTGACCTCTCTGAATGATAAACTTTTGGTGCTGAGTTAAGTGTGAAAGAGACCCTCAACTTTCTTTTTTCATTAGCGGAAATGTTTATATGAAAGTGAAGGAAGAAAATAAAGATGTTGGTGATAATGATGATGATGACGATGATGATATTGGAATGGTAAGAATGACAACGAACTGCAAGTAAAAAGGGACGTGTAAGATAAGTAGGCCATAAGAAAACGAGGAATATGAAGGAGAAACACGTTTTTCGTGACCAGCTTATTTGCATCATTTCATCTCCTTTTTTCCTTCCTCATTTGCCTTTCAGCTTCGTGGAAAGATATAGTTTACGGTTGTTTGCTCTTCTTGTGTCTCTTTCTCGTCAATTTTTGTGGTCCGTATGTAGCTTGACTTGAGGGAGGACTGCTTCTCGTATGACCAGTTCTAGGTAGCTTGACTTGAGGGAGGACTGCTTCTCGTATGACCAGTTCTAGGTAGCTTGACTTGAGGGAGGACTGCTTCTCGTATGACCAGTTCTAGGTAGCTTGACTTGAGGGAGGACTGCTTCTCGTATGACCAGTTCTAGGTAGCTTGACTTGAGGGAGGACTGCTTCTCGTATGACCAGTTCTAGGTACCTTGACTTGAGGGAGGACTGCTTCTCGTATGACCAGTTCTAGGTAGCTTGACTTGAGGGAGGACTGCTTCTTGTATGACCAGTTCTAGGTAGCTTGACTTGAGGGAGGACTGCTTCTTGTATGATCAGTTCTATGTAGCCTGACCTGAAGGAGGACTGCTTCTTGTATGACCAGTTCTTGGTAGCTTGACTTGAAGGAGGACTGCTTCTTCTATTACCAGTTCTAGGTGGCTTGACTTGAGGGAGGACTGCTTCTTGTATGACCAGTTCTTGGTAGCTTGACTTGAAGGAGGACTGCTTCTTGTATGACCAGTTCTTGGTAGCTTGACTTGAGGGAGGACTGCCTCTTATATGACCAGCTCTAGGTAGCTTGACTTGAGGGAGGACTGCTTCTTGTATGACCAATTCTAGGTAGCTTGACTTGAGGGAGGACTGCTTCTTGTATGACCAATTCTAGGTAGCTTGACTTGAAGGAGGACTGCTTCTTCTATTACCAGTTCTAGGTAGCTTGAATTGAGGGAGGACTGCTTCTTCTATTACCAGTTCTAGGTAGCTTGAATTGAGGGAGGACTGCTTCTTGTATGACCAGTTCTAGGTAGCTTGACTTGAGGGAGGACTGCTTCTTCTATTACCAGTTCTAGGTAGCTTGACTTGAGGGAGGACTGCTTCTTCTATTACCAGTTCTAGGTAGCTTGACTTGAGGGAGGACTGCTTCTTGTATGACCAGTTCTAGGTAGCTTGACTTGAGGGAGGACTGCTTCTTGTATGACCAGTTCTAGGTAGCTTGACTTGAGGGAGGACTGCTTCTTGTATGACCAGTTCTAGGTAACTTGACTTGAGGGAGGACTGCTTCTTGTATGACCAGTTCTAGGTAACTTGACTTGAAGGAGGACTGCTTCTTGTATGACCAGTTCTAGGTAGCTTGACTTGAGGGAGGACTGCATCTTGTGTGACCAGTTCTAGGTAGCTTGACTTGAGGGAGGACTGCTTCTCGTATGACCAGTTCTAGGTAGCTTGACTTGAGGGAGGACTGCTTCTCGTATGACCAGTTCTAGGTACCTTGACTTGAGGGAGGACTGCTTCTCGTATGACCAGTTCTAGGTACCTTGACTTGTGGGAGGCTTGCTTCTTGTATGACCAGTTCTAGATGGCTTGACTTGAGGGAGGACTGCTTCTTGTATGACCTGTTCTAGGTAGCTTGCTACAGTGGGAGTTCATCAGCAGCTTTGTGATCTTAGCGCGTGAGTGAAGAGCCACCGATACGGTCTCCGTTAGAAGAGCAATTTTACGGGCCCTAGAACACCATCATCTTCTTCATATTCAGATAAGGTTGTGTAATTACCTTTCTTAGTGAATTTAAAGAACAATTAGCGTTTTTAAATTCCGAAGGAAGCACGGGTATAACGCTAGTTTCTATAAAGTGTGTTTGCACACGTTTGAGATTTTGCGAGAAATATTATAAAGTTTTAACAAACTCGGCCCAAATAACCCTCCAGATATACTACCAGCAGAGGCAGAGTTCAGCGTTAGCTGTAGAAAACCAAGCAAGGAAGAAATAATGAAAGCCATCAAGCTATTAAAATATGATAAAGCCATAGGACCGGATGAAATTTTTTCATAAGCCATCAAAACTAATATTAACACCTCTACCAAGATGTTACACAATCTACTAGATAAAATATGAGAAGGGAAGAAATACCTAAAGACTGGAAAGAAGGTTAAATAATGAAACTACCAAAAAAAGAAAGTTTACAGGAGTGCACAAATTATTGAACAATTGATTGCTATGTAGTGTCAGGAAAAATAGCAAGAAGAATCATTTTGGAGAGACAAAAAGAGGCCATAGAGAAACATTTAAGAGATGAACAAGCGGGGTTTAGGAAAAACATCATACACTGATCAAATAACTACCTTACGTATAATTGTTGAACAAAGCTTTGATCTAGTCCCCATTTTATGTCGGATTCATAGATTACGAAAAGGCGATTGATAGAAGTTGCCGAGTCATTACGGAATTCCCATTTAGTTTATTAAATTGATAATAACAAACGAAAGAACGAAATGTGTGCACGAAAAACAGCTTACAGAAGCATTTGAAATAAGGAAAGGAGTACACGGCAAGGATACTTTCTATCTTCATTTCTCTCTCTCTGCTGGCCATAGATTGGATTATGGAAATAATAGAAATAAACGCAGAACAACAGAAATGGAATCCAGTGGTCACTGACCAAGCAACTTGATATAACTTAGACTTTGCTGGTGGCATAGGTCTCCTGTCACACAATCATCAACAGATGCAAGATACAATAAACATACTTGATGAGAGATCACAACAGCTTGGACTGAAAATAAATAGAGATAAAACCAAAATTACGAGAATTAACGCAGTTGACAATAACCAAATACTAATAGGCATAGGAGCAATATCTCTAAAGGACGTAAAATCGTACAAAAATCTGGGCTAATATGGACAATGATGGAGGTTCGGAGAATAATACCAAAATAAGGATTTAAAAAAAAAAGAGGCGGCCTCGTTGGACTAGGAAAGATATGTAAATTAAAACAAATTACTTTCAATACAAACATAAAAATGTTCGACTCCAACGTATGGGCAATCCTATTATATGGCTGTGAAACATGGGAGGGTGGAGGAGGGGGAGGGGAGGCAATCTCGAAGATACAAACCTTCATTAATGGAAGCTTGAGATTAACAAAAGGATGGAAATTGCAGGACAAAATGACTAATGTAGAATTATGGAAAAGTACCAGTCAAGTATCAATGTATAAAGAGATACAGCGAAGACGATAGCGCTGGATAGGACACACACTGCAGAAGCCATCAGAGAGTATTACACGGCAGGCCTTTTTTCGAACCCCCAGGGGAAGAGACAAAGAGGAGGACCAAAACTTTCTTGGAGAAGACAGAAGGAAGCAGGGATGAAAATGATGGGGAAGACATGGAATGATCTTAAAAGAAAGACAAGAAACAGAACGGCTTAGAAAGTGTTCGTTGAAGACCTGTGCTCCACAGGTACTTGAAAGGTAGAGGAAGAATGACAAGAAAATGCAAGAACACGATGCAAATAGTAAATGTTTGAAAACTTATATAGATTGATAGACTCACAAGGCATTAGTTGCTGTAAGCTGCTTTATTTCAAGATAATAATGATGATGGTATAAATGGTGTGTATGTATCAACCACACACACAAACACACACAACACACTTTACATTTTATTTATAAGGAAGCCATGATAGCCAGTAGATAATACAATCACGTATATGTTCACGTGGTTCCGAGTTCAGATCATGAACTTTCAAATGTGTGAGTGTTTTTTTCGGATCGATACGGTATTAATATTCGGCAAGTCTCTTAAAATAGATATAGGTTTTGTTCTTTGAGAAAGTGAAGCTTGGTGGAACAACGGAAATAGTGTCTAGGAAGGGTGTCTAGAAGGAACTAGGTATAACGTCTCAATAATTAACGATTCTCAATAAACAATACAGACGGCTGGAGTGACGTTTATCTCCTCTCTCATGACATACTCGCCATTGATCTTTGACAAAATGTCGAAACTAACATCCCGCCCGTGTCTATTACCAACCAATACGCTACACGTGTCGATTTTCTTATGTAAAATATAAAACGAGAAAAGTCTGACCTCCATATAACAATAATACAACTGTCAGCAGCAAGCACACGTTTCGTGAAGCAACATTCAGTGTTTGTCTTGTAAGGATGTGACATAGTCATCGAACTATTAGCTTCTTCACCAATTATTACTGGGTGTTTCCTGACATGGGATAGTTTATTCAAATGTGATTCTCATTGAACCCAAAAACAATGATATTAAAGTACATATAAGACATACTGTACAATCAAAATATAAATTTTAAAAACATTTTAATTATTTATCATCACCATCTACCTTGTGTTGGAACTTCCACAAGAGCTACCGTAAACTTGTTTTAGTCTTGCACGAGATGTCCAACGCCTGCCAGTCACGCCCAGCTCGTTAGCCTTGCATCCACCTTCTTTTTGCTCTTCTCTCTCGTCCATCTGGTATCGTGTCCACCTTGATGATCTACTATAGGCTGCAATAGCATTTTATGTGTCATTTTCCATATTTTGTATGTTCTTTATATCTTTATCTTGAAACTTAAAAGTTATAGCAAAACGGAATTGCTTGTTCCTTACTCTATGAGTCGTATTCTGAGTATTCTTATATAGGCTAATACTTTCACTCGAAGTTATTTATGGGAATGTTCAGTAGATCTGTCGATAGTTCACTTCTGACAGTCACATATTTCAATTAGAAAAATACAGGCTTTCATAAATAAAAGGTTTGCTGCCATATTCATATATGCTCATCATGCACACTTTTTGTTGCTCATGGCTATATTCGGTTTTCTTGTGATCTCCTGGTAGTCGTTCCGTTATTTATTAGCAAAGAACTAAGATTTTACTGTTACAAATCTGTGTCCATGAAATAAATACATCAACTTTTACACCTGTTTTTATGTTATCAAAATGTTTGTTTTTGTTGCATTGTGATACGTGTGTTGTTTTCACCAGAAAGTGAATTCTACAGACGTTATCAGTTTCACTATGTTACTTAAAGAAATAAATAAAAATGCTCTCAGTGATTCATATTTCTGGTAACACATGATCAATTGAAAGGGTGTCACAATGTTACTTATTATTCGCTTTCTTGCTGTTTTTTTTTTACCTGCTTCTTGTCTCTTCTCTGGCGACACACCAAAAACATCTTCATTATGAGATATTTTACTTAGGATCTTTCATTCATTAGGTACCGTCTCCATATCGAAGATTGGCTACCATGGAACGCCATTTTACTCTGTCTTTTGTCTTGGTGGTGCATGTTGTCATATATTGACATGTCCATCTTTTTGATGTTATCAGTCCACATTAGTCTTGGTCTGCCTCTGCATCGTCTACCTTGTACCTCCCCTTTCCAAAAGACTTTTAGTTGGGTCAAGTGTCTCTTCACATGTTCAACAAATGTCAGCTAATTACGATGTGCCCCCCACCTTTATTCTTACATCGTAAACATTGAACTAAGCTGGATATACTGATGACCATGTAGTTAAGCAAGTTGTATTGTTGGTTCAGAGGTCCATGCGCCGTATTTTGAGGCAGAACATAGAAGGGGATAAGATGTACCCTGTCTAAATACTTTACCTGTCTGAGAAGTCTGAGAGAACCAGTCCGATGTGCTACACCGCCAATTGTTGGTCTTCTTCTTCCTCTCTTCTTTTCTCTTTTCACTGATACCTAGTAGGTGTCGTGATTTATATCATTTGTCGTTCTTGAGCTGCTCGAACTGTCTGAATTAGTGATTTTCCTTTGTTGTTACATGTCTCTGTCATTGCATCTATCCAACTTCTTCTGGGTCTTCCTCTTGGTCTTTTTCCATGCATTCTCGAGAAGAACGCCCTTGATGGTGATTGGTGAGGATATTGTTGGTCTTCAGTCTCTATAAACCATGCTTATCTCTAGGTTCATTTATCATTTTCTGTCCCTATCTAAAAATTAAACAAGCTAGTTTACATGTTTCTTGTTGTTGTTATTTGTAGAACCCTCTGTAAATTTGCTATTAAAATATGTGTGCGTGAATGTATGATGTATTAATAAACACACATAAATATTATCATATATTTATCATGAATTTTTCAGTAACTATTCATTAACTGACCTTCTCGTGTGCTTTGTCATGTCTTTTTCTTCATGTATACTATCGTTGGTAGCTGTTTAAGGTAATTTCCTAGTTTGATCAGATATAGTATTTCAGTTTGGAAGAGTGATGTCCCCTAAAATATGTCTGCCAAAATACAGTGGTTCTACGCATTCTTGGCGTTGGGGTCATTACGGCGATTGGTAATCAACCGCACAATTCCCTTCGATCAGAAGATCATAATTAGGCCGAGTGGCGTCGTTTTTGTCACGCGTTATAATATATTTATAAATATTTAACACTAAAGCTAAACCTAACCCCTGGACCCAACGCCCAATCAACAGATACTCCGAAATGATTACATGCCAGCGTAATGACCCAACGCCAAGAATGCGTAGAACCACTGTATTTTAGCAGACATATTTTAGGGGACATCACTCTTTCAAACTGAAAGACTATATCTGATCAAACTAGGAAATTACCCTGTTTAAGATATTTTAAGTCTGAACTTCATTGATCCAGCACTAAAATTATTGCTCTGGCTTTATTCTTCATTTCTATTTTTTTATTTTACCATTTCGTTTTGCCTATAATAAGCATTCGCATCGATTAATATTACCGTTTCCCCGTTTCAGTGTTTTGGGCAATATGTGATGCCATAGAAAGGATAGGACACATGTTGTCAGAGAATCTTTAGAGTCCCTCGCTCTAGATGTCATATCTGGATCTACTCCAGGAACCTAAGACTCCCCAAAGCATGCACAAGGCTCTTTAACTCTTTCCATACGGAAGCATTTTATCAATACAGCGGAAGAGATTTCAGAGACAATGTTTTTCATGGCTTTAAGAATCAATCTTCAAATTTATATTTATCTAACATATAACATATTAAATGAATTTTTAGATATTTGAACAAGGTATTAGATTTCACCAATATTATGATGATACAATACATGATTTAAAATATATGGTTTGATGACGGTTCTTACTAATCAAATTGACAGTAACGCACAGTGCGTCGAAACGTACGTTAAGAGTTAACAGCCATATATCGTGCTGTATACTGTCTTAAGGCAGCATTTGAACCTGCTTCAAATTGGTTTGAACATAGCTTTAAAGTGACATCGGATAGCCAGGAACACATTTATTGTTTTAAAAACAAACTCAAAGAACCTCTTGAATATGCCCAAGAAATATGCAGTAACAAATTAATAAAAAAAAAAAAAGATCGCTATTAAATCATTGGCTCCATAATAAACTCCCAGGGCAAACGAGGTACCTTGCGAAGAGAAAACCAAATCAGTTGTCCTGCAGAGTTCTAGACTTGCGTTCACTAAGATCATATTGGCGAGTTACAATTAATTTAGAACACATTGGAAAAATGAGCCCCACACCAAGCAAATATTATGTGGAAACTGACATATGAGAATAGGCGTATATGGCACATAGGAAGACCACCAATTAGGAGATACAAATATCTCTACAAAGTATCCCTGGGTGATTTATTCATTGGTGAAAAAGACTGGGGAAAAAATGTAGATGATCTTAGTTCACGGAGAAGGTAGTGGCATGGTGCTATTTGATAATGAAATAAATTCAATGTTAGACAAGAAACAAAAACAAAAACCTTCTGACATAAAACAGTTGTCGGACCTATCATTCCAATATTGGCGAAATAAAGAAGCTGCTTGGTAAAATCACAGCCAACTACAGATTCACTGTTGGGTAACTATATAGTTGGCTGTTGATAAAACAGAACAGGACAGTTGCTATTGAAAATCAACATCTACCTTTTCCATATATCTGTTAACACGCGAAACGACATAGAGGGAGCACGAAGTAATCAGCTGACCTAGTTTTGTAACATCCAGATGGGGGTAATGACTGCATTTACCGACAGCACAGATTTGATTTGTTTTTTCCTCGAAGAGGCGAACGAAGGTTAATTCTTTTTTTTTCTATTTAAAACAAATAAAAACGCCACATGATAGAGGGTGGTGGTAACCTTGACACGTGAAGATAGATCACGTGTTAGATCCGTCGTTAATGACAACAATGATTATGGGATTTGTATTTTCATAGTCAACTGCAGTTTGCTAGTGCTGAATCATATTGGAGATTTCTGTGATATAAATACGGTTACTTGCTAATTTTTTTTGTAATGCTCTGAAATGGTTCGTGTGTGTTATTTACTACTTAATCACTATACACAGGAATACTAAGCTTAATGAAGAATTGTATTTTATTACTGCTGACCAAATTCAATGTTCACATATTAACATTAACAGTAACAGTATTACTCGTTTAACTGTCGGCAAATGTATATCTATACACGTATATATATGTATCCTTTTTTTTTATCTGTTGGGTCTTCACAAACTACTGGAAAGGAGATGTCGATCTTCAGTTGTAGCGGCCCGGCTTTGTTTTGTCGAGCAGCTTGTATTATGGCTCTTCTTTCTTTCCTTTACTCATTTGCCTTTCAGCGTCGAGGGGAGACAAAATGTGTGGTCTTTTGCTCTTCTGTTCGCCTCTGCTGCTTTTATGTTTTCTATTGTTTCTAATAATCGGTCAATCCATCTTTTTCGTGGTCAGCCCTTGGGTTAGTGCTCTCGTAACGTTTATTGAAGGCTCACCGTGTTGTGTTTTTGATCTTTCTGCTGTGTCTCGTGGCCAAACCATTTTATCAATTGTTTCTTTATATATTCTATTCCGGGGGTTATTCCTAGCTTTTTTTCTCAGTTCTTCATTTCTGATCTTATCTCTCAGGCTGTTTCCTGCCATTCGTCTTAACACATTTCATCTCAGTAGAGGTTATTTTTCTCACTGTTCTTGCATCTAGAGTCCAGGACTGGTATTAGCACAACGTTGGGATGCTTGCTTGATTGCGTTCGCCCGATGACTTAAGGAGTTTACCTCGTCATCATCCTTAAAAGGACGTTAAGTAGGCGTGTCTGCGTTGTGTTGTGGTTTACAGTATAACTGTGATTTTTGCACCTTTCGGCCCAACACATCCGACTTCAGCATGACATTTTTGAGTACGGGGTTGTCTTCCCTCTTCGATCCCTACTCGCTTGGCCAGACTAGACAGGTTAGTCTGTTACTAGAGGCACCACGGAGAGGTGGAGCAGGGTCTGGATGGTTCTGGTTCACCGATCCTGGCGCAAGCCATCAGCTGTGGATCGCTGACAACTTCCAGCTCTGGTGCAACGTTGGGATGAAGATTGTATTGTAGAGTGTCCGTTTTGCCTCTAAAGTTATTTCTTTGTTGGACATTAGCGGTTATAGCTGTCCAATGATTCAACAAGCTTTGCATCTTGAGTCTATTTCTGCTGTTTGTGAATTGTCGTTTGTCACTAGACTTCCTAGGTATTTAAATTCCTTTACTTGTGTATTTGTCTCCCGTATTTAGTTATGTTGATGTTCTGTTTCTCTTTAACAATATTCATGACTTCTGTTTTGTTGATGTTGATTTTCATGTTGTATTTTGTGCCTGTACTGTTGGATTTATTTAAGTGTTCTTGTAGGTCTTCTATTTTCCCATGTATTAGTGTTTGATCGTCTGCAAATAGAAGCTCGTTGATCTCCTCTGTCTCTGATGAATTGGCTAACTTGCATATATAGTCCACGTATGTAATAACCCAGTAAAAGGGGGGGGGGGGGGATAGTACTCACCCTTGTCTTACTCCTGATCTAACTTCAAAGTGGTCTGTATTGTAGCTGATCTTGCGAATTATGAGAAAATAGGTCCAGCTGCAGAATTAATCAAGCAATTTCGTGTCAAGGAGTCTCACATTCTTCTAACTTTGACTTCATTTCACTGTAACTGTTCATGCACCTCTTTATAAATCTTCTCCATGTACTGCATACGATCATCCGCAATCGTTTCACAGTTGTATCACAAGTGGAACTCACTCTTGAACGCCTTGCATGCATCTTTATCCTTAAACCTTTGTCTGCCCACAAGTCGTTTCCAGTCTATGAGCTTCCTGTACAGCACTCGCTTGGGGATGCGATTGTTGTCTTTTCTTCTAACATGACCCAGCCACCTTACATATCTATTCCTTTATGTTGTTATAATAGATGAAAACCGAGAACGTTGCAAAACACTTTACTTATTGATTTTGTTCTGCCATTTGATATTCATTATTTCTGTTAAGACTGCGTACATATATACTGTCTAGCACTTTTTGACGCCTTGAAGAGTTGTCCAAGTTTCAGATCCGTACAAGAGTATGCTAATCACACAGGTTTGGACTTTTGTCTGTTGATATGTATGTTATTCTATAGCTGTTGTATTAATGTACCAAATGATGTGACTTTCTGGCCAATTCGTTTGTTTAGATCTTCTTTGGAGTGGGGGTGGCAGTGACAATAAATCTAAAATAGCTGAATCATTGCACTGACTCAAGTCGTTCAAGGTTATTGCCCTTTATGTTTTCTTGTTCTAGTAATACGGTTTTTTTTTCCCTAGACAGTTATTGTTAACGATGATATGTCGTGTCACGTGACCTAACTGTCAAATCTTGATTGCAAATCACCTTTATCGTGAGCAAATAGAACTCGTGTAGTTTTTTTTTTTTTTTTAAAGGCTTTCATTCGAGGTAACTTGAAAAGAACCCGTCAAATCTTCAATGTATGTTGATGCTATTGTAGGCTGTTGAGGATACATGGTGTGAGAGTGCAGAATAATAATTTGTGAAGAGGGTAGGGTCAAGGACATAATCCCTACTTGACTCCACTCTTAAATTGCAATCAGACGTGCTGCCATCGAAATTGTACAGAAACGTTCAATTCTTCATGAAATGTTTTGATCAGTTTATATATATAATTATGGAAATGTACCAGTCAAACACCAGTGGATAAAGAGATACAGCGAAGACGATGACGCTGGATAGGACACACACTACGGAAGCCAACTGAGAGTATTACACAACAGGCCCTTTTTTGGAATCCCCAGGGGAAAAGACAAAGAGGAAGACCAAGGAATTATAGGAGAAGACAGATAGAAACAGAGATGAAGATGACGGGGAAGACATGGAATGATCTTAAAAGAATGGCAAAAAACAGAACGACATGGAAAGTGTTTGTTGAAGACATATGCTCCACTGGGAGCTAAAAAGATAGAAGAAGAAGAAGAAGATATATATATATAAATATATCATTTGATATATTTTATATGAGTTGGTGATAATTCTTGAAATTTAGTTGTTACTAGAACACGTGAATAATTTAAGGTTGAAATATAATTACAATGGAAACAATGCTGATATTTGGTACACATATTAAGATATGAAGGTTACGAATCATAGAACAAGAGGGTGTAGAAGACAAAAGATGATGATGAGTCATAGAACAAGAGGATGTAGAAGAGAAAGGATGATGATGAGTCATAGAACAAGAGGATGTAGAAGAGAAAGGATGATGATGAGTCATAGAACAAGAGGATGTAGAAGAGAAAGGATGATGATGAGCCTTAGAACAAGAGGATGTAGAAGAGAAAGGATGATGATGAGTCATAGAACAAGAGGATGTAGAAGAGAAAGGATGATGATGAGTCATAGAACAAGAGGATGTAGAAGAGAAAGGATGATGATGAAGAGAAAAGATGATAATGAGCCTTAGAACAAGAGGATGTAGAAGAGAAAGGATGATGATGAAGAGAAAAGATGATAATGAGCCTTAGAACAAGAGGATGTAGAAGAGAAAGGATGATGATGAGTCATAGAACAAGAGGATGTAGAAGAGAAAGGATGATGATGAGTCATAGAACAAGAGGATGTAGAAGAGAAAGGATGATGATGAGCCTTAGAACAAGAGGGTGTAGAAGACAAAAGATGATGATGAGTCATAGAACAAGAGGATGTAGAAGAGAAAGGATGATAATGAGCCTTAGAACAAGAGGGTTCAGAAGAGAAAAGATGATGATGGGCCATAGAACAAGAGGATGTAGAAGAGAAAAGATGATGCTGAGCCATAGAACAAGAGGATGTAGAAGAGAAAGGATGATGATGAAGAGAAAGGATGATGATGAAGAGAAAAGATGATAATGAGCCATAGAACAAGAGGATGTAAAAGAGAAAGGATGATGATGAAGAGAAAGGATGATAATGAGCCATAGAACAAGAGGGTACAGTTTATGAGCACACACATATACACACAAATGTACATATAATATGCAATAGACTAATCCTCCTTTAAAAGTGTTTATAATCGTATCTCCTCAATTTGTTCTCTACTGCAACCTTCTGTTCTTTGGTTCATCATAATTATATGTTTAATGTAATTTATTAATGACATTTTAACGTAACCAGTGCTTTATTTCTCATGCATACATTCTTTACTTTATAATTGTTAGATATTATGTTAACTCTTTTTTTTTAATCCGATCCTTGGAATCTGTTACTTCAGTTGCACTTCCAATAAAGAAGTCCATTATAAAATCTGATTGTAATAACATCGCAGAGAAAAAATTACTGATATGGCGCTGAGATATAAAAGAGTCGGGGACTGGCTAAAAATTGCAGTGCTGCGGTAAAGCTGGTAGCAGGAGCAAGTAGTGGGAGCAAGTAGTAGATAGTACACTACTACAAGGTATGGTGACAGCTTTACAAAAATAAGGAAGACAACAAAATACTGACGTTTCGGCCCGCATGCGGATTTTTTTCAGAGAACGAGTACAACACAAATGCACAACGAAATCAGGATAAACTCAACGTCTAGAATGAGCGAGACAGGTAAATCAAGGAGAAATAAAAAGAGGGATAAGAGACAAAATGATGAAGGAGAGATGTCCTACATATTGGAGGATAAAAATGGATAATATGTAAAAAATTAGTAAGCTAAAATATTTATGCAATTAAATCAAGACTTAAATGAAGCAAGATCCAAAAACTTCCAGTGAGTAGATGTCTGTGAGTCAAATGGGATGAGACGTGAGAGGGAGGGGATGAAAACAGTCACTTGATTAGACGAAAAGTCGGATAGACGATTCTCTGAGGTGTATCGGCTACGGCTGTCAGAAGAACAAGACAGCAGGCGAGTAACTTGGACATCCGCCTTACCCTGATTACCCTTAGAGTTGAAGTGGGATGCTATTGGGGTGCCTGCATCTCAAGTGATGTCATACAGATGTTCCCGGCATCTCTCTCGAAATCTCTCCTTATTCGCCTATGTATGTCATCTTACATCGCTTACATATGATGAAGTTTGAGAGACATCCGAGAGTGAAACAAGTGACAGCAAAAGATAGGGAAGCGTATGCTATGGAGTGAAAACGAGCAAACAAAGCCAGACGTAATTCAGGTAACAAGGAGATAGTCGAGGAGTAGTAGGATATTCTCCTGTGTGTTACTGGGGATTCATTATGAGGGAAGTAAAGAATTGTGACACTGTGACTTTCCAGGCATGTCGTAAGAGGCGACTAAGGAGGTTGATCGATGGCTTGACAAGCTGTCATTGTAAAAAGTATTGTTATGGACACAGAGCCATAAGTTTTGGAAGCAGTGATCTCTGCAATATGTGCCATTATGGCACGCAAGGTTTCTGTTTTTTTGAGATTGTGGTTCTGCCCTATGTGCCGCCTTCGGCTCGAAAGGACAATAGATAGACAGACAGATAGACAGACAGACAGATAGATAGATAGTAGGATATTATGCGGGACTGGCGTACAGGATGGTAGTGTCAGACAGGATTGTATAAAAGCAGTTATATGGAAATGGAGTGAAAAGTAAAGGGGAGAGTAATGTAGAAGTGGATTATATAGTGGCAGAATATGTATGATAAGGATAATAAATGTAATTTGAGAACAAGCAAACAATATCAGTACTGCTGTAATTATAAATATAAATTGTTAAAAAAGGATCATGTTTCCTGTGGAAGAGTGCCATCGTACTGCCGGATATGTAATACGGATCCTGAATATCGCACGACAGGGTGTTGGGGGGGGGGGGGAAACAGGTGCAGCAGGGGAAGCAAGAATGGAGAGGAGAGGGTGGAAATCGGAAGGAAGATGGGAATGAAAGAAGGAAGGGTATGTGTGGTAATAGATTACCCGTGAGAAAGGGATAAATTGATGCCCCATGGGGTGAGGCAACCCATACTGGCGATCAGACGATTCTCTAAAGTGTATCGGCTACGGTTGACAGAAGAACAAGACAGCAGGCCAGTAACTTGGACATCCGCCTTACCTTGATGGCCCTTACAGTTGAAGTGGGATGCTATTGGGATGCCTGCATCGCAAGTGATGTCATACAGATGTTCACTGCATCTCTCTCGAAATATGTCCTTATTCGCCTATGTATGTCATCTTACATCGCTTACATATGATGGCATAGATAATGTTGCGCGATGTGAGTACATCTCTGATCTCAGAAGGTCCATTAGGAAAGAGAACTGTATCTGTCCGGAGGACGAGCTCGCTAATCTTACATTGATTGCGTGGAAGGCAGGAAGGCGGCTCCTGACAAGCATATCATGAAGATTTCGATTACGCTTAAAGGCTACTCATGAAGGGTCAGGGAAGATTAGACAGGAAGTGGAGTCGGAGTGAAGAATGGAGAGGTAGAGAAAAAAGGGTCGTCTGGTCTAGCAAAGACCATTAAATACATATCTGTGACAAGGGTAAAGTGCTAAGTCAAACAGAAGCATAAGTCCAATAGCAATATAAGGTTTCAAGCTAGTTTCGACTTTGTCAAACCGCATTGAGCATTGAAAGATGGCCATTGAAATATAAAAATATACTGCCGCAGATCTTGCTCCAATAACTTATATAAAGTTGAGTTTTAAGAAATGACATTGTGCCCTTGATAATAGTCTCATGGTCAGAACGTGACATTTGTCATTGGACAATTAAAAGTAATGGATGACACGAGAATATTAATGTTAAATATTGAAATAGACCATGCTTGAGCTCAGAATCTGGAGGTGAGTGACTTCCTCCTTGACGCGATCACTTTCCCCTGGTTCTCAGGAACTTTTAGCATTTTGACTAAACAACAGGCTAGGATTGAACCCAATTTCACGTGTTCACTACGACAGCGTGCTAGCTACAACACTACTGACACAGCTGCTAGTCATCTAAAGCAAATAAACATTTATATGTGCTTCATTTATCATCCTTTTCTTCTATGTATACTTGCAGGCATCAATGTTAAACAATGTGAAAGTAAGCATTTGTGAACTCAAGGTTGGTGGCTACTTCATGCAACTTGTTTGAGCCTGCTCAACGTATGTAGAACACCTTTGTTGCAGATGTTCAGCAGTTGCTTTGACAGTACCACAGTCATATTCATAAAATGGTTATAATTTGTTACAGTATTTATTTGTTGTATCCTATTTGGATTCTATAAACGGTTACCTCTACTTTTATCATGAACTAAAAGAATGATTCATTTTTTTCTGGCAGACCCAGCAATCGGTATTCCATTTGCTCACGCTTTTGTTTTGGGGAAAGAATAACATACGATCAACATATAACTGGTTCATTGATATGGTCTGATTGTTAGCTACACACGAATAATAACACACGATCAACATATAACTGGTTCACTGATATGGTCTGATTGTTAGCTACACACGAATTCACATTACGTTGCCTCTTTGATGATGCCCGTCGACGTGTCAGTGGGTACGACCTGAAGGACTTTCCAATTGATCATTGAACTTAACTCGCGCCGGATTTTGGATGGATGCATGAAGCGGATATGGGAATCTAAGTGATACTATCTTCTTAAAACAAACAAAAACTAATATATTTGTTTCTGACAAAGCCCCTGAACTCTTTGAAAAGGTTATTTGTATCTGGTTGAGATACTTTATCCCCATATTTATTGCGCATATTTAATTAATCACTATACGTTACATATTAGTCTTCTCACATCAGTCTTACATCTGTTTTCAAGTTTATTTTCAAGTTTATTTTCTATATTTATTTAAATGTATTGCTATTTTTTCCTCATAGATTTAAACAGTCTCAAAGATCTAGTCTAAGAATGTATCTACTTATATATGTGTTGGTGTTGTCAGTGTCTACGGTAGAATGCGCTGTGGTCAGAACAGTGATAGACCTGACATATCCTTTGTCTAACTCTACAATTTACTGGCCTGGTACACCCTCATTTAACAGAACTGGAATAGTGGCGGGAAACAAAGACCTTTGGTACGTATGTATATATATATATATTGATTTGTTTAGTTTCTGTTCCTTTCTTTTTAAAATAAATTTTCGGCACGTTCAGAACCATTTGTTAATAACGTTTCTCATATTTACTTTAAGACTTATATTTATCTGTAAAAACACAATGTTTTATCTTAAATTGTTATACTTTAACTTATACCAGATACTTATTATATGACGCTACAATTATTCTAAGACGCTTATTATACCACTGCTGCTTTCGACATTTTAATAAAAGACTGGATATCTACCTATTTGATTTTTTAAAATAACATGTCTTTAGAGCCGTGCTTTTTAGTTCTTCATAAAGGCGTTAGTACGTCTATAACACATTCATCTTATTTTTGACAGTCAAACAAACTCTTCATCTCAGGCACAAAATACAACATGAAAATCAACATCAACAAAACAGAAGTCATGAACGTCGCCAAAAATAAACAGAACATCAACATAACTATAGAAGGCAGACAACTAAAATAAGTAGAGGAATTCAAATACCCAGGAAGTCTAATGACAAACGATAATTCCCAAACAGCAGAGATAGAATCAAGATGCAACAAAGCTTGTCAAATCATCGGACAGTTATCACCACTATTGTCCAACAAGGAAATAACTCTGGAGGCAAAGCGAGCACTAAACAATACAATCTTCATCCCAACGTTGTGCTATTAATGCCAGACTTGGACCCTAGATGCAAGAACAATAAGAAAAATAACCTCTACAGAGATGAAATGTGTTAGACGAATGACAGGAAACAGTCTGAGAGATAAGATCAGAAATGAAGAACTGAGAAAAAAACTAGGAATAGCCCCCGCCATAGAATATATAAGGAAACAACAGATAAAATGGTTTGGCCACGTGACAAGGCAGAAAGAACAAAACACAACACAACGAGCCTTCAACAAACGTTGTGAGAACACCAGACCCAAGGGTCGACCACGTAAAAGATGGGTCGATGGAATATTAGAAGCACTAGGAAACATAACAGCAGCAGAAGCGAACATAAGAGCAAAAGACCGCAAATTATATCTCCCCTCGACGCTGAAAGGCAAATGAGAAAGGAAAGTAGAAGAGGAAGAAGAAACAAACTCTTACAGTGTTCCATCACACGAAAACATATTTATTTACGTACCATTATTACGTGCTATTATTTACGTACCATTATTACGTGCTATTATTTACGTACCATTATTACGTGCTATTATTTACGCGCTATTATTTACGTGCTATTATTTAGGTACCATTATTTACGTACTATTATTTACGTACTATTATATACGTGCTATTATTTACGTACTATTATTTACGTACCATTATTTACGTGCTATTATTTACGTGCTATTATTTACGTGCCATTATTTACGTACTATTATTATTTACGTACTATTATTATTTACGTACTATTATTTACGTACCATTATTTATGTACTATTATTTGCGTGCTATTATTTACGTACCATTATTTACCTACCATTATTTACGTGCCATTATTTCTATCTATCTATCTATTGACCTTTCGAGCCGTAACCGGCCCATAGGGCGTAGACCAAGATACACCTTCTCCTATATGAATTTTTGTTCTAGCAGTTTTCTTTTAAAGATATTTTATCAAATCTCGCCATCTGTCTCTGTTCTGTGCAAGCAGTTCTATCTCATTGAGGGAGCCGATTCCTGCTGCTCTTGCCTCTCTCATCAATGTTCTTCTCAGTGTCTCCCTGGGTCTTCCTCTTTTTCTTTTACCTGTTGTTTCCCATATGAGGGCTTGCTTTGCTATTCGATTATTATCTCTTCTCATCACATGTCCAACGTATGACCATCGTCTTTTCTTTATTACTGAAGATATTAGTGGTTGATTGGCGATTTCTCTAATTTCCTCGTTTGTTTTGAATTCGTTCCATTCTATACCAAGTATTTTCCTTAGACATTTATTTTCGAATGCGTTCAACTTTGTTTCTATATCTCTTGTTGTTTTCCAGCTTTCACACGCATACGTAAGGGTTGATAGTACATTTGATTTGAATAGCCTAAGTTTTGTGTTTGTGCTAATGAGTTTTGATTTCCACAACTTTTCAAGGCTTCTGAAAGACATTGCTGCTTTAGCCATTCTGATTCTAATTTCTTTGCTTGTATCCCCTTCTCGATCAATGTGACTTCCAAGATAGATGAAGTGATCGATCTCTTCTACTGGTTTGTTTTCCATGTATATTTTGTCACTTGTTGGAATTAAACTTTTCATGACTTTAGTCTTTTCATGATTGACCTCAAGCCCAATTTTGCTGGCTATTGATGATAGTTCATTTGTGTTTTCCTGCATCGTTTTTATCTGATTGCTGATGAGAACTATGTCATCAGCAAAGTCCAGGTCCTCCAAATGGTCTCCTTGTATCCATTCGATGCCTTTATTACCAGTGCAGCATTTCTTCATTATGAAGTCCATAACAATTCCAAATAACAAGGGCGATAAAATACATCCTTGTTTAACCCCAGTTTCTATTGGGAAACATTCGCTCAGTCCTTCCTCTGTTCGAACTGCACATGTGTAACCATCATACATGTCTTTGATAATATTTATGATTTTTGATGGTAAGCCATATTGCTTCAGAATTCGCCATTATTTACGTATCATTATTTACGTGATATTACTTACGTACCATTTTTTACGTACCATTATTTACGTACTATTATTTACGAACTATTATTTACGTACCAACAATCACCACCATCATGCAGCATAAAAATAAACGAGACAAATCTGAAACAAGTTCAAATCAGAAACGTTTCAAATACTTGGGCACAATAATAACATCAGATGGGAGATGCACCACAGAAATAAAAAGCAGAATAGCTGAGGCAAAAATAGCATTTCAGAAAATGAAAAATATCTTGTGCAACAAATATATGTCAATAAAAATGAGAAAGAGAGTTAATCGGTGCTATATAGAACCAATTATAACCTATGGAAGCGAATCATGGACACTAGACAAACAAATGAAAAGATGATTAGAGGCCACAGAGATGGGATTTCTCAGAAGAATGTTGAAAGCTCCCTATACAGCTAAATAGACCAATGAGGAAGTTCTCAAAGAGGCCAACACAAAAAGGGAGCTCTTAAAAAACATCAGAAAGAAGCAATCAACATTTTTCGGGCACATCATGAGAAGAGGAAAGTTGGAATACTTGGTTACAACTGGCAAAATAAAAGGAAAGAGAGATCGCGGACGACAAAGAGAGAAAATACTGGATAGCTTGGTGTCATGGCATGGAAAACAGTCAACAACAGAACTGATACGATGCGCTGTAGATAGAAGATTGTGGAGGAACATGATCGCCTACGCCAACTGGTACGGCACATGATGATGATTTACGTACCATTATTTACGTGATATTATTACACATCAATGTTTTAACGTCAAACTTTTGGTGGGGCCACACTTTACTACTCCCATCTCTTCGACTTTACGTTTATCCTTTTCTCTTTATTCATTTATTTTCCTCTCCTGTCGATGATGACATATAGGACGGAAGTCATATTTCTCCATGGCTGACGGTTGGCTGCTAGCTTTTGTTGTTGATCTTGGTTGTTTCTTAGTCCCATGGTTGAATCGTCCCTTGTAATAGTTCTGTGCAGCGATTCTCTTGGTCTGCCTTGTTTTCTTTTACCATATGGCTTCCTCATGAATATCTGTATCTCTGCTCTCGAAGTGGATGGTTGGTGGGCCCCGTAACAAGCCACCATCTTTAAAACATTGTTACCAAAGCAGAAAGTCTAGTTTATTCTATAAAGGGGAGCTAATTATGAAGATTATAAACTTATCTGTTATTTCAGGATGGAGATCGGTGCGTTCACTTCTGGAGAACATGGAGGCACACACATCGATGCTCCTCGGCATTTCAGTGTTAGGGGGTACGACCTGAAGGACCTTCCAATTGAACTCACTATAGCTGAAGGCATAATGATCGATGTTAAAGCAGAGGCTGTCAATAATAGCGATTACTCTCTCACAGCACAGAAGGTATCTAATATATAGGGTGTTTATAAAGTCTCACTACACTTGGTATCTAGGTCAATTTGAAAAAAATGTTTATGACGTCATCACAATATGTGCTCAATGGTAAGTTCACTTGTTGCGACAGTTTTCTTAATGACTTGTCTGGACTTTTAAGGATTCTGTCTTGGATATCTAAACATATTTCATCATTCACAGCAGGCCTACCAGATCGTGGAGCATCTTCCACATTTCCAGTAGCAATAAACTTATTCAACAAATTTCATTGACAGTGGGAGCACATATTGTGATGACGTCATAAACATTTTTTTTCAAATTGACCTAGATACCAAGTGTAGTGAGACTTTATAAACACCCTGTATATATATCGGTTTTCCAGGTTTATCTACCTATTCACCTACATTTATATCTTTTATATTTATCTGTCTGTCTGTCTACTCGTCTGTCTGCATTTGTGTATATTTATTGATAAATAAAATAATCAATGTCCATTAATTTTCTTCGTCCTTCCACTTTTGTCAGTTTGTCATTTCTCTATTTTGTTCTTCCCTCCACCTGTTTTTCATTTTATTGTGCGTTTATTAATCTCATCACCTGCCAGCTATTTTTTTTTTTCATCTTTTAATCGATTCATCTGCTAATCTATTAATTTTATTCATTAATCTATCAATACCTTCTTTAGTCTGTCAGCTTTTTTGTTTATGTTGTTATCAATCTCCTTGTCATTGTGATTACGTTATTGATAATCTCATTACCCGACTATTTCTTTTAGATATCCGTGTATCAATTGATCCATTAATTTTGTTCATGCATCCTTTCGTCAGTCTGTCAGCTCTGCATTTCTGTTCTTCTTTCAATCTGTTTGTATATTTGTGCGTCTTCAATCTCATTGGCTTTCATCCATTATGAGTTGATTGAAAACTCCGGTGGACAGAGAGAGATAGAGAAACAAGCTGTTTTCTGTGACGTCCACTTCTCGATCAGTCAGAAATGACTCAGTGTGTCCAACTGGTACGTGGTGATCGCATTGTCTCCATTGTGAACCACATCTTGTTGCAGCTAATTCGAACAGAAATAACACGTTCTGCCCACACTTCTCCGCCTAATGTGTTACTACTTGATTTCTTTAAACAGCGAAAAGTGTCTGTTTTTTGTTTGTTTGTTTTTTTGTGTCTATTTTCTTGCAAAAATAAAATACGGAGCTCTGCTATTAATTTTCATTTGAAAGTGGAATATTAGTTCTAACCTCTGAAACTGTGAAGCATTTATTGATGAAGATGTCATGAATCTTGTACATTCCATTCATTCATCCAATTAATAACTTTAGGATGTGGTTTCAATTTGTGATATCAAAAAGAAAACGTGAAACGCATGGCTAAAGTAGACATTTGTGTGTGAATGATATTTTGGAAGTTAATGCTTGTAACAAAAGGAGCAGAGATTTGAAAGTCTTAGATTCTCGCGGGATGCACAATTAATTTCCAACAACAAAAGTTGCTACATTTTATGATACAGCTTCTTTTAATCACATTGAAAAGTAAAGAAAAACGTTTTTATTTTCCTGGAAAAAAAACTCACATGATAACATTAACAAAAGTAACAGTGACAAACAGCTGGGAGAGATAATAGCAATGAAACAACCAAATGGCACTGAAAACAGCAGTAGTCTGTGTTTTCACAGTTTATAGTGTAAAACTAATGCAATTGTCCGCCCTAATTGCAGCATTTAGTGTGCCCTAAAATAGCAGATGATATAACACTCCGTAATATATTGGAAATGTCAATTGTTTACTAGGTGGTCTTAAACCTTTGGGCACTACTGTAATTTATCCATCTGTGTTCACTATTCATTTGACCAAAAATTTTATCACGATGCTTTCACTTCAGATTGAAGAATGGGAGATGACCCATGGTCTTATACCAAGCCACGCCGCTGTCCTTGTCAAAACAGGATGGACATCCAGATGGCCGGACCATAGACAGTATTTCAACAGCCAAACACCTGATGACCCATCGTATGTTTCTACATTGAAGTTATCATGAAAATATGCATTATCAAATATCATAGGTGTCAAATATATTAACACTTTCAATACGGACGGTTTTTATCAATTCAGCGGTAGATTTCAGAGACAACATTGTTCATGTTTTAAAATATTAATCAACATGTTTATATTTATCTAATACTTAATATATTATATACGAATTTTTAGATAATTAAATAAGGAATTAGATTTCACCAATACCAAGAGGATATAAGACATGTAAATAGAATATAGTTTGATGACAATTTTAAACTAACCAAATTGAGAGTGACGCACTGTGCGGCGCAACGTCCGCGACCGAAATTGACATGGCACATGGTGCAGCGAAACGTACTAAAAGAGTTAACAGTCTCGCAACTGAACGAGCATTTCAAACTTCGAACACAGACAGAAACTATAAATTCATTACGTCATGAACATTAAAACAAGCAGGCTTCATTTATTGCTTATTAGCATACAACATTCACATCTCTTGCGACTAACTTGAGACAAATTTGACCTCTGGTCACCAACTTAACAGAATCTTTACCAAAAGAATATCAATGTTATAACTATGGATTATTTTCATTTCTTTTTCCCTTTCCGTTTGTTCCTTTCCAGGTTCTAGTTCTCATTTGTTTAATGGCAGCTTCAATTATTGCCCCGTGCTGCTCTTGTAATGTTTCCATGATGGTGTTCTACTGTTGTAATGTTGCCATGTTGGTGTTCTACAGTTGTAATGTTGCCATGTTTGTGTTCTACTGTTGTAATGTTTCCATGATGGTGTTCTACTGTTTTAATGTTGCCATGTTGGTGTTCTACAGTTGTAATGTTGCCATGTTGGTGTTCTGCAGTTGTAATGTTGCAATGATGGTGTTCTACAGTTGTAATGTTTCCATGTTGGTGTTATACTGTTGTAATGTTTCCATGTTGGTGTTCTACATTTGTAATGTTTCCATGTTGGTGTTGTACTGTTGTAAATGTTTCCATGTTGGTGTTCTACATTTGTAATGTTTCCATGTTGATATTCTACAGTTGTAATGTTTCCATGTTGATGCTCTACAGTTGTAATGTTTCCATGTTGATGTTCTACAGTTGTAATGTTTCCATGTTGATGTTCTACAGTTGTAATGTTTCCGTGTTGATGTTCTACAGTTGTAATTATTCCATGTTGATGTTCTACAGTTGTAATGATTCCATGTTGATGTTCTACAGTTGTAATGTTTCCATGTTGATGTTCTACAGTTGTAATGTTTCCATGTTGATGTTCTACAGTTGTAATGTTTCCATGTTGATGTTCTACAGTTGTAATGTTTCCATGTTGATGTTCTACAGTTGTAATGATTCCATGTTGATGTTCTACAGTTGTAATGTTTCCATGTTGATGTTCTACAGTTGTAATGTTTCCATGTTGATGTTCTACAGTTGTAATGATTCCATGTTGATGTTCTACAGTTGTAATGATTCCATGTTGATGTTCTACAGTTGTAATGTTCCCATGTTGGTGTTCTACTGTTGTAAAGTTTCAATAATGGTGTTCTACTATTGTAAAGTGTCCATTGTGGTGTTCTATTGTTGCCAAGTTTCAATGTTGGTGTTCTACTGTTAGTTCATTTTTAATTATCACGGAAACCTACATTAGTTATGTTTCTATTATTTAAGATAGAGGGAGACAGAGAGAAACGATGCAAGACATTTTAAGGGAATGGTTTTGTAGGAAGTCAACAAGACTAATAAACAGCTGTCGAGATAAAAAGTTGTGGAGAGACATGATCACTGCTCCAGTAGACGTGGTACTTGATTTTGAATGTGATGATGTTGATGATGTGAAGATTGCTTTTATTACAATTTATATTACGTTAGTGATGATATTTGTTGTTTTCACCATTTTGTTATGTAACCAACCATATTGTGTTAGTCATTAGTTCCATTTCGATAATCTGTACATTATTTTATTTCATTTGCGAAAATAGTTGTTAAAATAGTTCGTCTGTGACAATAGCTGAACAAAACACAACATAGGAACAAACGAAAGAAAATTTTAACTTCTTGATCCGTATGAAATGAGTTCCAAGTGTAGAAACTCGATCACCCAGACTAATTGTCGGATTAATTTAAAATGTTGCCTGGGCTAAAAAAGAAATTCTGATAATCAACGACATTTATATACAATTAATGGAAGTTTTTGCATGATTACAGAAAACTTTTATTTTGCATTGTCACATCAAATAACATTATAATAACTTCTTATTACTAATATAAACATTGAAGATAGTCAGAAACAATCATTATGAACTTGTATATTCAGTACCATGACTTAGTTTAGATGACATTTGACGTCAACTTCTTTATTTCGTTTCATAGCAGTCAAATCACGGATCTTTTTTTTTTTTGTTGTAGCATTTGTATTGAGTACCATTTTTCCTGTCTCTCAAGTTAATGAAATGCCGTTTCGAGAGCGTGCAGACTTAATTTCCACTTCTTCTTCTTCTGTACATGTGATGTCATCGTTCATCTCTTTGTCTTCAAGATCTGAAATCCTGGACGACCGATATTACACGTTAGTGACTCTTTGACATTCTCATCGTCACATCGTTACATTTCTAATGCTCAAACTCGAATGTTGATTTATCGTTTCAAGATTTTCATTTGAAAAATAAATAAATACACAACTTCTTGAGGTAATTTAAATATCCCAATTCAATATTTCTTTAAATTTGAAATAAGATGAATTAAAACACTTAGATTGGCGGACATCAGAGTAAAAGGAGAACAGACATAAACTTCACGATAAATTTCTCAGGAGTCGAGAGAAATCAAAAAGAGCAAAATACAGAAAAGGCGTTATCATTGACCCAGAATACAACACAACGAGCCTTCAATAAACTTTGCTAGAACACCAGACCAAGGGCCGATCACGACACAGGTGGATTAACGGAATATAATAAACAGTAGGAAACGGAATAGATGCAAACAGAAGAGCAAAACACCGCAAGTGATATCTCCCCTCGACGCTGAAAGGCAAATGAGGAAGGAAAGAAGAAGATGAAGAATTCAAGCTCTTTTTAATGCTTTTGGATCACAGACACACTAAGTTATCCTGTTAGAAATTTGGCGCCAACACCAACTAATACTCTTAGAGATTTATACTACTACTACTTGTACTACTACTACTACTTGCACTACTACTACTATTTGTACTACTACTTGTACTACTACTACAACTTGTACTACTACTACTACTTGCATTACTACTACTACTTGTACTACTACTTGTACTACTACTTGTACTACTACTACTACTTGTACTACTACTACTACTACTTCCACTACTACTATTACTTGTACTACTACTTGTACTACTACTATTACTTGTACTACTACTACTACTACTTGTACTACTACTACTACTTGCACTACTACTACTACTACTACAACTACTGGTACTGCTACTACTACTTGTACTACTACTACTACTTGTACTACTACTACTACTACTTCCACTACTACTATTACTTGTACTACTACTATTACTTGTACTACTACTATTACTTGTACTACTACTATTACTTGTACTACTACTTGTACTACTAGTATTACTTGTACTACTACTACTACTACTTGTACTACTACTATTACTTGTACTACTACTACAACTACTGGTACTGCTACTACTACTTGTACTACTACTACTACTTGTACTACTACTACTACTACTTGTACTACTACTACTACTTGTACTACTACTACTACTTGTACTACTACTACTACTTGTACTACTACTACTACTACTACTACTACTACTACTTGCCCTACTACTACTGCTACTACTACTACTACTACTTGCACTACTACTACTACTACTGCTACTACTACTATTACTACTACTATTACTACTACTACTAATTCTTGTACTACTACTTGTTCCACTACTACTACTATTACTTGTACTACTACAACTACTTGCACTACTACTACTAATTCTTGTACTACTACTACTACTTGTACTACTGCTACTACTACTTGTACTACTACTACTACTACTTGTACTACTACTACTACTTGTACTACTACTACTATTACTTCTACTACTACTAATAAATTTAATACTACTACTACTACTTCTACTACTAGTACTGCCTCTTCTATTTCTACTACTACTACTAAATCTAATACTACTACTAGTACTACTACTACATCTACATTTACATCTACAACTGCTACTACTACTACTGCTACTACTACTACTACTACTACTACTACTACATCTACATTTACATCTACTACTACTACTACTACTACTACTGCTACTACTACTACTACTACTACTACTAATAATAATAATAATAATAATAATAGCAATCTCGTCTGCTTGTAGAAAAATGTATAGTTAAACGATTGGACTGACGTTTGGTGCTTTTGCTGTGTCTTCGATTTTCTTCTTTTTTTTCTTACATTTTGTTTCTCTTCACACCTTCAATTTATATGCCGCCTTTTACGAATGCACCCAACTTCTGTCTATATGTGGCACATGTTTTTAAATTGTCACTGTTTAATCCGAATTCTATCATGTCGCACAAGCAAGTGCCATTAACATCTAGTCCCAATCACCCTAGTCACCAGCTTACTGAACAGAGTGGTTTTTGGAATTGTACAAATGTCCATACGGGTCACGTGTACTAGCTATCACAAACGACGACATTGACTTATCGTGGCAAATATGCTGCTTGTGTTTGCTGCTTTAAGAACAAGGATAATAGATACATGACCACGCCATGTCATGCCTAAGTTTTTTCTCGACAGATAGCATGTGTTGAGCTGATATTCTTGGTGAGCATACATTGTCCGTATTCTACTGTCTTCTATAAACGTATTGAGGATGGAGGCCTGATAACTTTAAGTATGGTATTTTTTGTGAGTACGTTCTCCCATACCTTTATAGAAGTCTGAAGATTGTGACTGATAGCTTACAAATGCGTCTGCTTATTTGACATCGAGGAAATGCTTATTGTTAATGTTGCAACCAAGATACATAAAACTGTTGCCAATTCTTAGAGTGTGGTCGTTAATTTAATTAAGATAGATGGGTGCACTTCTACAATCTTAAATAGTCACTAGGTCATAAAATATGGGTTGGATAAATAAAGTCCGGATGTGGCAGTATTCGACGAGAGGAGGTATGAACGAAGGTGACCTTATATATATATATATCTTAAATGTTATGTAGAGCCAGTCTTAACATATGGATGTGAATCATGGACAATAGGACAACAGACAAGAAAATCACTGGAGTCTTTAGAAATGTGGTTTTACAGAAGAATGTTGAGAATACCATGGACAGCTAAGAAGAGTAAGATAATGTTCTGAAAGTGGCCAAAGCAAAAAGAGAGCTAATTCCCAATATTGGGAAGAAACAATCATCATTTTTTGGCCATGTAATGAGAAGAGAACAACTGGAATATATCGTAACAACTGGGAAAATTGAGGGACGAAGAAATAGAGGAAAGCAAAGAGAAAAATACCAGATAGCTTAAGAGAATAGCTTAGCAGAAGGTCAACAACAGAAATGATAAATAACTGTCGAGATCGAAAGTTGTGGAGAGACATGATCACCTATGCAGGCAGGCCCGGTACTTGATGATGATGATGATGATGATGATGATGATATACATTCTCAGGTTTAAACAGATAAAATTATGCATTTCTTTCCAGAACTTTTCACTTTCCGACTGTCTCCAAAGAAGCAGCCCAGTGGTTGGTCACAAATCGGCAAATTAAAATGTTGGGAGTTGATGTTGCCACCCCTGACGATCCACGTAACTCCAAGTTCCCAGTGCACTCACTCCTGCTCTCCAGAAACATCATCATTTTGGAGAATGTTATGATACCAGAGACACTTCCGGAACGCAACTTCCGACTGCACTTTTCGCCAATCAGAATCGAAGGTGGGACTGGCACTCCGACTAGAGTCTACGCCATGCTAAATGTCGGAGCCAGCTCCGGTCGCAGCTTCGATTTCATTACATTCAGCTTTTGTATTGCATTATTAATTTACTTTTGAATCGGATCTGTTCATTGTGTAAACGAAATAATAATAATTTTACGAAACATATCTATAACACAAGACATAGTTTGCTAAACAACTCTGAAACACGAAAATGTATTAAGTTAAAAACTATGTAACCCTAATACATTTTGCAAGCATTATCATCAAGAGCCGTGTCTGATGACGTAGAGATTCATTTCCACCCATAACTTTCTACCTCTCCAGTTGTTAACCAGCTCTGCCAAGCAACTCACTTTAACTTTCTCGTCTCGCTGCTTCCATCCATTTTCCCTGTTGTAGTTACTCCAGTTGTTTCCTGTTCTTAACATCATCATCATTTTCATGTGCCGTACCAGTTGGCGTAGGCGATCATGTTCCTCCACAATCTTCTATCTACAGCGCATCGTATCAGTTCTGTTGTTGACTGTTTTCCATGCCATGACACCAAGCTATCCAGTATTTTCTCTCTTTGTCGTCCGCGATCTCTCTTTCCTTTTATTTTGCCAGTTGTAACCAAGTATTCCAACTTTCCTCTTCTCAAGATGTGTCCAAAAAATGTTGATTGTTTCTTTCTGATATTTTTTAAGAGCTCCCTTTTTTTGTTGGCCTCTTTGAGAACTTTCTCATTGGTCTTTTTAGCTGTCCAGGGAACTTTCAACATTCTTCTGAGAAATCCCATCTCTGCGGCCTCTAATCGTTTTTTCATTTGTTTGTCTATTGTCCATGATTCACTTCCATAGGTCAGAATTGGTTCTATATAGCATCGATGAACTCTGTTTCTCATTTCTATTGACATAGATTTGTTGCATAAGATATTTTTCATTTTCTGAAATGCTATTTTGGCCTGAGCTATTCTGCTTTTTATTTCTGTGTTGCATCTTCCATCTGATGTTATCACTGTGACCAAGTATTTCAAACGTTGCATTTGTTTCAGATTTGTCTTGTTTATTTTTATGCTGCATGATGGTGATGATTGTTTCTTCGATAGAACCATTACTTCTGTTTTCTTACTATTCAGACTGAGACCTTTCCTATTGCTTACTTTTACTATTATATCTATCATTTCTTGTAGCTCATTCTCTGTCTCTGCTATTAAAACTGTGCCATCCGCATATCGTAAATTATTTATGTTGTGACCGTTGACTTCAATTCCTTTTTGTCTACTATTGATCTCGTAATGTGTTCGCTGTAAAGTGAAAACAAATCCGGCGACAGAACACAGCCTTGTCTGTCTCCTTGTTTTATAAATTGAAATTGTCCTGTTTGATTGTTAATTCGTATAGCTGCTGTTTGTTGCCAGTACATGTTTTTTTATGATTTGCAGATCCTTGCCATCAATGTTTAATTTCTCCAGCATATTTATTATTTCCACATACTTTACTTTGTCAAATGCTTTCGTGTAGTCTATAAAACACATATATAGATCTTTCTTTACCTCTATAGATCTTTCTATCAATGTTCTTAAAATGTATATTGCATTATTGGTGCCCTTTCCTTGCACAAATCCACATTGTTCCTCACTTATTTCTGGTTTTATTTTGTTCCTTACACGTCTCATGATGATTCTTAGTCATATTTTACCTCATAACAAGATCAAAATATGATGTTAGTTTCCAGCTTATCATGAAAATAAGCACTCTTTTTACAGTGGCCTCTTCATAGCTATCAATAATATCCTCAACATTCTCCTGTAGAACCACATCTCTTTGGGCTCAAATGATATTTTTGACAGACTGTCCATGATTCTCATTCATATGTCAAGATTGTCTCCACATAATACTTAAGAACTAATTTTTCTTATTTCCAATGACAAAGACAGTTGTATAATACCTTTTTCAATTTGGAAACGGAACCTTTGTCTGAGCTCTTCTGCACCTTACCTATGTTGGATCTATCGTCTGCAATGAACATCGTGATGGATATATGATGTCTATGACCAGCTTAATACTGCCCCATTTACTGCATTTGTTCATGTAGAAGTATTATTATTTGTTTAAAACATTATTTCGGTCATTTTGCTGTTGAAGCTATTTTTACTTTCCACCACTATGCCAAACTTGTTTCCATTACCGTTCACCTGTTACGAGGGCAAAAATGCGTCGTGTTGATGGGTACAGCAAAGCAGCGATATCTGAGCCTTTAGCCCCGGTACATCCGCTTTCGGTATAGGTAGATTCGCAAACAATTATTAATGGGCAGCGGTCAGTTTTGGCCTATTTCACTCGACTTTTAAATGTCAAGATTTCTTTAACGTGCGCGAGTGCACACGAGACCTCCTGTTTTTTCCGTTTTCATAGAGTGCTAGACTTCGGGGATCGCTATCCAGAAACTAAGGGGGCGGGGGGATGGCCAGACTAAAGCCACGGATTCAAAGTGAAAAATCCCCATCCTCTGGTGGGATTCGAACCCAGTACTTTTCTATCCAGAGGCCGACGACTAACCTCTAGACCACCTAGCCTTTCATGTCAATAATTTTCTTTAACTCTTTTTCATATTCGGCAAAAGACTGTGTCATCAGGTTGTTTATATTTTGGGTTATATCATCTATGGATTTTAGTATAGTCTCATTATACATAGTAAACAAAACCGGCGGAAGGCAACGGAAAATCACGATTGCGATTTCTTAATATAGTCATGAATCGCCGTTAAGTTTCCATTGATTAAATAGCGGTGTTAGTACCCTTATCCAGAAGTGAGCATCTTATGCTATATTTTGCAACACTGAAATCGAACAGAGAACATATATAATAATAAATAGATTGCCTGCCTAATAAATGACCTGTGTGTTACCGGGGCCTCATTATGAGGAAAGTAAAGAATAGTGGCACTGTGACCTTCCAGGCATGTCGTAAGAGGCGACTAAGGAGTTTGATCGATGGCTTGACAAGCTGTCATTGTAAAAAGTATTGTTATGGAAACAAAGCCATAGATTTTAGAAGCAGTGATCTCTGCAATAGTTGTCATTTTGGCACGCAAGGTTTCTGATTTTGAGATTGTGGTTCTGCCCTATGTGCCGTCTTCGGCTCGAAAGGACAATAGATAGAATAAATAAACTGTCGGCCTCTGTTAACACGGATTATATTTTACTAAAGATTTTCTTTTACTTATGACATTATTTTTGCAATATCTCTACAAAACGGTACAAATTTGGTATCTGTAATTTACAGATCTTATTTTATTACAGATTAGATACAGATACTTGTTTCTCAAAGAAAAGAGAACTGTGTAACTAGAAATATATTTTGCAAAATATCTCTGTAACACATGACACATAGACGCTCTGTAACACGTGACATATAGAATATCTGTAAAACATGACACATATTTTCTGTAACACATGACATATTTTCTGTAACACATGACATATATTCTGTAACACATGACATATATTCTGTAACACATGAAAATGTTCTGTAACACGGGACATATGTTCTCTGTAAGACATGGCATATATTCTCTGTAACTCATGACATATATTCTTTTTAATACATGACAGATTCTCTGTAACACATGGCATATATTCTCTGTAACACAGGACATATATTCTCTCTGTAACGCATGACATATATTCTCTCTGTAACACATGACATATTTTCTCTCTGTAACACATGACATATTTTCTCTCTGTAACACATGACATATTTTCTCTCTGTAACACATGACATATTTTCTCTCTGTAACACATGACATATTTTCTCTCTGTAACGCATGACATATTTTCTCTCTGTAACACATGACATATTTTCTCTCTGTAATGCATGACATATTTTCTCTCTGTAACACATGACATATTTTCTCTCTGTAACACATGACATATTTTCTCTCTGTAACACATGTCATATTTTCTCTCTGTAACGCATGACATATTTTCTCTCTGTAACACATGACATATTTTCTCTCTGTAACACATGACATATATTCTCTCTGTAACGCATGACATATTTTCTCTCTGTAACACATGACATATTTTCTCTCTGTAACACATGACATATATTCTCTCTGTAACGCATGACATATATTCTCTCTGAATATCCAGAAGTGTTCGGCGACTCCCTACTTAGTGTCGCCTCAAGTATTGTAACTCACGAGACATTTCTAACCTTCCCAGTGTATGAACCCTGGTACCCATTTTTACTAGCGGCTATAGGTTTTGGTAAATATTTCCGACAAACCAAAAAACGTTGTATCAATTATATCAGTAACACACGATGAGCAAAATACAAGCAAGACCTTCCTACCACCGGAAGTAACTAAAATTCAAGTGATAATGGATCGTGCTGCAGTCGGATTTGTTGGGCCGAAAGGCGCAAATATCACAGTTATACTGCAAACCATAACACAACGCAGACACGCCCATGTAACGTTCTTTTCAGGACGGATGGCGAAGAGGTGTAGTCCTTTAGTCATCGGGCGAACGAAAGCAAGTAAGTGACAATGGAAGGATTGGCATAAATAACCACATATGTAAATATTTTTTTAAGTTGATGTTTTACACATACATACATATTCTGGCAAACATTTGTGATTGATTAATATAGCGTCATCATCGACGCTATACACAGTCAATTCCTTTCACAGTTGATATTATCTGTTGTACAACGGACTCTGAGAAGAAAGGGGACAGTTGTAGACAGAAGGAACTATTCAAATTTTCTCTCGTGATTTTTATTAGACTCTGAGAAATGTCAGATTCTAGGATTCCTTGAAGAGAACTGTGAATTATGCTCAATACTCGGTGTAACAGAAACAAAACCGTGGAGGTCTGTGAATTATGCTCAATACTCGGTGTAACAGAAACAAAACCGTGGAGGTCTGTGAATTATGCTCAATACTCGGTGTAACAGAAACAAAACCGTGGAGGTCTGTGAATTATGCTCAATACTCGGTGTAACAGAAACAAAACCGTGGAGGAGAACTGTGAATTATGCTCAATACTCGGTGTAACAGAAACAAAACCGTGGAGGAGAACTGTGAATTATGCTCAATACTCGGTGTAACAGAAACAAAACCGTGGAGGAGAACTGTGAATTATGCTCAATACTCGGTGTAACAGAAACAAAACCGTGGAGGAGAACTGTGAATTATGCTCAATACTCGGTGTAACAGAAACAAAACCGTGGAGGAGAACTGTGAATTATGCTCAATACTCGGTGTAACAGAAACAAAACCGTGGAGGACTGTGAAATATGCTCAATACTCGGTGTAACAGAAACAAAACCGTGGAGGTCTGTGAATTATGCTCAATACTCGGTGTAACAGAAACAAAACCGTGGAGGAGAACTGTGAAATATGCTCAACACTCGGTGTAACAAAAACATGTATTTTCTTCATCAAGATATACGAGACCAGTAAGGTACATAAACAAATGTCAACCAAAAGGGACCAGGATAATTTAGACCACGTCAGATCATACCTGTACAACCTGTGACACACAAATTTCTGTCAGAATTTGATTTTTAAAAACAACATGCATACAAGAACCCATCAACGTTTGTGTGTCCTCCCCATTGTTTCTAGTGTATTTTTCTAATGTATTCTATTTCTTGAATAATAAATTGTTTGAGCAACTGTATTCTATAGATATAATTACAACTTAGAACAGTATATGTTTACCTATGTGTTGTAGCTTGTACAGTATTCTGGTGCTGGAGCCTGGACGTTCTGGCCCCTTCACTGAGTTCCAGCAGACCACGCTGTAAATGTGTACATGATTTATTTCACACATAAGTAACACACATCGGCAAGTGCTTCGCGTCACGTGGTCTATTTTGACCAATAACAAAAATTGTGGTGTACTGAACACTCTATGGAACACGACAGGAACATCGGCGTCTATTTTAAAACCAATCTTCTCAATTTTTTACTTTAAAATGTAGTTAATCCATTCAACTTTAGACTCCTGAGATAAGGAGCTGGGGGGGGGGGGGGGGGGGGGGGAAGCAGGTGCGCTGATCTGGAAGTTCGGGTTCAGTTTTCAGTTTCCAATAGTGCTGGGAGGGGGGGGGCGCAACTCTGTTTTGGGATTCATTAAGTGTTTGATAGTATGTACCGTCAATTTCTTATTGGAAAAATATATCGATCTAGCGTAATGCAAACCACATCAATCATATATACACTGGTGGCTGTAGAAAAATGATTATGGTTATGAAAGGCCCCAGTATCACTGCAAACGAATTAAAATCCATAATTGCTCAACCGCCTGTGCCAGTGGAATCATCCGAATTACTAACTCATCGCCTAAACAAAGAAAGGTAGCTGTAGTCTCCATCATAGCAGTCTCTGCACCCGCCAAAAGACATAATGCGAAACCGCACAGAAAGTGAACACAGCCAACTGTTCCTATAATAAATTGATTATAGAAAAATATATCGATCTAGTGTAATGCGATCCACATCAATCATATACACACTGATGGCTGTAGAAAAATAAGGGCATCAAAACTCTAATGTAGTATAGACATTAAAAGTAGTGTCTTTTAGTTCGAAGGGCTAATCATCATCATCATCGATTTTTATCTCCTCAAAGAAGGTTGGCTACTATAGAGCGCCATTCTGCTCTGTCTCTTGCTTTGATGGTGCAGGTTGTCATAGGCTGACTGTCTATCCTTTGCTATTACTCGTCCATGTTTGTCTTGATTTGTCTCTGCCTCTTTTACCTTGTATTTTTCCCTCCAAGATTAATTTAGTAGACTGTTGTGTCTTTTAACATGCTCCAAAAATTTCATTTGTCTTGTTTGAATTGTATTTAGTAGTTCCCTTTTCATTTTTAGTTGTTTTAAGACTTCATCGTTTGTTTTCTTTTCTTTCCATTAAATTCTACATATTCTTCTATATATCCACATATCAAAAGGCTTAAAATTTTATGTTCTGTTTTCTTGTCTAATGTCCATGTTTCTGTACCATATAGGAATGTTGAGAGGATATCATTTTGCTGTTCTTAGTTTTAACCCCGGTGTTATTTGTTTTGATGTTAATATATTTTTCATGACATTAAAATTTGTTTCTGCCATTCCTATACTTTTGTTTATTTCAGTTTTACATTTTCCATAATAAAATGGCGGAAAATAGACGCCCATTATAAGTAAAAGTAGTCTTACATTGTGTTATTTTGGTAGTTTCTTGTTTTTTTTTTCTTCTTTTGCGATCATGGCTCATTCAGACTAGTACTCCGGGCTCTCTTATTGAGACAAAGCTCCGCAGCCTGCTCCATACAATGACCTCAGCTGCCACACGGAGCTGTAGCTTCGATTGTACTTTGACTACGCTTGTCCATTACTATCTTTCTCTATGAGCTTATAGCCCTCACCGGTTTGCCAGATCACCTGTCGGTTTAGTAAAAAAAGTAAAGAGTAAAGAGCCCCGTCATGCCAAGTGGTGTATAGAGAATATGATGTTAGTGACCATAATTTTTATAGACCTTCGGCTCATGATTTTTGGGGTAATGTGGTCGGTATTACGCCAGTGCCGTTTTACTTTCCCAGAAAGTAAAATCCGGTACACATTTAAGGCTGGGTGAACCCGGAAGCTGTTGGTCAGGATCGAACCCGACCTCTTGTCCTTTGTAGTCCAGTTCACTAACCACTGGGCAATCGCGGCTCCCCTGTAGGTTAGGGGAGCCTATTTTTAACTTATTCAACCCGTCTTCTATGAGCGAGAGTGATTAGTTTTTGTTGGTTGTCTGGCCTTCAGTTTTTTTATGACCTCGTGTCGGACTATAAACTTCAAACTTCTTGGTTTTATTGGACTGCTGGTGCCAAGGGAGACGACCGAAAATTAAACGGCACTGAGACCAGAGTTGAGACGGTTCTCTTCCTTACGTTATCTATCTGTAGCCTATAAAATACAAACTAAAGACCATGTCTTGGTCTTCAACGTTCTTTCCTAAATGTAGCATCGCTTTCACGCATTGCTATAAGCTGTAGTCTGAGTAAATAGATTAAAGGCTTCTCAATAACATGCAGTAACAGTTAATTCTTCTCTATTTAATTAGAGCTGGCCATATGGGTGTTGATTTTTCTATGTTTAATTAGAGCTGGCCATATGGGTGTTGATTTTTCTATGTTTAATTCTATCTATCTATTGACCTTTCGAGCCGTAACCGGCCCATAGGGCGTAGACCAAGATACACCTTCTCCTATATGAATTTTTGTTCTAGCAGTTTTCTTTTAAAGATATTTTATCAAATCTCGCCATCTGTCTCTGTTCTGTGCAAGCAGTTCTATCTCATTGAGGGAGCCGATTCCTGCTGCTCTTGCCTCTCTCATCAATGTTCTTCTCAGTGTCTCCCTGGGTCTTCCTCTTTTTCTTTTACCTGTTGTTTCCCATATGAGGGCTTGCTTTGCTATTCGATTATTATCTCTCCTCATCACATGTCCAACGTATGACCATCGTCTTTTCTTTATTACTGAAGATATTAGTGGTTGATTGGCGATTTCTCTAATTTCCTCGTTTGTTTTGAATTCGTTCCATTCTATACCAAGTATTTTCCTTAGACATTTATTTTCGAATGCGTTCAACTTTGTTTCTATATCTCTTGTTGTTTTCCAGCTTTCACACGCATACGTAAGGGTTGATAGTACATTTGATTTGAATAGCCTAAGTTTTGTGTTTGTGCTAATGAGTTTTGATTTCCACAACTTTTCAAGGCTTCTGAAAGACATTGCTGCTTTAGCCAGTCTGATTCTAATTTCTTTGCTCGTATCCCCTTCTCGATCAATGTGACTTCCAAGATAGATAAAGTGATCGATCTCTTCTACTGGTTTGTTTTCCATGTATATTTTGTCACTTGTTGGAATTAAACTTTTCATGACTTTAGTCTTTTCATGATTGACCTCAAGCCCAATTTTGCTGGCTATTGATGATAGTTCATTTGTGTTTTCCTGCATCGTTTTTATCTGACTGCTGATGAGAACTATGTCATCAGCAAAGTCGAGGTCCTCCAAATGGTCTCCTTGTATCCATTCGATGCCTTTATTACCAGTGCAGCATTTCTTCATTATGAAGTCCATAACAATTCCAAATAACAAGGGCGATAAAATACATCCTTGTTTAACCCCAGTTTCTATTGGGAAACATTCGCTCAGTCCTTCCTCTGTTCGAACTGCACATGTGTAACCATCATACATGTCTTTGATAATATTTATGATTTTTGATGGTAAACCATATTGCTTCAGAATTTCCACAAAGAATCTCTATGAATACTATCAAATGCTTTTTTGAAGTCGATGAAGTTAAGTACAAAAGGTTTTTGCTTTTCAATGTGTTCCTCCAATATAAGTCGTAGAGTGAAAATGTGGTCAAGACAGCTTCTCCCTTTTCTAAACCCAGCCTGTTCTTCACGCATTACTGTATCTATTGAATCCTTTATTCTATTTAGGATGATTTTACAGAATAACTTTGAGGCAACTGACAAAAGTGTCACGCCTCTCCAGTTGTTACAATCTCTAAGATTGCCCTTTTTTGGGATCTTAACAATGATTCCTTTTTTCCATTTATGAGGCGTCTTCTCTGTTTTCCAAATGATGTTGAACATTTTTTGGAGATGTATTAAATTATGGCTATCAATTGCCTTGAGGATCTCAGCTGTTAACTTATCCTCTCCAGCAGCCTTGTTATTGGTCATTAGCTTTAAGGTGGTTTCTATTTCACTCAAGGTGAAGTCATCTAAATTTACATCTAATTCTGCTGCTGGTGTTTCAGCTTCAAAATCTATTAAACTGTGAGGTAGTGGACGGTTAAGAATTTCTTTGAAGTGTTCCGCCCAACGGGCTTTTATGTCTGCGCTTGTTGTTAGCATTAATCCAGATTTGTCTAGAATTGGTGTTCCACTGGATGTATAGGTGTTTGTCAGCATCTTTTGTACAGTATAGAGAGTTCTGCTGTCTCCTGTAATTGCAGCTGTCTCTGCTTTCTCTGCCAAGTTGTCTATATAAGCTCTTGTATCGCTTCTTGCCGAACTTTTCACTTTGTTGTCTAATTCTTTGTATGTTGCTTTTGCCAGAACCTTTCCAAGATCTGTCTTTACATTAGTCATGGCTCTCTTGCTTCTCTTCTTTCTTTGATGTATTTCCATGTGGTGTCTGAGATCCAAGCTCGTCTTTCCATTTTCTTCAGTCCGGCACTTGCTTCTGCTGCTGTCATTAGTATTTTGCTCTGTGAGTCCCACATTTCATTGATATCTAAGTCTATTTCACCGAGTGCTGAATAACAATTACTTAGCTCTATGTTAAACTTTTCCTTTATGGCTTCATCTTTCAGTTTATGACTATCAATTTTATGTGTAATTGACCTCTTCTGTTGGTTTCTAAATTTTAATCTTATTTTCCAATGCACAAGTTGTGGTCACTATTAACATCAGCACCTCTGTAAGCTCTTACATCTATTAATGATGATCTGAATTGTTGTTTAATACATAGGTGGTCAATTTGATTTGAGGTTCTATCATCAGGAGATATCCATGTTGTTTTGTGAATATTTTTTGTGTGGAAATAATGTCCCACCTATAACTAAATTTTCTATTAAACATAATTCTATTAATCTTTCTCCATTCTGACTTGTTGTATTACAGCCTTCTCTCCCCATCACATGTTCCACTCCTGCGTTATCTTGTCCTACTTTGGCGTTGAAGTCTCCCATTACAATTAAAAGATCGTGTTTTGGTATTTTGTTTATAAGTTGTTGCAGTTGGTTATAAAAATCGTCCTTAACTTCATCATCAGCTTCGTTAGTAGGCGCATAACATTGAATAATTGAAAGTCTTCCATGTTTTGTTTTGTATCGTGTTCGTATCAGACGGCTGTTTACCGGTTCCCATTCTAATAAACTTCTTGCAGCTTTGTCTGTCATCATTATGCCTACTCCTTCACGGTGTTTTCCATCTTCCCTTCCAGAAAAAACTACCATTTTATTATCAATAGATCTCCTATGTTTAATTAGAGCTGGCCATATGGGTGTTGATTCTTCTATGTTTTCTGACGGCGCGTTTATTTCCTGCCTCGACGACGTTTTCTTTTCTCTCTAAAAACGAAGGCCTATAGGAATATAAACTTGGGTACATTTTTTACATGATCTATTGACATCACAAAAACACCAGAATTAAAGGGTCGACCACGCAACGAAGAAGACGAATTGATGGAATATTATAAACTCTTGGAAACATAGCAGCAACAGTGGTCAAAAATATAGCAAAAAACCGCAAACGCTAAAAGGCCAATGAGGAAGGGAAGAAGAAGATAAGGACGAGTTGAAATAAAATATGCGCGAGTTTTGGCTGCCAAGAATATCTCTTGATAACTGTCTAACATTCTTTTTACGAAAATTGATGGACAATGTGTTAAATGATGGAGAAACGCCAATGCTATTTCATGTCATGGAGATATATGTTGTATGTGTCAATCTCCTTCAGTTCTTGAAAAAAAGTATCGAGAGTGCATTTAAGCACTTGAAGCCGCATGACAAAATTTGTTCAGAGAAAAGGTCAAAGGTTAAAAAATTTCCTAGAATATAATCTCTCTTTTGAGTGAACTATTATCCTTCACTATATTGTGCTGGAGCTTTATAAGAAGAAAGCTTTGGAAACACATCGGTCATGTGTTGACAATGAATAGAGAAAGACTTCCCAGTCAGGCATTCATGGAAACCATCAAATAAAAAAGAAACAAGGCAGACCAAGCGAATCGCTACGCTAAAAATGGCCAAGTAAGTTTCAAGTATGGGACAAAAAAACAACCAAGAACTACAAGAAATAACAGCAAATTGGTAGCCGTGGGGAACGATGACCTACGCTCTCTGTGCCGTATGTGGTCCGGTAGGAAAATAAATAAATGAACTATATTTCGCTTAATCATGTGTGAGACCTTTAGCTCCTCCTCGATGCAATTATATTTTCTAATTCATTGTGCTAGGCTCTCACTCTCTGTTTGAGGGTAACTCATTGTGCTAACCTATCACTCTCTGTTTGAGCCTAACTTATTGTGCTAGGCTATCACTCTCTGTTTGAGGGTAACTCATTGTGCTAACCTATCACTCTCTGTTTGAGCCTAACTTATTGTGCTAACCTATCACTCTCTGTTTGAGCCTAACCCATTGTGCTAACCTATCACTCTCTGTTTGAGCCTAACTCATTGTGCTAACCTATCACTCTCTGTTTGAGCCTAACTTATTGTGCTAGCCTATCACTCTCTTTGAGCCTAACTTATTGTGCTAGCCTATCACTCTCTGTTTGAGCCGAACTCACTGTGCTAGGCTACCACTCTCAGTTTGAGCCTAACTTATTGTGCGAGGCTCTCACTCTCTGTTTGAGCCTAACTTATTGTGCTAGGCTCTCACTCTCTGTTTGAGCCTAACTTATTGTGTTAGGCTCTCACTCTCAGTTTGAGCCTAACTAATTTTTCTAGGCTCTCACTCCCTGTTTGAGCCTAACTTATTGTGCTAGGCTATCACTCTCTTTTGAGCCTAACTTATTGTGCTAGCCTATCACTCTCTGTTTGAGCCGAACTCACTGTGCTAGGCTACCACTCTCAGTTTGAGCCTAACTTATTGTGCTAGGCTACCACTCTCTGTTTGAGCCTAACTCTATTGTGAGCCTAACTTATTGTGCTAGGCTCACTCTCTGTTTGAGAACTTAACTTATTGTGTTAGGCTCTCGCTCTCTGTTTGAGCCAAACTAATTTTTCTAGGCTCTCACTCCCGTTTGAGCCTAACTTATTGTGCTAGGCTACCACTCTCTGTTTGAGCCTAACGTATTGTGCTAGGCTCTCACTCTCTGTTTGAGCCTAACTTATTGTGCTAGGCTACCACTCTCTGTTTGAGCCTAACTTATTGTGTTAGGCTCTCACTCTCTGTTTGAGCCTAACTATTCTGCAAGGCTCTCACTCTCTGTTGAGCCTAACTCATTTTGCTAGACAACCACTCTCTGTTTGAGCTTAACTTATTGTGCTAGACTCTAACTCTCTTTTTAAGCTTAACTTATTAAGCTATTCTATCACTCTTTGTTTTTTAGCTAAACATATTGTGCTAGGCTCTCGCTCTCTGTTTGTGCTTAATTTATTGTTCTAGACTGTCATTCTTTGTTTGAGCTTAACTTCTTGTGCTAGGCTCTCATTCTCTGTTTGAGCTTAACTTATTGTGCTAGACTCTCGCTCTCTGTTTGTGCTTAATTTATTGTTCTAGACTCTCATTCTTTGTTTGAGCTAAACTTCTTGTGCTAGACTCTCATTCTCTGTTTGTGCTTAATTTATTGTTCTAGACTCTCATTCTTTGTTTGAGCTTAATTTCTTGTGCTAGACTCTCATTCTCTGTTTGAGCTTAACTATTGTGCTAGACTCTCATTCTTTGTTTGAGCTTAACTTATTGTGCTAGACTCTCATTCTCTGTTTGAGCTTAACTTATTGTGCTAGACTCTCATTCTCTGTTTGAGCTTAACTTATTGTTCTAGACTCTCATTCTTTGTTTGAGCTTAACTTCTTGTGCTAGACTCTCGTTCTCTGTCTGAGCTTAACTTATTGTGCTAGACTCTCATTCTCTGTTTGAGCTTAACTTATTGTGCTAGACTCTCATTCTCTGTTTGAGCTTAACTTATTGTTCTAGACTCTCATTCTTGTTTGAGCTTAACTTTTTGTGCTAGACTCTCATTCTCTGTTTGAGCTTAACTTATTGTGCTAGACTCTCATTCTCTGTTGAGCCTAACTTAGTGTGCTAGACTCTCATTCTCTGTTTGAGCCTAACTTATTGAACAGAGTCAAGCTGTCATCGATCTCGCGTTTATTTCAATGCCATGCCAGAGCTACGCCTTCGGTATTCTTTGACTTAAATAAAAGCTATTCTATATCAATGACAATGGGTAAGGACTAGGTTGAACTGTCCAGAAAGTCGATTTATAAACATTGTCAAATCACATACATGTCCATAAATCACACCTGATTAAGCTAACAATAAAAGCAAAAGTAAAGAGCCCAGTCATATCATGTGGTGTGTAGGGAATATGGCCATAATTTTATGGACCTTCGGCACATGATTTTGGGGCAATATAGTCGGTGCAACTCCCGTGCCGCTTTACTTTCCCAGAAAAAAAAACGGATGAAAGAAGAAGGATGGATACACTGAGTCGCAACTGTGCGGATCACAGTAGACACTCCAGAAAAAATGAGAGCGAGTAAAGAGAACTCACAACCAAAGGTTGTACTTCTCTGTTCCCTTCATGTTCACCTCCCTTTATTGATCGTCCACTTGTTTTCTGGATTTTCATCGGATTCTCGGCCCACTGTCAAGAGAGCTTGGTTAGATCCTCACATGGAGAGATCAAGCTGTTCTGTACTAACCACTGACATCAAGCTGTTCTGTAGTAACCACTGACATCAAGCTGTTTTGTACTAACCACTGACATCAAGCTGTTCTGTACTAACCACTGACATCAAGCTGTTCTGTAGTAACCACTGACATCAAGCTGTTTTGTACTAACCACTGACATCAAGCTGTTTTGTACTAACCACTGACATCAAGCTGTTCTGTAGTAACCACTGACATCAAGCTGTTTTGTACTAACCACTGACATCAAGCTGTTCTGTACTAACCACTGACATCAAGCTGTTCTGTAGTAACCACTGACATCAAGCTGTTTTGTAGTAACACTGACAACAGCTGTTCTGTAGTAAATACTGACATCAAGCTGTTCTGTAGTAACTAATGACATCAAGCTGTTCTGTAGTAACTAATGACATCAAACTGTTCTGTAGTAACTAATGACATCAAGCTGTTCTGTAGTAACTAATGACATCAAGCTGTTATGTAGTAACCACTGGCATCAATCTGTTTTGTAGTAACTATGTAATCAAGCTGTTTTGTAGTATCTGCTGAAATCAAGCTGTTTTGTAGTAACTACTGACATCAAGCTGTTCTGTAGTAAATACTGACATCAAGCTGTTCTGTAGTAAATACTGACATCAAGCTGTTTGTAGTAACTGCTGACATCAAGCTGTTTTGTAGTAAATACTGACATCAAGCTGTTTGTAGTAAATACTGACATCAATCTGTTCTGTAGTAAATATGACATCAAGCTGCTATGTAGTAACTACTGACATCAAGCTGTTCTGCAGTAACTAATGACATCAAGCTGTTCTGTAGTAACTAATGTCATCAAGCTGTTCTGTAGTAACTAATGACATCAAGCTGTTCTGTAGTAACTACTGACATCAAGCTGTTCTGTAGTAACTACTGACATCAAGCTGTTCTGTAGTAACTAATGACATCAAACTGTTATGTAGTAACTACTGACATCAAGCTGTTCTGTAGTAACTACTGACATCAAGCTGTTCTGTAGTAAATACTGACATCAAGCTGTTTTGTAGTAACTACTGAAATAATGCTGTTTTGTAGTAACTACTGACATCATGCTGTTCTGTAGTAACTACTGACATCAAGCTGTTCTGTAGTAAATACTGACATCAAGCTGTTCTGTAGTAAATATGACATCAAGCTGTTCTGTAGTAACTACTGACATCAAACTGTTCTGTAGTAAATACTGACATCAAGCTGTTCTGTAGTAAATACTGACATCAAGCTGTTCTGTAATAACTACTGAAATCAAGCTGTTTGTAGTAACTAATGAAATCATGCTGTTTGTAGTAACTACTGACATCATGTTGTTCTGTAGTAAATACTGACATCATGCTGTTCTGTAGTAACTACTGACATCAAGCTGTTCTGTAGTAACTACTGACATCAAGCTGTTCTGTAGTAACTACTGAAATCAAGCTGTTTTGTAGTAACTACTGACATCATGCTGTTCTGTAGTAACTACTGACATCATGCTGTTCTGTAGTAACTACTGACATCATGCTGTTCTGTAGTAACTACTGAAATCAAGCTGTTCTGAAGTAACTACTGACATCAGCTGTTCTGTAGTAACTACTGACATCAAGCTGTTCTGTAGTAACTACTGACATCAAGCTGTTCTGTAGTAACTACTGAAATCAAGCTGTTCTGTAGTAACTACTGACATCATGCTGTTCTGTAGTAACTACTGAAATCAAGCTGTTTTGTAGTAACTACTGACATCAATCTGTTCTGTAGTAACTAATGACATCAAGCTGTTCTGTAGTAACTAATGACATCAAACTGTTCTGTAGTAACTACTGAAATCAAGCTGTTCTGTAGTAACTACTGACATCAAACTGTTCTGTAGTAAATACTGACATCAAGCTGTTCTGTAGTAAATACTGACATCAAGCTGTTCTGTAATAACTACTGAAATCAAGCTGTTTTGTAGTAACTAATGAAATCATGCTGTTTTGTAGTAACTACTGACATCATGATCTTCTGTAGTAAATACTGACATCAAGTTGTTCTGTAGTAACTACTGACATCATGATGTTCCGTAGTAACTACTGAAATCAAGCTGTTTTGTAGTAACTCATGACATCAAGCTGTTCTGTAATAACTAATGACATCAAGCTGTTCTGTAGTAACTAATGACATCAAACTGTTCTTTAGTAACTACTGACATCAAGCTGTTCTGTAGTAACTAATGACATCAAGCTGTTCTGTAGTAAATACTGACATCAAGCTGTTCTGTAGTAAATACTGACATCAAGCTGGTCTGTAGTAACTACTGACATCAAGCTGTTCTGTAGTAAATACTGACATCAAGCTGTTTTGTAGTAACTACTGAAATAATGCTGTTTTGTAGTAACTACTGACATCATGCTGTTCTGTAGTAACTACTGACATCAAGCTGTTCTGTAGTAAATACTGACATCAAGCTGTTCTGTAGTAAATACTGACATCAAGCTGTTCTGTAGTAACTACTGACATCAAACTGTTCTGTAGTAAATACTGACATCAAGCTGTTCTGTAGTAAATACTGACATCAAGCTGTTCTGTAATAACTACTGAAATCAAGCTGTTTTGTAGTAACTAATGAAATCATGCTGTTTTGTAGTAACTACTGACATCATGTTGTTCTGTAGTAAATACTGACATCATGCTGTTCTGTAGTAACTACTGACATCAAGCTGTTCTGTAGTAACTACTGACATCAAGCTGTTCTGTAGTAACTACTGAAATCAAGCTGTTTTGTAGTAACTACTGACATCATGCTGTTCTGTAGTAACTACTGACATCATGCTGTTCTGTAGTAACTACTGACATCATGCTGTTCTGTAGTAACTACTGAAATCAAGCTGTTCTGAAGTAACTACTGACATCATGCTGTTCTGTAGTAACTACTGACATCAAGCTGTTCTGTAGTAACTACTGACATCAAGCTGTTCTGTAGTAACTACTGAAATCAAGCTGTTTTGTAGTAACTACTGACATCATGCTGTTCTGTAGTAACTACTGAAATCAAGCTGTTTTGTAGTAACTACTGACATCAATCTGTTCTGTAGTAACTAATGACATCAAGCTGTTCTGTAGTAACTAATGACATCAAACTGTTCTGTAGTAACTACTGAAATCAAGCTGTTCTGTAGTAACTACTGACATCAAACTGTTCTGTAGTAAATACTGACATCAAGCTGTTCTGTAGTAAATACTGACATCAAGCTGTTCTGTAATAACTACTGAAATCAAGCTGTTTTGTAGTAACTAATGAAATCATGCTGTTTTGTAGTAACTACTGACATCATGATGTTCTGTAGTAAATACTGACATCAAGTTGTTCTGTAGTAACTACTGACATCATGATGTTCCGTAGTAACTACTGAAATCAAGCTGTTTTGTAGTAACTCATGACATCAAGCTGTTCTGTAATAACTAATGACATCAAGCTGTTCTGTAGTAACTAATGACATCAAACTGTTCTTTAGTAACTACTGACATCAAGCTGTTCTGTAGTAACTAATGACATCAAGCTGTTCTGTAGTAAATACTGACATCAAGCTGTTCTGTAGTAAATACTGACATCAAGCTGGTCTGTAGTAACTACTGACATCAAGCTGTTCTGTAGTAAATACTGACATCAAGTTGTTCTGTAATAACTACTGAAATCATACTGTTTTGTAGTAACTACTGAAATCATGTTGTTTTGTAGTAACTACTGACATCATGCTGTTCTGTAGTAACTACTGACATCAAGCTGTTCTGTAGTAAATACTGACATCAAGCTGTTCTGTAGTATCTGCTGAAATCAAGCTGTTCTGTAGTAACTACTGACATCAAGCTGTTCTGTAGTAAATACTGACATCAAGCTGTTCTGTAGTAAATACTGACATCAAGCTGTTCTGTAATAACTACTGAAATCAAGCTGTTTTGTAGTAACTACTTAAATCATGCTGTTTTGTAGTAACTACTGACATCAAGCTTTTCTGTAGTAACTACTGACATCATGCTGTTCTGTAGTAACTACTGACATCATGCTGTTCTGTAGTAACTACTGACATCAAGCTGTTCTGTAGTAACTACTGAAATCAAGCTGTTTTGTAGTAACTACTGACATCATGCTGTTCTATAGTAACTACTGAAGTCAAGCTGTTTTGTAGTAACTACTGACATCAATCTGTTCTGTAGTAACCACTAACATCAGTGACATCACTTTGTATGTACAAAGTGCCAAGACCTGACGAAGAAGAAAAACAAACAGTAGGTCTCGTGGAGAAGTTAACTTGTGAGCAAAAAATGGCTCTTAACAATTCAAACCCGAAATGATTGGCTGAATGTCACTGCCCGGAGAAGAAAATATAATCCATGTTATCAATGAAGTAATATTAACTACTTGAGTTACAAGAAATGTTGGACAATATAGTGAAGGAAAGCAAGAATAAAGGACTCAGCCTTAATAGCAAAAAGACAGAGGTAATGGTAACAACAAAGAAAAAGACATCACCTCAGTGCAAAATAAAGACAAGTGGAACAATATTAAAACAGGTAAATGAATTTAAATATTTGGAAACTTTGTTAACCTCAGACGGAAGATGTACAAAAGATGTGAGATGCATAATGGCTCAGGCAAAAGCAGCTTTCCAAAAAATGAGGAAGATACTATGCAATTCATTTTTGACAATAGAAACAAGAAAAAGAGTTCTTAAATGTTATGTAGAGCAAGTCTTAACATATGGATACGAATCATGGACAATAGGACAACAGAGTAATGAAGATGTTTTGAGAGAGGTCACAAAGCAAAAAGAGAGCTAATTTCCAATATTAGGAAGAAACAATCATCATTTTTGGCTATGTAGTGAGAAGAGAACAACTGGAAAAATTGAGGGACGAAGAGATAGAAGGAAGCAAAGAGAAAAAATAACAGACAGCTTAAGAGAATGGCTTGGCAGAAGGTCAACAACCGAAATTATAAATAGCTGCCGAGATCGAAAGTTGTGGAGAGACATGATCACCTGCGCCAGTAGGCCCGGTACTTGATGATGATGATGAATATTAACTACATTTTTCTTTAAATTACCCATGGCGATCTAGATAGTGCGACGTACGAGAACTGCCTCTATGTTTAGAAGAGTGTAATTCTGCCCCTGTGTGTAACGATAACCCTATAACATCACCTGTACTCCCTTTGTGTGGGTGTAACTTGCTGCCACGAAACCAAATTTGAAGCTTTTTTCTGTCCTGTGCCAGATGTCTAGTGTCCGCAGCAGCCAATCCCAGGTGTCTGATCATTTGTACCCACCTTTTTCTTGGTCTTCTTCCCATCTCTCTCTCTCCCTCTCTCTCTCTCTCTCTCTCTCTCTCTCTCTCTCTCTCTATCTATCTCTCTCTCTCTCTCTCTCTCTCTCTTCTTTCGTCTACCTCAATAATGATCCTCCTATACCACCATGTTACCATTCTATGATTATAATATTTTCTATTTTCCATGCTTTTAAATCTTCTATTAGTAGCAATATAACTGCAATATTATTTTTTTTTTGCAAACCGGATATGTGTGTTCTTTTATTACGTCCGTAGTACTTTGAGCATTTTCAGTAACACGTGCATCCAAAGACATTTATCAGAGCCATATTTGAAAGAAAGCCTTTGGGAAAAAATACAGGCTCTTAAAATCTATTTCGTTTTGTACCAGTTGCTTACCATATGTTGCGCACTTGTATTATTTCCTTCATAGCTATATTCAGTCCTCTTTTGATCTTCATTTGATCATGTAAGCTAATACAAAATATAAAATACAAGTTTTCTACTTGTGTTGTCTTGAGTCATATCATTTCCTGATAGGTTATTGTGTTTCCAATATTGCAGTTTGTTGGGAATATTTTAATTATTTTCTTCATTACTTGTGCAGAAGCTTTTGTGACCGTTACATACGATTCGATTAACATTATTAGTTATATTTCCCTTGTCCTACAACTTGTCACTTATATTTGTTTTGCCACCTGTTATCATCTTCTTCTAATTATTATTTTGTTTCTGCCTTTGATTAATGACTACTTCTCATCTTTGTTCGTCCTAAAAAGAGCTTGAAGTGGATATTGTTGTTTTATCTTGTGGTTTACACTGACTGCTTTCAGACTGTAGTTTTATCTTGTGGTTTACACTGACTGCTTTCAGACTAGTTTTATCTTGTGGTTTACACTGACTGCTTTCAGACTGTAGTTTTATCTTGTGGTTTACACTGACTGCTTTGAGACTCGTTTTATCTTGTGGTTTACACTGACTGCTTTCAGACTGTAGTTTTATCTTGTGGTTTACACTGACTGCTTTCAGACTGTAGTTTTATCTTGTGGTTTACACTGACTGCTTTCAGACTGTAGTTTTATCTTGTGGTTTACACTGACTGCTTTCAGACTAGTTTTATTTTGTGGTTTACACTGAATGCTTTCAGACTAGTTTTATCTTGTGGTTTACACTGAATGCTTTCAGACTAGTTTTATCTTGTGGTTTACACTGAATGCTTTCAGACTGTAGTTTTATCTTGTGGATTACACTGACTGCTTTCAGACTGTAGTTTTATCTTGTGGTTTACACTGACTGCTTTCAGACTGTAGTTTATCTTGTGGTTTACACTGACTGCTTTGAGACTGTAGTTTTATCTTGTGGTTTACACTGACTGCTTTGAGACTGTAGTTTTATCTTGTGGTTTACACTGACTGCTTTGAGACTGTAGTTTTATCTTGTGGTTTACACTGACTGCTTTCAGACTGTAGTTTTATCTTGTGGTTTACACTGACTGCTTTCAGGCTGTAGTTTTATCTTGTGGTTTACACTGACTGCTTTCAGACTGTAGTTTTATCTTGTGGTTTGCACTGACTACTTTCACGCTGTAGTTTTATCTTGTCGTTTACACTGACTGCTTTCAGAATGTAGTTTTATCTTGTGGATTACACTGACTGCTTTCAGACTGTAGTTTTATCTTGTGGTTTACACTGACTGCTTTCAGGCTGTAGTTTTATCTTGTGGTTTACACTGACTAGGGACCCGCGACAGCTCAGTGGTTAGTGAACTGGACTACCACGGACAAGGGGTAGGGTACGATCCCAACCGACGGCTTCCAGGTTCACCCAGCCTAAAATGGGTACCGGATATTTTTTTCTGGCAAAGTAAATCAGCACGGGCGTAATACTGACCACATTACCCCAAAAATCATGTGCTGAACGGTCTGTAAAATATAGGGTCACTAACACCATATTTTCCTATACGCCACTTGGCGTGACGGGGGTACTTTACTTTTTTACTTTACTTACACTGAATGCTTTCAGACTGTTGTTTTGTCTTGTGGTATACACTGACTTCTATCACGCTGTAGTTTTGTCTTGTGATTTACACTGACTGCTTTGAGACTGTAATTTTATCTTGTGGTTTACACGGACTGCTTTCAGACTGTAGTTTTATCTTGTGGTTTACACTGAATGCTTTCAGACTGTAGTTTTATCTTGTGGTTTACACTGAATGCTTTCAGACTGTAGTTTTATCTTGTGGTTTACACTGAATGCTTTCAGACTGTAGTTTTATTTTGTGGTTTACACTGACTGCTTTCAAACTGTAGTTTTATCTTGTGGTATACACTGAATGCTTTCAGACTCTAGTTTTGTCTTGTGGTATACACTGAATGCTTTCAGACTGTAGTTTTGTCTTGTGGTTTACACTGAATGCTTTCAGACTGTAGTTTTATCTTGTGGTTTACACTGAATGCTTTCAGACTGTAGTTTTATTTTGTGGTTTACACTGAATGCTTTCAGACTGTAGTTTTGTCTTGTGGTATACACTGACTACTTTCAGACTGTAGTTTTGTCTTGTGGTTTACACTGACTACTTTCAGACTGTAGTTTTGTCTTGTGGTTTACACTGACTACTTTCAGACTGTAGTTTTGTCTTGTGGAATACACTGACTACTTTCAGACTGTAGTTTTATCTTGTGGTATACACCGACTACTTTCAGACTGTAGTTTTGTCTTGTGGTATACACTGACTACTTTCAGACTGTAGTTTTGTCTTGTGGTGTACACTGACTGCTTTCAGACTGTAGTTTTATCTTGTGGATTACACTGAATGCTTTCAGGCGATAGTTTTATCTTGTGGATTACACTGACTGCTTTCAGACTGTAGTTTTATCTTGTGGATTACACTGACTGCTTTCAGACTGTAGTTTTATCTTGTGGATTACACTGACTGCTTTCAGACTGTAGTTTTATCTTGAGGATTACACTGACTACTTTCAGACTGTAGTTTTATCTTGTGGATTACACTGACTGCTTTCAGACTGTAGTTTTATATTGTGGTTTACACTGACTACTTTCAGACTGTAGTTTTGTCTTGTGGTATACACTGACTACTTTCAGGCTGTAGTTTTATCTTGTGGTTTATACTGAATGCCTTCAGGCTGTAATTTTATCTTGTGGTTTATACTGAATGCTTTCAGACTGTAGTTTTGTCTTGTGGTTTACACTGACTGCTTTCTGGCTGTAGTTTTATCTTGTGGTTTACACTGAATGCTTTCAGGCTGTAGTTTTATCTTGTGGATTACACTGACTGCTTTCAGACTGTAGTTTTGTCTTGTGGTTTACACTGAATGCTTTCAGACTGTTAGTTATTTGTATGTTGTCTCTGTAGCTCTCATTAAGACTTTTGCTTCACTTATAGGATTTGTATTTGCACTGCAACTGGAAACATGCCTGCACTAAAATTTGCACAAAGTCATATTCCAATGTACGTAATTACCTATTAGATTAAAAAAAAACAACATAACAGCGAGGAAATAAACGTGCACCTTTACTTTTAATGGCTAAATACTGTGACTGTTTTTTTTTTTTTAATGACCACATTCTCGGTGTATAAATTGAATTTTATGAGACTTCATTTACATCTACTATTTTTAACAAGTCTACAAGATGTTTTATTTTCTAGTTTGATGTTTCTCCCAACTTCTTTTTTCCCCATCTGTATATTTCCAAAAAAGTAGAAGAACAAAACTCAGGATTTTCAAATCAAAGATCTGGTAAACAAATAAAGAAATAGAAAAAAAAGTGGATGCATTTGATAACAAATGCCTCAGAAAAATACTTCGTATACCATAGAACGAGTTCACAACTTGCCCAGAAATAAGAGGAATGACAACGCATTCAATAATTGTATCTATAATCAAGAGAAGAAGGTGGTCATATGTTGGCCATGTGATGACAAGAGACAACAAGAGAAGAAGGTGGTCATATGTTGGCCATGTGATGACAAGAGACAACAAGAGAAGAAGGTGGTCATATGTTGACCATGTGATGACAAGAGACAACAAGAGAAGAAGGTGGTCATATGTTGACCATGTGATGATAAGAGACAACAAGAGAAGAAGGTGGTCATATGTTGACCATGTGATGACAAGAGACAACAGGAGAAGAAGGTGGTCATATGTTGACCATGTGATGACAAGAGACAACAAGAGAAGAAGGTGGTCATATGTTGGCCATGTGATGACAAGAGACAACAAGAGAAGAAGGTGGTCATATGTTGGCCATGTGATGACAAGAGACAACAAGAGAAGAAGGTGGTCATATGTTGGCCATGTGATGACAAGAGACAACAAGAGAAGAAGGTGGTCATATGTTGGACATGTGATGACAAGAGACAACAAGAGAAGAAGGTGGTCATATGTTGACCATGTGATGACAAGAGACAACAAGAGAAGAAGGTGGTCATATGTTGACCATGTGATGACAAGAGACAACAAGAGAAGAAGGTGGTCATATGTTGACCATGTGATGACAAGAGACAACAAGAGAAGAAGGTGGTCATATGTTGACCATGTGATGATAAGAGACAACAAGAGAAGAAGGTGGTCATATGTTGGCCATGTGATGACAAGAGACAACAAGAGAAGAAGGTGGTACTATGTTGGCCATGTGATGACAAGAGACAACAAGAGAAGAAGGTGGTCATATGTTGACCATGTGATGACAAGAGACAACAAGAGAAGAAGGTGGTCATATGTTGACCATGTGATGATAAGAGACAACAAGAGAAGAAGGTGGTCATATGTTGGCCATGTGATGACAAGAGACAACAAGAGAAGAAGGTGGTCCTATGTTGGCCATGTGATGACAAGAGACAACAAGAGAAGAAGGTGGTCATATGTTGACCATGTGATGACAAGAGACAACAAGAGAAGAAGGTGGTCATATGTTGGCCATGTGATGACAAGAGACAACAAGAGAAGAAGGTGGTCATATGTTGGCCATGTGATGACAAGAGACAACAAGAGAAGAAGGTGGTCATATGTTGACCATGTGATGACAAGAGACAACAAGAAAATCTCAAAGAAAGCCCTCAAATGGGAACCAGGTGGTGAAGGAAAAGAGCCCGACCAAGAGAAACACTAAAAGGAACATTGATGGCAACAGTAGGCATCAGCTAACTCGCCGAGATTGAGCAACTCGTCCAGAACAGAGCCATGTTGTGGCGACGAGATTGAGCAACTCGTCCAGAACAGAGCCATGTGGTGGCGACGAGATTGAGCAACTCGTCCAGAACAGAGCCATGTTGTGGCGACGAGATTGAGCAACTCGTCCAGAACAGAGCCATGTTGTGGCGACGAGATTGAGCAACTCGTCCAGAACAGAGCCATGTGGTGGCGACGAGATTGAGCAACTCGACCAGAACAGAGACATGTGGTGGCGACGAGATTGAGCAACTCGTCCAGAACAGAGCCATGTGGCGAAACACAATGCAGGTCCTGTGCAAGGTCTGACACTTGAAAGATTGTCGCTCACAAGAATCTGGAATGTCTACCCAATGTGTCGTCTTCAGCTCGGAAGTACAAAAGAAAGATATTTCGAAAACCATCAACATACGATGCGACATAAACACATACCGATTTAAATATGCTCCACTCTTTAGATCAAATTCGTTGTGATGTATGCATGTCAAGAATATAATAAACGCACATTTTCTTTTTTCTTTCCTCGACGCTGTCAGGTACAGAAGTTGCTAATACAAATTAATAATAAAAATAATGAGAATATTCTTCTGCTGCTTTCGGACAAAGATTATCCATTTTTCTAACGTTTGCTATTACAAAGGTCGTTAATATTTCATAATTATTTGTGTCGTGAATTACGACAAACTGCCACGTTTACGCCTTTTGGCATACAACTTTCGACTTATTCACTTATTTCGTGCATACCAAGTTTGCGCTCTCTACATATGCGACCGTTCAGGCCGTATCAGGAGCACATAGATAAAGTAGCGAAGGATTTTGATCAGTTTTGATTCACTGACGTCAATAGGCAGCTATGAGTTTGACCTCTTTCAGTTCATTCACTGTCTGGCTCACTTCTTTCAAACTTATCTACTGACATACAGCTACCGAATTCATGTACTGAAACAATAATTATATTCATATTGTATTTCAACTGCTGGGGATAGGATGTCGATATTGACGTAAGCGAATAGAGAACTAGACCTGTTGGTACACAAACACTTTAGGTTGTGAAGTACAGAATCCTGGTTCTTGCTCCTCTTGCAGCCGCAGCCATTGATCTGCGAAATTTAATGTTAAGTGCTAAACGATAACATTGAAATAGATATCGTGAGCTTGATCCTTCTAGCGCCGCTTGACGTTGCATAGTACTCGTTGTGTTTTTCGTCATCCATCTCTGTTCTTGGCGAGATGTTCAATCTTATCTAATGAGTCTATGCCTGCCATATTTGCTTCTCTTATCAATGTTCTTTTCAGTGTCTCTCTATGTCTTCTTTTTTTCTTGTATTTTTATGTTTCGCATTGAAGAGCATGTTTTGAAATTCTCTTGTCTCTTCTAAACACATGTACGACACATGTCTACCTTGTCTTCCTAAATGTAGATGAGATTGATGCTTGCATGATCATTTCTCTTATTTCTATATTAGTCTATTTAGTTTTTTTTTTGTTCTCTATCTCTGTTGTTGTCCAGCTCTCACATGTGTAAGTAAGTGTTGATAATAGGTTGAGTTGTTCCCCAGAACCTCTCTCCAATAAATTTAGAATGTAGGAGAACTGTTTACCAATGTCGAAGGTGGTTCTTGTCAAAGCGTTATTTCTTCACGTTAAGTGTGTTTATGAAACACTAATGAACACTTTATACATGTCATCACTTTTACCTTCTGACGTTTACCATCTCAGTGATTACTACAACTCGCGTACTAATAATCATCATCCCTAGTTGATTCCTCTTTCATCCTTATATCACAATCTGCCCTGTCAAGTATAGTTTACTCATTCATCTTCCCACTTGTGCTCGTCTTTCATCAAACTAATCGTTCTTTCTTTTCGCGAGTTATTTTTTTAATTTGTCCAATCCGACATACCTGGTCAAGGATAGAAAATTATGTATCCCCAAAAAGCTTCATGGTATATGTCACTTACAATTAAGTGGAGCAACAAATTAACATTTAGAATCGTGTGTTAGTTTTGCTTTCCAATACTTTATCATCATCATCATCATCATCTTCTTCATTCGCGCTGAAAACGGTGAGAAAAGATCATCATCATCTTGTGCCAATTCTGCTTTGAAGGTTGCCTGTCATAAATGGCCATTCCACCCTGTCTCTTGCTTTGTTGATGCACGCTATCATAGGTCCTTCCATTTCATTTTATTGTCAGTCCTCTTCAGTCTTTGGCTGCGTCCACCTTATTTACTTTATATTTTCCCTTCATAGACAACTTTGAGTAAATGTATGTCCCTTTAAGCATTACAAAATGTGCTGGTCTTGTTTGAATTGTGTCAAGCAGTTCTTTTATCATTTTCAGTTCTATCAAAACGTCATTATCTGTTTCTATCTCTGTCTTAACAGCGGCTATATACCAGACGACCTGTTCAAATCAATATTCATAAACCTTCCAAAGAAATCTGTTGTGATTGAATGCGATGATCATCGCACAATAAGCCTTATGAGTCACATGACTACGATATTAATAAGAATCATCATGCGAAGAGTGCGAAACAAAATCAGTCCAGAAATTATTGATAAACAGTGTGGTTTTGTTGGAGGTAAAGATACGAACAATGCCATATACATCATAAGATCTTTAGTAGAAGGAGCCATAGATTTGAAAATATTTCATAGATAATACAAAAATATTTGACAAAAGTAAAGCACCACGATATAATAACGATTTTAGAAGGCATAAACGTTGGCAAAAAAGATCTAAGAATAATAAAGAACATGTACTGGTAACAAACAGCGGCCATAAGAACTGAAAATCAATTGGGAATGTTTAAACAAATAAAACAGAGTGTTAGGCAAGGTAATGTGCCGTCACCAGATTTATTTAATATGTATAGTGAGATTATTTTAAGATCCATAAGAGGCATGCCGGGAATAACAATTAGCGATCATAATATAAATAATCTAAGGTATGCTGAGGATACAGTCTTAATAGTTAAGAGTGAAAATGAGCTGCAAGAAATGTTAAACACTAGTGAAGGAAAGAAAAAATAAAGGACTCAGCCTTAATAGCAAAAAGACAGAAGTAATGGTAGCAACAAAGAAAAAGACATCACCACAATGCACAATAAGACAAGTGGAACAATATTAAAACATGAAAGTGGATTTAAATATGTGGAAACAATCAACAGATGGTTGATGTACAACAGAGGTGAGATGCAGAATGGCTCACGCTAAAGCAATTTTCCAAAAAATGAGGAAGATACTGCGGAATCCATTTTTGACAATAGAAACAAGAAAAAGAGTTCTTAAATGTTATTGCCAGTCGTAACATATGGATGTGGATCATGCACAATAGGATAACAGACAAGAATTTTATTGGAGGCAGTAGAAATGTGGTTTTACAGAAGAATATTGAGAAGAGATGGGCAGCTTAGAAGAGTAATTAAAACGTTTTGAAATAGGTCATAGCGAAAATAGAGCTAATTTCCAGTATTAAGAAGAAAGAATCATTATTCTTTGGCCGTGTAATAAGAAGGAAACAGCTGGAATATACTGAGACAACTGAGAAAATTGAGTCACGAAGAGGTAGAGGAAAACACATTCGACTTCAGCATGTTATTTTTGAGTACCGGGTTCTCTGCCCTCTTCGCTCCCTACGCGCTTGTTCAGGCTAGACAGGTTAGTCTGTCTCTGGAGGCACTACGAAGAGGTAGAGTATGGTCTGGATGATTCTGGTTCACTGTTCCTGACGTAAACCATCAGCTGTGAGACGCTGATTTCTTCCAGCTATATTGCTGTAGGTCGCTGATAACGTCTAGCTTTGCTGCTGTGAGTTGCTGCTAGCTTCCAGCTCTGCTGCTGTTGGTAGCTGCTAGCTTACAGCTTTGCTGTTGTGGGTCGCTTATAGCTTCCAGCTTTGCTGCTGTGGGTCGCTGATAGCTTCCAGCTTTGCTGCTGTGGGTTACTGATAGCTTCCAGCTTTGCTACTGTGGGTTACTGATAGCTTCTAATTTTGCTGCTGTTAGTCACTGATAGCTTTCAGCTTTGCTGCTGTGGGTTGCTTATAGCTTCCAGTTTTGCTGCTGTGGGTCGGTGATAACTTCCAGCTTTGCTGCGTCACTGCTAGCTTCCGGCTTTGCTGTTGTTGGGAGCTGCTAGCTTCCAGCTTTGCTGCTGAGAGGCGCTGAAAGCTTCCGGCTTTGCTGCTGTGGATCAATGATAGCTTCTAACTTTGCTGCTGTTGCTCACTGATAGATTCCAGCTTTGCTGCTGTGGGTCGCTTATAGCTTACAGCTGGGCTTCTGTGAGTCGCTGATAGGTTCCAGCTTTGCTGCTGTGGGTCGCTGCTAGCTTCCAGCTTTGCTGCCGTGGGTCACTGATAGCTTCCAGCTTTGCTGCTGTGAGGCGCTGATAGCTTTCAGCTTTGCTGTTGTGGGTCGCTGCTAGCTTCCAGCTTTGTTGCTGTGGGTCGCTGCTAGCTTCCAGCTTTGCTTCTGTGGGTCGCTACTAGCTTCTAGCTTTGCTGCTGTGGGTCGCTGCTAGCTTCTAGCTTTGTTGCTGTGGGTCGCTGCTAGCTTCCAGCTCTGCTACTGTGATCGCCGTTGTTTCCGAAAGGGTGTAAGAGTAAGTGAAGAAGAAAGAAACAAAGACGAAGAAGCTAGAAGACCTCAGTAATAATTCCTCTCATTACGTTCAGCCATATATTCACAACGTTGTGGCCAACATTTTTCAGTGTCGTCTTCATTTTATATTTGTTAACATTACAAGGGGCGTCAACACGTTTAAACTGAAAGGGGGCAATGCTGAGGGTTTGAAACAGAATGCTGTCTGGAAAACACCAGTAAAATTGGTATAAGAAAATTGTGGGGCTCAAAAAGGAGACTCAGTCGGGATTTCAAGTATTAGCTTGAACCGGTAACAGCTTTTTACACAACCTTACTTCTTCTTATGGAGCCGTGATAACGCAGTGGTTAGTGAAATAGAAGAGAATCATGGACAGTAAAAAAGTAAATGAAAAGACGATTAGAGGCAACAGAGATGGGGTTTCTCAGACAAATGTTGAAAATTCCCTGCACATTTAAAAAGACCAGCGAGGAAATACCTAAAGAGGACAACACAAAAAGGGAGCTCATAAAAAACATCAGTAAGAAACAATTAACATTTTTCGGGCACATCATGAGAAGGGGAAAGTTGGAATACTTGGTTACAAGTGGCAAAATACAGGGAATGAGAGATCGCGGACGGCAAAGAGAGAAAATACTAGACATCTTGGTGTCATGGCATGGAAATCAGTCAACGACAGAATTAATACGATGCACAGTGGATAGAAGATTGTGGAAGGATATGATCGCCTACGCCAGCCGTTATGACACATGATGATGATGATGATGCTGATGATGATGATGATGATGATGATGATGATGATGATGATGATGATGATGATGGTGATGATGATGATGAACTGGACTACTAAAGACAAGAGGCCGGGTTCGATCATGAACGACGGTTTTCAATGCCACCCAACTTTCAGTGGATTCCGGATTATTTATGACGAAGAAAAGCGACGCAGCGTAATACCGACTACATTTCCCCAAAACTAAAATCAGGAAGGTTTATTTATCAAATATGGGCACTAACACCATGTTCTCTAGACGTCACGTGGTGTGACAAAGCTCTTTTTTTCTTTTCTTTTTTTTTTTTCTTAGTTCTTTATATGAAACGAACTTGCATAAAGTCGTATCAATTTTAGGCCCTGGAAACGTTTTCGAATGTTGCGAAAATAAACATCAACAACACTCTACATCACTCTATGATTAAATAGATTAAAGAAATGAAAGAACAGCGACCACATGTTTCTTTCTTATTCATCCTTCCATGACATTCCCAGAAGATGTATTTTCCTCTTTTCCCCTTTGGTTTAGAAAGACAACAGAAAACTATTTCTTAACTTCTCTTAGGTTTGGAGTCTGCGAGTTTGGGGTGAGCAAGGAATGTTGAATCGCGAATGAACGCAATGGTGGGAAAACTATGTCGGTAATAAAATGAGATGATAGAGACATCATACCGTCAATTTCACGCTCTGTGGGTTTATGGCCAGTGTTCATAACTTGTTATCGGTTTCTGGGGAACGTAAACAGTGGGGAACGACTTGCCTGTTTGTCACAAAACTACCAGTTGAGAGCTGGCCAAATCGTCCGGTAGAAAATGAGATTCCAAGGCTGCTGGCATAAACATGTCGATTCTTTGCGTGGTCTTTGGCATCACTGAACTGCTCTTTCCTTGTTTAAGTGATTTTATTTATGTGCGTCTTTACGCGTTCAGGTTTATCCAGTAGTTAATAAGGAACGAATGAGAAGAAAAAAGATAATGGTGCTGTCCACTCTACCCAAAAATGTACTACTGAATAAAATACAATAAATGGCTGACAAACATACGAAAGGTAACAGTAAATAAACATGGATGCATGGAAAACATTGACTCAGGTGGAGTTGCGCTAATAGTCTTTATCTCACATTTATTTATCAATGGTACTTTAGTTGATTTGTTTATTTGTGTCTTTCCATGAAGATAAAAACACAAATACTTGTTTCTATTAAACATTTAAACTGATTAGAAAAAGATGTTTCTTACAATTACAAAAACTGTCGTGGTTCAAAATTGAATATTACATTCCCCGAAACATTCCCCGAAACATTCCCCGAAACCCTCAGATTTGCCAATCTGTGATATTTGTATTACGAGCAGTAACTATCAAAACATCATTCATACACAAATATCGACTATATCTAAAATTTGACATTTTATCTAGTGTCACAAATTGGAGCCACTTCCATAAAATACCAGTTTTTACAAATGAGAGGAATGTACTAGACTCAGAAAGTCTTCATCCGTAAACGCTGCCTAATGTTCAAGATTAGAACTAAAATGTCACTTTGAGATGCAAAGATCTGTGCATCTGTCTGTCCATTCATCGATTGTTATGCCTATAAGCTTTTCTATATTATACATATCTTTCCTACCTGTGGTTCACAGCGTGACATATCTTGTGATGATGTATTCATCTCTTCTGCGCCGTACGTGGACTATCTAGCTCCAACATCAGTCTATAATTACTGCATCGGTATGCCATACGATATGTATCATACAAATTCGCTAATTCACTTTATTGTGAGCATATTGTGTGATTCATTTGGTTGTTCAACAGTTAATGTTATTTTCTTAATTATGTTAATGATCTCTTTAATTAATTAATACTACTTTGCTTTTATAAGCCACTCTCCTTTTTAATGTCATATTTGTATTTGTGCTTCCTTTTTATGATACTTTCTTATATGTATCAATTATTTTCTTTTATTATCTTATATATGTTGCTTTATTTACCCGAACATTACTTCCATTTTAAACTATACTTTTCTATTTGTATTACCTTTTTTTTACTGTTATTTTTATGTTACTTTACATTTATGTTGCTTTCTATCTGAAACAATATGTCGATTTCTTATTATGTTAATTCTCTACTTATATTATTTTCCTACTTATGTCGATATTAACTTTGTTCACTCTTTCTTTCAATTCGTCCTTTACTACACCGGTTTCAATACCCTACTCAAGCTACAGATGCCTGATATTTATACCTTTTTTGTCTTCTTGTATTTCTCTTGTGATCAATGCTGTTTATGTTAACTTTTCTATTGTGTGAAAATCTGTTTGATAATATTTCAATCGTTTATCTCTTCCAAGTTAGATTAGGTGTAAGACAGGGTTGCGTACCATCCATCACCCCTACTATTTATTACATGCATGACTATATGTGCAAGTTAGCCAACCCATCACAAACAGAAGAGATCAACGAGCTTCTATTTGCAGACGATCAGGTACTAATACATGGAAAAATAGAAGACATACAAGCACACTTAAATAGACTCAACAGTATAGGCACAAAATACGACATGAAAATCAACATCAACAGAACAGAAGCCATGAGTATTGCAAAAGAAAAACAGAACATCAACATAACTATAGAAGGTAGACAACTAAAACAAGTAGAGGAATTTAACTACCTAGGAAATCTAGAAACAAACGACAATTCACAAACAGCAGAAATAGATTCAAGATGCAATAAAGCTTGTCAAATGAGAAAGTCGATCTGTTTAGTGAGTGGAAGCAGATTGGGATGTGAGTGCTATTCATCAGTAGAGGATAACTTATCAAATCACGAGAAGTTTAAATGCGAAAGTGAGGCTGTCACTGCGCAACTCGTCCTCACTGGAATTCAACTCATACTTGAAGGCCTCACCGCAGCAAAGCTAGAAGCCGTCAGCGGCCCATAGGTGATTGTTTGCACCAGCATCGGTGAACCTGAACCATCCAGACCCTTCTCCACCTTATCGCTGTGCCTCTAAAATCAAACTAACCTGTCTAGTCTGCCCAAACGAGTCAGGATCTAAGAGGGAAGACAACCTGGTACTCAAAAATAACATGCTGATGTCGGATGAGTTGGAGCGAAAGCCGTAAACATCACAGTTCTGCTGCAAACCACAACACAACGTATACACTCCCGCTTAACTCATTCTAAGAGCGGATGACGAAGAGATGTACTCCTCTGGGCGTTATATAGAATCTTGTCGTTTGCAGCATTGTTGTGATATTTGCTCCTTTCGGCCCAACATATCCAATTTCAACACGGCATTTTTGAAAACCGGGCTGTTGTTCTATCTTTGATCTCCACTTGTCTGATCAGACTGGTTAGTTTTTTTTCCAGAATGACCCCTAGGTTTTCATTAGTTCTGTAGTTCATCGATTCCAACGCAAAAAAAGTCAGCTCTGGGTCGCTAAGTGCTCTCAACTTAATTGCTGATCGGTGTCTTTACCCCCATAATAAAACCAAAAAAAAACTAGATCTTTATTACCATTTGATGTCATGACTGATGGGATCATTGAGTTCCTCGTCTCGTTAACCAGTTTTTATTTTATTTTATTTTTTATGACAGACTATATCTATGTAAGGGAGTCGCGATAGCTCAGTGGTGAGTGAACTGGACTACAAAGGACAAGAGGTCGAGTTAGATCCTGATCGACGGTTTCCAGGTTCACCCAGCCTTAAATGGGTACCAGATTTTTTCTTGGAAAGTAAAGCGGCACGGGCGTTATACCGACCACGTTATACAGACCACATTACCTCAAAAATCATGTGCCGAAGATCTATAAAAAATTATGGTCACTAACACAATATTCCCTATACGCCACTTGGCGTTACGAGGCTCTTTACTTTTTAATCTAGGAGCCTAGGGGAAAAAAAATTAATCTTAATTTGGACTTTATCATAATTAAGTCCCCGACTCTGTAAATCATATTTTCGATGACATATTTTAGGGTAAGTGATTTATCCAAACCTTCGTTTCAAATTGATGAAAATTACAATCGCAATACACAAAATCCGCTTTCGAGATACGAATCAAATCATTAATAAATTGTCCTTATTATCTGTTCATCTTTTTATGCGCGTCATCTGATTTTGGAGGTTCCTCCCACATCAGATTTCCGGTTCTGCTTTTTTATGTGGGTGTTATGAGTCCTGCCAGACATTGTACAATTTATCGTATTATATATAGTAATGGTAAAGTGACCTATTTCAAATAAAATGTATCAGTTTTTATCGGATAAAATGGCCTGCTTTTTCAGATAAAATGTTATATTTTTTTCAGATAAAAATTCCTGCTTTTTTCAGATAAAAATTCCTGCTTTTTCATATACAAATCCTGCTTTTAAAAAAAAAAGTACTTCTTTTTTCATATGCAATTCCTGCTTTTTTTTTAAAAAAAAGTGCTTCTATTTTCATTTACAATTCCTGCTTTTTTAGATAAAATTCCTGCTTGTTTCATGTGCAATTCCTGTTTTTTTTCATATACAATTTAGACTTTTCAGATAAAAATTCCTGCCTTTTTCAGATAAAAATTCCTGCTCTTTCATATACAATTCCTGCTTTTTCAGTTAAAATTCCTGCTTTTTTCATATACAATTTCTGCTTTTTTTTAAAAAAATTACTGCTTTTTTCATATACAATTCCTGCTTTTTCAAATAAAATCCCTGCTCTTTTCATGTGCAATTCCTGTTTTTTTTCATATACAATTTTTTTTTATTTTTCAGATAAAACTCCTGCTTTTTCGTATACAATTACTGCTTTTTCAGATAAAATTCCTGCTTTTTTAATATACAATTCCGGCTTTTTAATATACAATTCTTGCGTTTTCAGATAAAATTTCTTCTTTTTTCAGATAAAATCCCTGCTTTTTCATATACAATTTTTGATTTTTCAGATAAAATTCCTGCTCTTTTTCAGATTAAATTCCTGCTTTTTCAGATATAATTCCTGCTTTTTTTAGATAAAAATTTCTGCTTTTTCAGAAAAAAATCCTGCTTTT
>JAVIAB010000125.1:24467587-24606068 GCA_032433765.1 Megaustenia siamemsis
TTTTAGACAAATCTTTTACACTTCATTAATAATCTACTCATTTCTTTTTGATCGCAGACCATTTAGTGGCATATACTCCTTCCAGCGTTTTGAAGAGTAACATTAAAGTTTCTCTACGTCGTGACGTCGACAGTTATCCTTCCCAGGATGTGGTAGGTCTGGTCCACACTACCCATCATTACTTGTACTCTCCTCCAGCATGTTGTCTTCTTTCATTTTCTCTTAACTTTAACATGCCTCCAGAAAGACAGTTTTATCCATTAACTATTGGTCTCTTCTAGCTTCAGCTTCTGCCTGTTATCTCTATTATATATATAATATTCAATATTCATAGCCCTACCAAAGAAAATCTGTTGCGATTAAATGCGATGATCATCGCACAATAAGCCTTATATGAGTCACAAAACTAAGATATTAATAAGAATCATGCGAAGAGTGCGAAACAAAATCAGTCTAGAAATTAGTGATGATCAGTGTTGTTTTATTAGATGTAAAGGTACGAACAATGCCAAATACATCATACGGTCTTTAGTAGAAAGAGCCATAAAGGTGAAAACAGATCTATCTATACCTATGTTTCATAAATGATACCAAAGCATTTGACAAAGTAAAGCACCAAGAAATAATCAACATTTTAGAAAGCATAAACGTAGACAGCAAAGATCTAAGAATAATAAAGAATGTGTAATGGCAACAAGCAGCGGCCATAAGAACTGGAAATCAAATGGGAATGTTTCAACAAATAAAACAGGGTATTAGACAATGTTGTGTGCAGTCACCAGATTTGTTTAATATTTACAGTGAGATTATTTTAAGGTCCATAAGGGGCATGCCTGGAATAACAATTGGAGGTCATAATATAAAATAATCAAAGGTATGTTGATGATACAGTCTTAATCGCTAAGAGTGAAAATGAGTTACAAGAAATCTTGGACATTATAGTGAAAGAAAGCAAAAATAAAGGACTCAGCCGTAATAGCAAAAAGACAGAAGTAATGGTAACATCAAAGAAAAAGACATCACGTCGGTGCAAAATAAAGACAAATGGAACAATATTAGAACAGGTAAATGAATTTAAAAATTTGGGAACTTTGTTAACCTCAGACGGAAGATGTACAAAGGAGGTGAGATGTAGAATGGCTCAGGCAAAAGCAGCTTTCCAAAAAATGAGGAAGATACTATGCAATCCATTTTTGACAATAGAAACAAGAAAAAGAGTTCTTAAATGTTATGTAGAGCCAGTCTTAACATATGGATGTTAATCATGGACAATAGGACAACAGACAAAAAAATCACTGGAGTCTGTAGAAATGTGGTTTTACAGAAGAATGTTGAGAGTACCATGGGCAGCTAAGAAGAGTAATTAAAACGTTATGAAAGAGACCAAAGCAAAAAGAGAGCTAATTTCCAATATTAGGAAGAAACAATCCTAATTTTTTGGCCACGTAATGAGAAAAGAACAACTGGAACATATTGTAACAACTGGAAAAATCCCGGGGCGAAGAGATAGAGGGAAGCAAAGAGAAAAGATAGCAGACAGCTTAAGAGAATGGTTTGGCAGAAGGTCAACAACAGAAATGATAAATAACTGTCGAGATCGAAAGTTGTGGAGAGACATGATCACCTACGCCAGCAGGCCCGGTACGTGATGATGATGATGATGATATATAAATATGTATATATATTATATATATATATATATATATATATATATATACGGCTTTTGGTGTCTTGACAGACGTTTGATAGCAAGCAATCATGATAAGTCAATAGTTTGGTAAAGCATTACTTTGCAATGCTTTACTGAACATCTCTCTTGACTGAATTTGCCAACGTTGGAGAGACAGATTCATCAACAGAACGAGCAATGTGTTGTTACAGTACCTGACCTTGTTTCTTTTCTCTAGCGCCTTTTACCTTCTGAATTTGACATCAACACTGTCTCGAAAGTTGCTGCGCCAATTTTTATGTTTGCTCATATTTTCCCAGTTTTTTTCACTTATAGAAAATTCCCTCAAGGAATCAGGCACAGCAAAACCCACTCCATGTAAGCGAGGCTGCTCAGGCTTTAGCCCCTGCCAGAAAAAGGTGTAATTGTTTTCCCCTGACTGAACCACAATCTGCAAGCCTTGTTTTCTGAAGGGCTGCGATATCAACATGTAATCTCTGCAGCTCCATGTCAATGAGGGCTGTTTTCCTGATGTTTTCTACATTCGTGAGGTTGGTGTTTCTTCACCCTGGACACATGGTTCAAACGTTCCATGTGCCGAGTATGAGAGATTGTGCCTTCCTTCTGCTGTGTCCTAACGTTCCATGTGCCGAGTATGAGAGATTGTGCCTTCCTTCTGCTGTGTCCTAACGTTCCATGTGCCGAGTATGAGAGATTGTGCCTTCCTTCTGCTGTGTCCTAACGTTCCATGTGCCGAGTATGAGAGATTGTGCCTTCCTTCTGCTGTCTCCCAACGTTCCATGTGCCGAGTATGAGAGATTGTGCCTTCCTTCTGCTGTCTCCTAACGTTCCATGTGCCGAGTATGAGAGATTGTGCCTTCCTTCTGCTGTGTCCTAACGTTCCCATGTGCCGAGTATGAGAGATTGTGCCTTCCTTCTGCTGTGTCCTAACGTTCCATGTGCCGAGTATGAGAGATTGTGCCTTCCTTCTGCTGTGTCCTAACGTTCCATGTGCCGAGTATGAGAGATTGTGCCTTCCTTCTGCTGTGTCCTAACGAGGATGGAACTGAAATTTAGCTTGCTTGCTATACCTGGGCTAATAATATGGAGATAATGCTTTGCCCAAAATGCACTATCCTCCTTACGTCTCCTCTTTGAAGCGTTCTGAAGGAGGGATTAGGTCCTTACGATCGGAAACAAAATTGAATTATAAGGGATGCCATAAGATGACTAATACACCACCGACTGCCTTAGGGTCCATCCCTCCGGATTTTCTGTTTGGGTTTACTCCCGTAGCCTACGAACTCTCCCGAGTCTTCTCACGAGGCAGTGAGTGAGTTGGACGAGAAAGCTACTGTCGGATATAGGCGTTCGCCGATGCGATGGTGAAAACAATGACCTATCATCGATAGGTCTATCCCGATCGAAAAGAAAAAATTATCCACTTAACAATGAGAATGTCCACAATCCACAGCCTGTCAGAAGTTAAACGACCACAAGCCTGTCAGAAGTTAAACAACCACAAGCCTGTCAGAAGTTAAACAACCACAAGCCTGTCGGAGGTTAAACTACAAGCCTGTCAGAGGTTAAACAACCACAAGCCTGTCAGAGGTTAAACAACCACAAGCCTGTCAGAGGTAAACAACCACAAGCCCCAGAGGTTAAACAACTACAAGCCTGTCAGAAGTTAAACGACCACAAGCCTGTCAGAAGTTAAACAACCACAAGCCTGTCAGAAGTTAAACAACCACAAGCCTGTCGGAGGTTAAACAACTACAAGCCTGTCAGAGGTTAAACAACCACAAGCCTGTCAGAGGTTAAACAACCACAAGCCTGTCAGAGGTTAAACAACCACAAGCCTGCCAGAGGTTAAACACAACTACAAGCCTGTCAGAGGTTAAACAACCACAAGCCTGTCAGAGGTTAAACAACCACAAGCCTGTCAGAGGTTAAACAACCACAAGCCTGTCAGAGGTAAAACAACTACAAGCCTGTCAGAGGTTAAACAACCACAAGCCTGTCAGAAGTTAAACAACCACAAGCCTGTCAGAGGTTAAACAACCACAAGCCTGTCAGAGGTAACAACTACAAGCCTGTCAGAGGTTAAACAACCACAAGCCTGTCAGAAGTTAAACAACCACAAGCCTGTCAGAGGTTAAACAACTACAAGCCTGTCAGAGGTTAAACACCACAAGCCTGTCAGAGGTTAAACAACCACAAGCCTGTCAGAGGTTAAACAACTACAAGCCTGTCAGAGGTTAAACAACACAAGCCTGTCAGAGGTTAAACAACCACAAACCAGTCAGAGGTTAAGCAACTACAAGCCTGTCAGAGGTTAAACAACCACAAGCCTGTCAGAGGTTAAACAACCACAAGCCTGTCAGAAGTTAAACAACCACAAGCCTGTCAGAGGTTAAACAACTACAAGCCTGTCAGAGGTTAAACAACCACAAGCCTGTCAGAGGTTAAACAACCACAAGCCTGTCAGAAGTTAAACAACCACAAGCCTGTCAGAGGTTAAACAACTACAAGCCTGTCAGAGGTTAAACAACCACAATCCTGTCAGAGGTTAAACAACCACAAGCCTGTCAGAGGTTAAACAACCACAAGCCTGTCAGAGGTTAAACAACCACAAGCCTGTCAGAGGTTAAACAACCACAAGCCTGTCAGAGTTAAACAACCACAAGCCTGTCAGAGGTTAAACAACTACAAGCCTGTCAGAGGTTAAACAACCACAAGCCTGTCAGAGGTTAAACAACCACAAGCCTGTCAGAGGTTAAACAACCACAAGCCTGTCAGAGGTTAAACAACTACAAGCCTGTCAGAGATTAAACAACCACAAGCCTGTCAGAGGTTAAACAACCACAAGCCTGTCAGAGGTTAAACAACCACAACAGCATAGCAATAGCAGAACGCCAAATCTAAGCAGCACACAGCGTGTAACTGGTGTATTTCGAAACAACACACGTTGTAACGGAAAACACTGTCCACATACGGATATATATATATATATATATATATATATATATATATATATATATATATATATATATGTACATAAATGAAGCAGGAGGTCAATACTGAGAGTCATGACTCTAGAGGACCCACCTCAAGTGGGTCAAGAAGCAAAAGGGCTGAAACACAAGCTCGATGTGGTGCCGGCTTCTGATGATCAGAATGCCTGCTGCTGCGAAACTCTGTATAAAGAGTTCCCTATTACTATTACTGATTATATACATCTTCTCTTAGTCACATCTACTAAGAAAGTTTTGGTGCTCATTCTGTTTGGCACAAATTTATGAAATTTCTATCAAGCAGTTTAGATGCAATAATCACTGTCTTAATGTGTCTTGTTCTGTTGTTCATCAGCATTGAGACAAATTTTAAAAAACCACAGAAACTATTATGGCTGTCTTTCTGGCGTCGTTTATGTCGTGCACATTTTCAGATAGGTCAGCTTGCATGATGCGGACGTAATAAAAAACTTAGCCGACGATTGGGTCACTGAAAGTTTACTTACCCTGGTTTATATGTGAACTGGATTATTAAGGACAAAAGATTTGGCTCGATCCTGATCGATGGCTTCCAGGTTCACACAGCCTTAAATGGGTATCAGATTTTGTTTGTGGGAAGAAACCCACGGGCGTAAAAAATGATCACATTTCTCACAAAATAATGTGCCGAGGGTCTATAAAAATGTTTAGTGATCATGGAAATGTATAATGACCATAGAAATGTTTAGTGATCATGGAAATGTTCGGTGCCCATGGAAATGGTTAGTCATCAAGGTGTTTAGTGATCATGGAAATGTTTAGCGGCAATGGAGATGTATAGTGATCATAGAAATGTTTAGTGTCCTTGGAAATGTTTAGTCATCAAGGCGTTTAGTGCCCATGGAAATGTTTAGTGACCAAGAAAATGTTTAGTGACCATGGAGATTGTTAGTCATCAAGGTGTTTAGTGGCCATGAAAATGTTTAGTGACCATGGAAATGTTTAGTAAAATGGGAATGTTTAGTCGTCAAGGTGTTTCTTCCTCTTCTTCTATCTTTTTAGCTCCCAGTGGAGCATAGGTCTTCAACAACACTTTCCAAGTCGTTCTGTTTTTTTGCCATTCTTTTAAGATCATTCCAAGGTGTTTAGTGACCATAAAAATGTTTATTTATCAAGGTGTTAGTTGCCATGGAAATGTTTAGTGACCATGAAAATGTTTAGTGACCATGGAAATGTTTAGTGACCATGGAAATGTTTAGTGGCCATGGAAATGTTTAGTCATCAAAGTCTTTAGTGATCGTGGAAATGCTTAGTCATCAAAGTGTTTAGTGACCATAGAAATGTTTAATCATTAAAGTGTTTAATGATCATAGAAATGTTTAATGACCATGAAAATGGTTAGTCATAAAGGAGTTTAGTTTTTAGCCTTTAAAGTGTTTAGTGATCATGGAAATGTTTAGTGATCAAGGTCTCTTGTGATCAAGGAACTTCATAGTGATAAAAGTGGTTTGTGTCGAATGTGTTTAATGATCAATATAGGAATATTGTAATATTATATAATATGTTTAGTGATATAAGAAATGTTTAGTAATCAAGTAAATGTTTAATGACCAAGGCAAGTGTTTCATGGTCAAGGTGTTTAGTGATATAAGAAATGTTTAATGATCAGGGGAATGTTTAGTGATGAAGGAAGTGTTTAGTTATCAAATAAATGTTTAGTAATCAAGAATTGGATCGAGAGACCAATGAATGTTTAGTGATGAAGGAAGTGTTTAGTGATGAAGGAAGTGTTTAGTTATTAAATAAATGTTTAGTAATCAAGGAATTGGATCGAGAGACCAATGAAATGTTTAGTGATGAAGAAAGTGTTTAGTGATCAAGGAAGTGTTTAGTGATCAAGGAAAAGTTTAGCGATCAAGAAACCAATGAAATGTTTAGTGATCAAGGTTTCAGTGATCAAAGAAATCTTTAGTGATCAAGGAAATGTTTAGTGATGGAGAAACAATGAAATGTTTAGTTATCAAGGTATTAGTGATCAAAGAAATGTTTAATGATCAAGGAAAAAGTTTAGCAATCAAGAAACCAATAAATGTTGTAGTGATCAAGGAAGTGTTTAGTGATCAAGTAAGAGTTTAGTGATCAAAGAAATGCTTAGTGGTCAAGGAAGAGTTTAGTGATCGAGAAACCAATTAAATGTTTAGCGATCAAGGAAAGAATGAAATGTTTAGTGATCAAGGAAAAGTTTAGCGATCGAAAAACCAATAAAAATATTGTAATGATCAAGGAAGTGTTTAGTGATCAAAGAAATGTTTAGTGATCAAGGAAAAATTTAGTGTTCGAGAAACCAATGAAATGTTTAGTGATCAAAGAAATGTTTAGTGATCAAGGAAGTGTTTAGTGATCAAAGAAATGTTTAGTGATCAAGGAAAATTTAGTGTTCGAGAAACCAATTAAATGTTTAGTGATCAAGGAACCAATAAATGTTTAGTGATCAATGAACCAATAACATATTTAGTGATCAAGGAACCAATGACATGTTTAGTGATCAAGGAACCAATGACATGTTTAGTGATCAAGGAACCAATGACATGTTTAGTGATCAAGGAACCAATAACATATTTAGTGATCAAGGAACCAATGACATGTTTAGTGATCAAGGAACCAATGACATGTTTAGTGATCAAGGAACCAATGACATGTTTAGTGATCAAGGAACCAATGACATGTTTAGTGATCAAGGAACCAATGACATGTTTAGTGATCAAGGAACCAATGACATGTTTAGTGATCAAGGAACCAATGACATGTTTAGTGATCAAGGAACCAATGACATGTTTAGTGATCAAGGAACCAATGAAATGTTCAACGAATCAAGGAGATTCTAAGTCCTCCAGAACCAGGGGGATATTCTGAAGCCACTGATTCATGGACTTACAAATTAGTTGGTCTCTGTTTTTTCTTCTTCGTTATTGATTTGGTTTGAAATTCTTTCCTTCCGTGTTTTTTTGTAAATAAAATGAATCGTGTATAATCGATAGAACGTACACTTCAAGAGACTCGTGACTCTAATCCACTGTGTACATCGCTTCCATATTTGTCTTGTAAATCCCAATTTAATCTTTTACTTCAAGATAAGAACCATTTAATTTTAGATCATGGTTGTTGCAGATTAGCATCATTAACATCAAGTGCAATGAAATATGATACATCCATAAGTTCATTAAGATAAAAGAAAGCTTCATCTGGCTATTGAGCAAGAACGAACGTATATTTCATTTGATCCTAAACTTAATTAGGTCTGGCACTGAGAACGGCTGTTCGCCTTTTATATTTTAGTTGTTTTGTTCTGTTATTAATTTTCTAAATATTGTGTGTGTGAAAGGCAAAGATAAAAGAAGCTCTGACGCGTATAATATTGTAGGAGAACGCAGATTAAGTTCCACAAACTGGGTCACTAATATTGGAGGCAGGAGGTCCGATGCTCTTCCATAACTCAGTGAGTCAGGTACAGATTCAATATATATCTGTGTGGACTGGTTTGCTTGTGGCCCGCAGATGGTTATTTCAATCTCAAATGATATTTCGGCCATAATTCTAAAAAACAAAATCTGGCATTATTTATTGATAATGATGTTCCGATTTTCCACTACATTTCTTATTCTTAACATTCATATTTTAGGAGAGTGGTTTCACTAACAACACTTGATTCACTCCGAAGAATGCAGCCAAAATGCACGAAACACTCTGTAGCGACAGCGCAGAATCCATAAAGTGGCAACTTCGTTTGACTTGCCAGAATAATCCATATTAAGGAGCTGTAAGTAATTGGCGCCGAACAAATCCAGTGACGGTTTTGAACAGCTCTCAATGTCATGACATAAACACATATCGACGCCATGGGAAAACAAGGGGGGGGGGGGAGAGAGAGAGAGAGAGAGAGAGAGAGAGAGAGAGAGAGAGAGATTGCACTCACAACACTTGATTTGCCAAAAAAAATGTCCCGATTTACAGCAACCACAACATCTGCACCTTTCGATCCGTACGTTCTACTTGAGCACAGCATTTGTGGAGGGAGCCGCATAGCTCAGTGGTTAGTGAACTGGACTGCAAAGGACAAGAGGTAGGGTTCGATCCCAACCGACGGCTTCCGGGTTCACCCAGCCTTAAATAGGTACCGGATTTTTTCTGGGAAAGTAAAGTGGCACGGGCGTAATACCGACCACATTACCCCAAAAATCATGAGCCGAAGGTCTGTAAAATGTATGACCACTAACACCATATTCCCTATACGCCACTTGGCGTGACGGGGGCACTTTACTTTTTTTTTTCACAGCATTTGTGGGCACCAGATTTGCCTTCTTTCACCACCTTGCCCACGCTTAGTCTGACTATTTTGTCTTTTTTTATGCCTTCACAGTGTGCAGATGGATGAAAATCTTTATCAATTATGGGTCACTTATTCCATCTAGCTAAAAACCTCTCTAACCGTTTTCTGGATCCTTAATGTTTTGAAGATTTCTTCTAATTATATTAACTAATCAAGAATTAAACTACATCAAAGATTTAAATAAAACATGTAAAATACATCAAACATAAACAAAGTTGTAAAGGTTTATATCAAACAATTAACCACGCTGTGAAACAGAGTTATCAATGTTTTTTTAAGTTATAAAACAACATATAATATTACTCAAAAATGTAAAACTACATTAAACTGTTAGCAAAGTTGTAACAGTATATAAAACATTTATCAAATTTTTGAAACCACATGAAACATTTACTTTCAATCTAATTATGAGTGTATCGACTCGATATCACAAACCATTAATGTTGTTTGCAAATAGATAAGCTTACACTTATATCACAGAAATTATTACGACTCTTCTTCCTTCTAGCTTTAAAAAAAATACACTAAAAAAGTAACATCACCATGTAGTTAGTTTCCTATCCCAGACCAAACATAAACATTAAGATACTTGCTCCACTTGTTGACGCGACACAAACATGACCAGGTATCGAACATTAAGAAACCCCGTCTCTGGAGTGTCCTTTTATCTCTGGCTACAAGAAACGAGATACAATTTTTTAGGCCCTAATCGAAAGGTTTCAAGAGGTCCCGCTGCACCAGCAAGCCCTTATAAAAAGCTGTTCTTTTAGCAGAGGGTGTTGAAGGACTGCATTTCAGTCAGACCTTACCTCTTTGATCTAACCAGGAATAAGGTCCTTGAGAAATGAGGTCACAGCGGACCTGGTCGTCTTCGTGGCTCCCGTGTGTCTTTAATGGTGAAGAGTAGATACGGACATAAAAGTGATTTAAGAGAGGTTTCCGCCCCACGTCAGGTCGTGTAGTTCTGTCTCCTCGTACAACGCTCAGTTTTGTGGATGAAATAAAGTATTTTGCTTGTAAACAATAAATGAGCTCTCTGATATTGCAACCACTACGCCTGGATATCAAGTTCAACAGGGGCGGCGCGCACTATACGGAGGCTGGGGTCTATTTATTTAATTATTAGGAAGGAGTTGACCTTGACAATTTCGTTTCATAAAAAAGGTAAACAATGAAAAGTATGTAGCTTGGTAACTAACGCAACTTGTAATATGTATTCCGCTTCCAAGAAAACGTGTGTTCCACGTCTTTGTGTGTGTTCATTTAATTTATATTTTGTGCTTTTCTTTTTAATCTGATGATTAGAAAACAAAAGGAAAACAAAATGAAAGGAAATTTGTATGAAGACCAGCATGACAAGGTGAACAAAAACAAAACAATTTGTTTGTGGTGCTGAAATAATATTATTTTAATCAATACGAGGCGTGGCTATTGATGATATTTTATAATTCTTGTGCAAAGTACCAGAAGTTTCCCCATTAATATGAGTCTTACATCCGACATGTTAACTGACTTGTAACGAAGCATTCACATCAATCTGCTATTGCGCATTTATTTAGCAATGCAAAGGAAGTCCTATAACGTATAATGCAATGTGGAAAGAACAAAAATTAAGTATTATCTCCTAATAAACACTCCTGATGTTTAAAGTATTATGTATAAATACTATGTCCAACACAGCTCAGTTGTTAGTGAACTGGACTACAAAGGACAAGAGGTAGGGTTTGATCCCAAACCGACGGCTCCAGGGTTCACCCAGCCTTAAATGGGTATCGGATTTTTTTTCTGGGAAAGTAAAGCGGCATGGGCGTAATACCGACCACATTACCCCAAAAATTCATGTCTGTAAATTTATAGTCACAAACACCATACGTCCTATACGCCATTTGGCGTGCCGGAGCTCTTTACAAATATTTTACTTTTACTATGTCCAATGCACAGTAGCTTCATATTATCCTCACAGTTGTCATGTTGTGCAACATTCTATCTTTGATTTGCTTAATATTATGACAAGTTTTAATTAGAAACAAATTTATGTGGAAATTAATATTAAACTCAAGTTCTATTTCTTTAGTCAAATACTTATACTCAATTTTTTAGAGAAAAAAAGTTTACCGATGTTAAAAAGTTAATTGTCACTGTCCTAGACATGACATCAGGACCGTGACGTCAGGTGGGACGTGCTCGACTCGATGTTAAAACCTTCAGGACTACGACAACCATTACTTTCTTTTTTACTTTTTTTTCTTTTTTTTTTTTTTTGTCCGAAAATTCGAGTGTTTAAGTAAAATAAAAAAAGGGGGATAATGCAATCGGATGTACCAAGCACTTTTTTCTAAGATAAAGTTGTGACTAGTGACTAAGGCAGAGATGTGACTAGTGACTAAGGCAGAGATGTGACTATTAACTATAGAGGCAGGATGTAGACAATAACTTCTATAAGAAAGTCGTGTGCAGCTTCTTACACTAGAAATCGGTAGCGTTGTTTGATAATATAATCAACCAGTAGAAACTGGTGTAGTTGTTTGATAATATAATCAACCAATAGAAACTGGTGTAGTTGTTTGATAATATAATCAACCAGTAGAAACTGGTGTAGTTGTTTGATAATATAATCAACCAGTAGAAACTGGTGTAGTTGTTTGATAATATAATCAACCAGTAGAAACTAGTAGCGTTGTTTGATAATATAATCAACCAATAGAAACTAGTGTAGTTGTTTGATAATATAATCAACCAGTAGAAACTAGTGTAGTTGTTTGATAATACATGTATAATCAACCAATAGAAACTAGTGTAGTTGTTTGATAATATAATCAACCAGTAGAAACTGGTGTAGTTGTTTGATAATATAATCAACCAGTAGAAACTGGTGTAGCTGTTTGATAATATAATCAACCAGTAGAAACTAGTAGCGTTGTTTGATAATATAATCAACCAATAGAAACTAGTGTAGTTGTTTGATAATATAATCAACCAGTAGAAACTAGTAGCGTTGTTTGATAATATAATCAACCAATAGAAACTAGTGTAGTTGTTTGATAATATAATCAACCAGTAGAAACTAGTGTAGTTGTTTGATAATATAATCAACCAAAAGAAACTAGTGTAGTTGTTTGATAATATAATCAACCAGTAGAAACTGGTGTAGTTGTTTGATAATATAATCAACCAGTAGAAACTAGTAGCGTTGTTTGATAATATAATCAACCAATAGAAACTAGTGTAGTTGTTTGATAATATAATCAACCAGTAGAAACTGGTGTAGTTGTTTGATAATATAATCAACCAGTAGAAACTGGTGTAGTTGTTTGATAATATAATCAACCAGTAGAAACTAGTAGCGTTGTTTGATAATATAATCAACCAATAGAAACTAGTGTAGTTGTTTGATAATATAATCAACCAGTAGAAACTAGTGTAGTTGTTTGATAATACATGTATAATCAACCAATAGAAACTAGTGTAGTTGTTTGATAATATAATCAACCAGTAGAAACTGGTGTAGTTGTTTGATAATATAATCAACCAGTAGAAACTGGTGTAGCTGTTTGATAATATAATCAACCAGTAGAAACTAGTAGCGTTGTTTGATAATATAATCAACCAATAGAAACTAGTGTAGTTGTTTGATAATATAATCAACCAATAGAAACTAGTGTAGTTGTTTGATAATATAATCAACCAGTAGAAACTAGTAGCGTTGTTTGATAATATAATCAACCAATAGAAACTAGTGTAGTTGTTTGATAATATAATCAACCAGTAGAAACTAGTGTAGTTGTTTGATAATATAATCAACCAAGAAACTAGTGTAGTTGTTTGATAATATAATCAACCAGTAGAAACTGGTGTAGTTGTTTGATAATATAATCAACCAGTAGAAACTAGTAGCGTTGTTTGATAATATAATCAACCAATAGAAACTAGTGTAGTTGTTTGATAATATAATCAACCAGTAGAAACTGGTGTAGTTGTTTGATAATATAATCAACCAGTAGAAACTGGTGTAGTTGTTTGATAATATAATCAACCAGTAGAAACTAGTAGCGTTGTTTGATAATATAATCAACCAATAGAAACTAGTGTAGTTGTTTGATAATATAATCAACCAGTAGAAACTAGTGTAGTTGTTTGATAATACATGTATAATCAACCAATAGAAACTAGTGTTGTTTGATAATATAATCAACCAGTAGAAACTGGTGTAGTTGTTTGATAATATAATCAACCAGTAGAAACTGGTGTAGCTGTTTGATAATATAATCAACCAGTAGAAACTAGTAGCGTTGTTTGATAATATAATCAACCAATAGAAACTAGTGTAGTTGTTTGATAATATAATCAACCAGTAGAAACTAGTAGCGTTGTTTGATAATATAATCAACCAATAGAAACTAGTGTAGTTGTTTGATAATATAATCAACCAGTAGAAACTAGTGTAGTTGTTTGATAATATAATCAACCAAAAGAAACTAGTGTAGTTGTTTGATAATATAATCAACCAGTAGAAACTGGTGTAGTTGTTTGATAATATAATCAACCAGTAGAAACTAGTAGCGTTGTTTGATAATATAATCAACCAATAGAAACTAGTGTAGTTGTTTGATAATATAATCAACCAATAGAAACTAGTGTAGTTGTTTGATAATATAATCAACCAATAGAAACTGGTTGCATTGTTTGATAATGTAATAAACCAATAGAAACTAGTAGCGTTGTTTGATAATATAATCAATCAATAGAAACTGATGTAGTTGTTTAATAATATAATCAACCAATAGAAACTAGTGTAGTTGTTTGATAATATAATCAACCAGTAGAAACTGGTGTAGTTGTTTGATAATATAATCAACCAGTAGAAACTAGTAGCGTTGTTTGATAATATAATCAACCAATAGAAACTAGTGTAGTTGTTTGATAATATAATCAACCAATAGAAACTAGTGTAGTTGTTTGATAATATAATCAACCAATATAAACTGGTGTAGTCGTTTGATAATATAATCAACCAATAGAAACTAGTGTAGTTGTTTGATAATATAATCAACCAATAGAAACTGGTTGCATTGTTTGATAATATAATAAACCAATAGAAACTGGTTGCATTGTTTGATAATATAATTAACCAATAGAAACTGGTAGCATTGTTTGATAATATAATCAATCAGTAGAAACTGGTGTAGTTGTTTAATAATATAATCAACCAATAGAAACTAGTGTAGTTTTTTTAATAATATAAGGTGTCTCTTTAATGACTGTGCATTTTTTGTTGTTGAAATAATTACGCACCTAAATTTTATCTATGTATGACGTAATAGTTCAAGCACCATTTACGTGTTCATTTAAACATCACTGCTACATGATAGATCTGGCTTACAATGGTGTTACCGATTGAAGAAAGAGTATTTATAGTGGAGCATGTGTTCCGTAACGGCGGCAAGTATTCGAATGGGGTTGTTGAACAATTTTTGAATAGATTTCCTGATACACCAGTGCCTCATCGAAATACTGTGAGTAATTTAATAATCAAATTTCAAAACACCAGTAGTGTACATGATATTAGCCGTCCTGGTAGACCATCTGTTCTTGAAGTAACATCTCTCAACATCCAGGACAGCATTCTAATGAGTCCTGGCAAATCAATAAGAAAGCTGGCTCAACAAGTACACAAATCAAGCAGTACTGTTCATAGAGTTCTGAAAAAAAAATTAAAGTTACATCCGTACAAATTTTCCGTCGTTCCTCAATTAAAAGAATTAGATCACCAATCCAGAATTAATTATTGTATGTGGTTTGAGAATTTTCTAGACCAAGAAGGTGAGGAAATCCTTGATTTCACTTTCTTCACAGATGAAGCATGGTTCTATTTGTCTGGGTACGTGAATAGGCAGAATGATCGTCTTTGGAGTGATAAAAATCCACATGCATTGCACCCAGTGCCTCTCCACGATCAGAAAGTAGGAGTGTGGTGTGCAATGAGTCGTCAGCGGATAATCGGCCCAATCTTCTTCTATGACACAATAAATTCAGAAAGATACAGGTTTAACATACTGGAGCGATTCGTAACCCAACTTTCTGTGCCAGAAATTGAAAAAGCTTGGTTTCAACAAGATGGCGCAACTGCTCACACTGCTGTAAAATCACTGGAATTTTTATATGAAATTTTTGCTAATCGTATAATCTCTCGCGGAATTTGGCCTGCACGGTCTCCTGATCTTACTCCCATGGACTACTATCTCTGGGGTGAACTGAAAGGAAAAGTGTACGAAAACAATCCCCACACACTCGATGAGCTGCAGGTTTCAATCGCCAACAACATTAATAATGTTACACAGCGTAAGGTTTTTGACAATATGAAAAAACGTATCAATATTTGCCAACTAAAACGTGGATATTTCGAATACCTTTTGTGAATAGTGATGTTATATGTTTAACTTTACCGAAAAAGGGACAAGCTACAGCAGCACATGATGCGTGATTTACATAAATAAATTGGAACAACTAGATTTTCAAATAATGCACAGTCATTAAAGAAACACCCACCGATCTGGTGGACATTTTCAACATATGCTTTAGGCACTTTATTGTGTTAATACCAACATTACCCATTATAAACTCGCCGATAGCAGTCAAGTATATTTGAATATTTTACAATTTGTGTGACGCATTAGTTAACCGCATTTCTGGTGACGTTTTTCTTCCGAGAGTAGAAATTCACTGCACTGCGACTTTAGAAACACCCTGTATAATCGACCAGAGCGTCTCTGAAAGAGATATCAGGTTCAGAGCGCATTGATACCATGACCCAAGCATTGCAACCCCTCATACTCCGAAAGAAGAGAAACAAAATTGCAGATCCTCATTTTCATATTTTAAAAAAGTAAAGAGGCCCCGTCACCCCAATTGGCGTATATGGAATATGACCTAGTTAGTGACCATACATTTTTTCAGACCTTCGGCTCATGATTTTTGGGGTAATGTGGTCGGTATTACGCCCGCGCCACTTTACTTTCCCATAAAAAAATCCGGTATCCATTGAAGGCTGGGTGAACCTGGAAGCCGTCGGTTGGGATCGAACCCTACCTCTTGTCCTTTGTAGTCCAGTACACTAACCACTGAGCTATCGCGGCTCCTCATTTTCACATGCATCCTGAGAAAGCTTTAGAAGACATTACATATGATCATTTGTGAGAGAAAACAAATCAATCCACCGTGAAATAAATTACAAATAAAATTTGTGGGACATGGATATGACGTCAGTCGCTACGAAAGCATGCCACAACCTTTAATCACATGGAAACCAAGGGGAAAAGGAAACAAATCAGAGTTAGAAATACACGAATACGCAATTTGGAGACTCATTGCAATAAGGGTATTAAACATAAAAAGAAAAATAGAGTTACAGCAGAAGATAGGAAAAATTGGAGTGATTTTCTTTTCTTAAATGGCTTAAGAAAATAAATAATCTCCATTTCTTCCTATCTAAATGGTGAATACAAAAAGCAGCAATTTAACACTTTTCGAAGGTTACTGCATGCATGATCTTTTTCAAGTTTTTTTTCCACATATATTGTTACTTGTTTGCAAACTGAGTGCACTATCTCTGTTCATTAGCATAACTCTTTTTTTTTATTTCGAGTCTCGAATCCCTGCCTTTGTTCCTTGATTCTATAACTGTCTTCGAGTTTTCTACCAGTAACACAACTAATCTCATAGATTGTTAATTATATTCCTAATGAGGCCCTGGAAGACTCCTGTCTTTTGCCGAATAGTTTTATGTTTAAATCTTATCATTTTTGTTTTCATTGAGTGCCGTCTCCGCATCGAAGGTTGGCTACCATGGAACGCCATTTCACTGTCTCTTGCTTTGATGGTACAGGTTGTCATAGGTTGACTTGTACATCTTTTGATGTTGCTCATCCACGTTAGTTTTGGTCTGCCCCTGCGTTTTTCCCTTGTATTTTTCCTTTCAAGGTTACTTTTAGTTGGTTATTGTGTCTTTTAACATGCCCCAAAAATCTATTTTGTTTTTTTTTCGGATTGTATTTAGTAATTCTCTTTTCATTTTTAGTTGTTTTAATACTTCATAATTTGTTTTCTTTTCTTTCCATCCAATTCCACCTATTCTTCTATAAATCCACATTTCAAAGGCTTCAATAAATCTTATCATTGCTGCTTATTCCAGTCAATCAAAGTTTCTTTTAAACATTCATTAAATACTTCTTGCTGATCTCTTACATTCATAATCTTTTGAGAGTCGATGACGTGTGCCCAAACAAACATACTGGTTATCGTCTAAGATATCTTCTACGAACTGCAAAAACGTAACGACCCTAAGTGAAATCTGGAACATTTGATTTACTGATATTGAAAACAAAATTAATTAACAGATTTGCTTCAATAGATGCCTTTCAAAATGGCAAGTTTAAATTTAACCCATATTGGAATGTGTATTATCTATAGAATAGCATATCGTCAGCGTGCATTGAATTAAATTTGTATAAATATTTGATACTTATTAATTAACTGTCTTAAAATGTACAACAAAAGAGGTAGATGCAGAATGGCTCAGGCAAAAGCAGCTTTCCTAAAAATGAGGAAGATACTATGCAATCCATTTTTGACAATAGAAACAAGAAAAAGAGTTCTTTAATGTTATGTAGAGCCAGTCTTAACATATGGATGCGAATCATGGACAATAGGACAACAAACAAGAAAATCACTGGAGTTTGTAGAAATGTGGTTTTACAGAAGAATATTGAGAGTACCATGGACAGCTAAGAAGAGTAATGAAAATGTTCTGAGAGAGGTCAAAGCAAAATGAGAGCTAATTTCCAATATTAGGAAGAAACAATCATCATTTTTTGGCCATGTAATGAGAAGAGAACAACTGGAATATATTGTAACAACTGGAAAAATTGAGGGACGAAGAGATAGAGGGAAGCAAAGAGAAAAAATAACAGACAGCTTAAGAGAATGGCTTGGCAGAAGGTCAACAACAGAAATGATAAATAGCTGCCGAGATCGAAAGTTGTGGAGAGACATGATCACCTACACCAATAGGTCCGGTACTTGATGATGATAATGATGATGTCTTAAAATAAAATATTAATATGACATGATTTCTATCCCTTTACCACACGTTCATGTTGAATTATTTCCCTTTAGTGTTATGACTGGTTTAGCGCTAAAAATATTAAACTCACTTTTCTGTAATCCACTTAATATATTTCAGAAACATTTTCTATATTTGATAGGCTATTTATCATTAGGATTTAATTCAATAGCAATATAAAAGTTTCTCCTTTTTTTTTTTTTGCATGATGACATGATAGAACATAATTTTATTTCTTTATGTTTGCATAAAAGGGGAATAAGTTAACGGTAACACTTGAATATTTATTGAGCATTTTTTTATGTTACATTATATATATATATATAACCATATATATATATGGTTATTTGTTTATGGAAGGCCCCGGTATCACTGCAAACGAATTAAAATCCATAATTGCTCAACCGCCCATGCCAGCGTAATCATCCGAATCTCATCTCCCAAACAAAGAAAGGTAACTGTAGTCCCCATCATAGCAGTCTCAGCACACGCCAAAAGAAAGAAGGCGTAACCGCGCAGAAAGTGAACACAGCCAGCTGTTCCCTGTCATACGGTATCATCATGCATCAAAAACAATTGGAATATCGAAACATGATCAAAACGGATATATACACACACATTCACATTTTAATGATAAGAAAAAGTTTAATATGTAATTTTGGAGTTAATAAACAACTTTTGATAATTATCACCTACATCTACGAATTATTCATTAGTGGTTTTTTTTTAATATTTATCTCTTGTTGTTCAAAACAGTTCTTATACAGTTTTTGGAAATTTTCCAAGATGGCGTCGCTACACGTTTAGATTACCGCATATTGTTTTGCTCAAATAGTATAAATTTGATGTAGACATTTATTTTATACATTTTATATTTTAACAATTAGTACTCAAACCTGTATCTTTCTGAAGTGTTCTTTTTTATATTATTATTATGTAGTTATATATTTAGCACAAACACACACACACAAACTATTTTACTCTACAACTACGGTACGGTTTATTAATTGCGTTAAAGAATGTTTGGTTCGTTAGAGTGGGGTTTAATTTGGAAGGAAAATCCTTTTCGTTGGTATCGAGTTTAATGGCTGAATTTTGTTTTTAATCATTTTTATTACATAAACATTCAATGGTAACACAACGTCAAATGATGGCGGCTACATATATACAATGTAGTAATACGATCTATATATCATCATCATCAAGTACCATGCCTGCTGGCGTAAGGATCATTTTTTTTCTGCAACTTTCGATCTCCACAGTTTTTATCATTTCTGTTGTTGACTTTCTGCCAAACCATTCTCTTAAGCTGTCTGGTATTTTCTCTCTTTGCTTTCCTCTATATCTCTTCGTCCCTCAATTTTCCCAGTTGTCACAATATATTGCAGCTGCACCCTTCTCATTACATAGCCAAAAAATGATGATTGTTTCTTCCTAATATTGGGAATTAGCTCTCATTTTGCTTTGACCTCTTTCAAAACGTTTTCATTACTCTTCTTAGCTGCCCATGGTATTCTCAACATTCTTCTGTAAAACCACATTTCTACAGACTCCAGTGATTTTCTTGTTCGTTGTCCTATTGTCCATGATACACATCCATATGTTAAGACTGGCTCTACATAACATTTAATAACTCTTTTTCTTGTTTCTATTGCCAAAATTGAATTGCATAGTATCTTCCTCATATTTTGGAAAGCTGCTTTTGCCTGAGCCATTCTGCATCTCACCTCTTTTGTACACCTTCCGTCTGAGGTTAACAAAGTTCCCATATATTTAAATTCCTTTACCTGTTTTAATATTGTTCCACTTGTTTTTATTTTGCACTGAGGTGGTGTCTTTTCCTTTGTTGTTACCATTACTTCTGTCTTTTTGCTATTAAGGCTGAGTCCTTTATTTTTGCTCTCTTTCACTATAATGTCTAACATTTCTTGTAACTCCTTTTCACTCTTAGCGATTAAGGCTGTACCATCAGCATACCTTAGATTATTTATATTTTGACATCCGATTGCTATTCCAGGCATGTCCCTTATGGATCTTAAAATAATCTCACTGTAAATACTTCACTGTAAGCACACAACCTTGCCTAACACCCTGTTTTATTTGTTGAAACATTCTCAATTGGTTTCCAGTTCTTATGGTCGCTGTTTGTTGCCAGTACATGTTCTTTATTATTCTTAGATCTATTTGTAGACTATTTTTAGATAATGCAATATACGTATTATTTTTTTACATGTAACATTTAAATGATTTTGTGATATATTGGGAAATTACCAGTCAAATACCAGAGGCCAGAGAGATAGACGAAGACGATGGCGTTAGATAGGACACATAGGACAGAAGTTTTATACAAGCCCTTTTTATGGAATCCACAGGGGAGGATACAAAAGGAAGACCAAAATATATGAAGAGAGGAGAAGACAGGAGGAAGAAGAAATTCGTTCGCTTTGACCTCTGACGAAGCCCCACCCACTCAAGACTGAATGAAAGTCATCCATTACAGGATGCCCCTCGCCATGAGAGATTTACTCCGACTTCAGAGGTACTAATAGGGAATTAGTAAAACCCAGGTGTCCTCGCCAGGGTACGAAGGCTGTTGCCGTGGTAAGAAGCCTATCGAGCGCTAGGACACCCTAATGAAGAAGAAATGAAGATGATGGGGAAAACATGAAGCTACCTTAAAAGAACTGAGAGCATTACAGAACATGCCCTTTTTTGTAATCCCCAGGGAAAAAGACAAAGAGGAAGACCAGGGAGGGTGTCCGGTTAGCGCAATCGATAGGCGGTTGGCTTACCACGGCAACAGCCGGGGTTCGTACCCTGGCGAGGACACCTGGGTTTTACTAATTCCCTAAAAATTAGTACCTCTGAAGTCGGAGTAAATCTGCCTGCATGGCGAGGGGCATCCTGTAATGGGATAAAACAGACTTTACACGCAAAATTCAGTCCCACAAAAAATTGAGTGGGTGGGACTTCGTCAGAGGTCAAAGCTGACGAAAGCGAACGAACGAACGAACGAACGAAGACCAGGGAATTATTGAAGGATACAGGAGGAAGCAAAGTTGAAGATGGTGGGGAAAACATGAAGCTATCTTAAAAGAATGACAAGAAACAGAACGGCTTGGAAGTTGTTGAAGACCAATGCTCCACAGGGAGTTGAAGGGAAGAGAAGAAGAATGATTTTGTGATATGGTTTTGTGTGTTTGTAGTATATTTATGTATGCATTGTTTTTGTTGTCTGTGTCTCTCTTTGATACTGATAGTTTGTATCCTCCACAAGGCGCATTGTACATTGTTCCATAGTTTACAGAGAGTTTACTTTGAACATTGCGGATACATCCATACATCCAACTTCAGTATTAACTTTATGCCCCGTGTTTTTTTTTCTTCCTTTATGATCACAACTGATTTGGTTAGATGGTTGATTAATCTGTTTCCTGTGTCGCCATTGATATAATGCAGTAGATATGGTGTGTGGAAATGCTAGAGTATGCGGAAGTAAGTACTTTCTGATATAGTATATGGTGTTGTGAGTAGTAGAGGTGGCGGTTAATGCCCCCCCCCCCATTTCCTGCGTTTTTCTGCGTTAAATGCCCTGTTTTTTTTCTATATAGAAAGTATACACGCAGCTGCGTTTTGTTAAATGCCCTGTGTTTTTTGTCTATATAGAAAGTATACACGCAGTAAGACGGATCGACCAACACAGCGAGACCTCGATACCCTGTGTTTTTGTCTATATAGAAAGTATACACGCAGCAAGACGGATCGACCAAGACAGCGATGGCTGTAAATGCCCCCCCCCCCATTTCTGCGTTTTTCTGCATTAAATGCCCTGTTTTTATCTATATAGAAAGTATACACGTAGCTGCGTTTTGTTAAATGCCCTGTGTTTTTTTTGTCTATATAGAAAGTATACACGCAGCAAGACGGATCGACCAAGACAGCGATGGCTGTAAATGCTCCCCCCCCCCTATTTCTGCGTTTTTCTGCGTTAAATGCCCTGTTTTTGTCTATATAGAAAGTATACACGTAGCTGCGTTTTGTTAAATGCCCTGTGTTTTCGTCTATATAGAAAGTATACGCGCAGCAAGACGGATCAACCAACACAGCGAGACCTCGGTGAGCATAGGTGACCTCGTGATGCGAACTGCCTCACGATATGTGTGTGCTTGTAAATAAATAGTGTGTGTGATGATTTGAAAAGGGAGGAAAGCAGGTGCTAGCTCTCGCTTGCTCATCAGTAATAGTGGTTAGCTCTATCTCTCTCTCTCTCTCTGACAAGGGAATTAACCAAGACAGGTACAATAAACAAATATGAAGATTTCTATATAATTTTCACAATAACAATTTATTAATTCATCAGTGAACAGATATTTTATACTTGTACAGTAAAATTTAACATCTCTCTCTATCTCTCTCTCTCTCTCTCTCTCCGTTATCCTAATCCCCTCCTAGTCTTTTCTCCTACCATGTCACCCGCCCATCTCACTTTTCGTTTTGACCGCACAAACTCGAACGCGATGACTAATCACCCGATCGGGAACCCTTGAATGTGGAATAAATAAAAACTAGTGGCGGGAATGCTCTCCACCATCCACTTAGTATCGGGTCTGTTGAGCATGGCAGTGCCTACGGGGTTATGTTCCTTTAGAGAATCAACGAATCTGGTGAAATCCTCACGATTATTGACTAACTTCGGGAACTCGAGAACAGCTGAATTATTAAGGGATGCGTGGAAGAAGCGTAAATCTCCATCCTCTCTGTGACGGAGGATAAGATGGTGACCATAGTTAATTTTAAAACGAGTTGTCTGACTATCAAACACATCTCTTAGAACAGCAGACCAGTCCGTGATGAATGGACGATCAGGTGAGTGAAAGAAAGTTATGTGGAAACTGTTTTATTGATACTAGCGTGAGTGTTTATGACTGACCAGTTTTGTTGATATACATCCCGCACATCAGATGGTAATGTTGCTAACGGGTCATCGGGTTTGTGCTTTTTACCCTCTGTGGATTGTTCCTCATCTAACTCTCTCTTCTTCGGTGATGAGGGGACCAACTGTAATGAAGTTGAAGGAGCCACTAGGGAAGTGAGTGTTGTAGCAGGTACCGACGGTGTTGTAGAAGATGTAACTGGGGAAGTGGGTATGGTAGATGATACCGATGATGAAGGAGCTGTTGTAGAAACTGAATGTTTCAATCTCATATGTCGGGTTAAAGAACCTCGAGTCGTATACGTGCGCTGACATGTAGTGCAAACATGACGGATAAGAGAAGCTGATACTGTAGACAGTACCGAGGGTGACACTAGCGATGTAGACGATAACAATGGTGAAGAAGCTGTTGTAGAAACTAAGTGTTTTACTCTCCTATGGCTGGCTAAAGATCTTCGACTCGTATATGAACGTTGACAAATAGGACAAGTATGACGGATAAGAGAAACTGTTTGGTAGACGGTACTGATAGTGAAACTGGTGGTGATGTACACGGTACCGACGGTGAAACTAGCAATGTAGACGGTACCAAGGGTGAAGTTGATTCATTTGTTGAAGGTTTTAATCTCCTATGGCTGGCTAAAGAACTTCGACTCGTATATGAACGTTGACAAATGACACAAGCATGGCGTATAAGACGATGAGCGGCCCGTATATGCTGAACCATAGTTTGGCGCCGTTTAAACTGCTTCGAACATAATGCACACTGATGTTCACCAGAAGATGTTTCGTTATGAGAAAACATCTGTAGAAGATCAAATAGTCCGTTATCAATAATACTTAACATGCCTAATTTAAATACATTAATATTTAATACCAAGCACATCAGCACTAAACATATCTACTTTCTAACCAATCAATAAGATAATATTATGAAAAACGAAGGAATAATACACTCAATAGACTTAACATACATACTTTATACATATTACCATTAATACAATCGAGTAGCCTTTTATTGATAACCTACCACATCGTTATGAGATAAGAGAAAAACAGAAAAAATATTCAAATTACAACATAAAAATAGATCCACAACACAGACCGCTAGACTGAACAGTACTATGAAAATAAACTTCCGTGAATCAATCGCGCTTATAACAAGAAGTTTCACATGCGACTAGTTTAAATATAATCTGGTAAATAAAAGTTGGACGACACTATTCCACTCTCGACTAACATCTAGGCTAACCAATCAGAGAAGAGGATTTCTATCGGACACCCATCAACGAAATGACTAACCTTTAGATTAACCAATCAGAGAAGAGGATTTCTATCGGACACCCACCAACGAAATGACTGGCCTCTGGATTAACTAATCAGAGAAAAGGATTACTGTTATCGTGATAACTGACCTCATTTTCCACTTGAAGTGCTGTCGAGTCTGACGCATGGGTTACTTTAAATCGATTCGGTCCCTGATACAATCCACCTGTCGGGTCATTGGTGGGGGAAATAATTCATGTGGCGGGTTACTTGAACGCTCTTTGACCCCTGATGCAATACCGGAGGAGTTCCATGACAGTCATAATAGTTATACACAACGAACAGAAAGTTATATTCAAGATCCAAAAAGTTTAGCCAAATCACTAAAATTTTACCCACAGAACACAAAAATATAGACTCATATTAAAAATTCGACCTAAAAACCCTACAAATCTACTCACATAGTCATACTAGTTAGACACAACGAGCAGAAAGTTATATTCAAAAACCAAAAAAAAACAACTTTATTTTAGATATCCAGATACCAACAATTTTCTTAAAAATCACTTTTATGATAGTTACCTCCCTTACCATTTTCAAGGGATACGCCCATAAAATCGGTAAAAATCGTAAATTTAGCACGCAGGCTTACCTAAAACTTTATTTTAGACTTCCCGTTACCAAAAATTTACTTAAAAATCACTTTTGAAATTGCTACCAACTTACCATTTTTGAGGAATACGCCCATGGAATCGATAAAAATCGTAAATTTAGCACGTAGGCTAACCTAAAACTTTATTTTAGACATCCCCACACCAAAAATTAACTTAAAAATCACTTTTGAAATTGTTACCCCCCTACCATTTTTGTGGGATACGCCCCTGAAATCGATAAAAAAATGAAATTTAACCTCAAAGCATATCTCAAACTTTATTTTAGACATCCCCATACCAACAATTTTCTTAAAAATCACTTTTATGATTGTTACCCCCTTACCATTTTTTAGGGATACGCCCATAAAATCGGTAAAAATCGTTAATTTTCACTCTAGGCATACCCAAACTTTATTTTATACATCCCCATAGCAAAAATTTACATTAAAAACCACTTTTTGGATTTTACCCCATGACCATTTTTGGTAGCTACGCCCCTGAATTCGACGAAAATCGTAAATTTAGCACGTAGGCTTACCTAAAACTTCATTTTAGACATCCCCATATCAAAAATTTACTTAAAAATCACTTTTGAAATTGTTACCCCCTTACCATTTTTTGGGATACGCCCCTGAAATCGATAAAAAAATGAAATTTAACCTCAAGGCATACATCAAACATAATATTTGACACCCTACATATCAAATTCCATAAAAAAAAAAAAAAGCTTGAGCAGGTCTCGCTGTTTTGGTCGATCCGTCTTCCTGCGTGTATACTTTCTATATAGACAAAAACACAGGGTATCGAGGTCTCGCTGTGTTGGTCGATCCGTCTTGCTGCGTGTATACTTTCTATAAAGAAAAAAAAAAACACAGGGCATTTAAAGCAGAAAACCGCAGGAAAGGGGGGTGTGCATTAACCGCCACTTCTACTACTGTTGTGTACAATCTGGTACATAATTTGATGGTGTGTACCATGTGGTGTAGTATGTGGTTGTGTGTACATGTGATGTAGTAAATGGTATATGTGCATGTAGTGAATATATGGTATGTATATGTGGTGTTGTATGTGGCGGAGTGTATAAGGTAGTGTAGTATATGATTGTGTGTACAAGTGGTGCAGTTTATGGTGGTGTGTACATGTGGTGTATAATGTGGCGTGTTGCTAACATAAGGTGTAGTATATGGTGGAGTGTACAACGTGGTTTAGTATATGGTGGTGTTTAAACATATTGTAATATATGGTTGTGTGTACATGTGGTGTGGTATATGGTGGTACGTACACATGATGTAGTATGTGGTAGTGTGTACATATAGTGGTGTAGTATATGTGGTGTGTACATGTGGTAGAGTACCTAGTGTTGTGTGCACGCGCTGTTGCGTTTGGGGGTGTGGGAATGTGGCGAAGTATATGACGGTGTGTCCATTTATAGTAATATATGGTGGTGTGTACAAATCGTGGTGGGCACAATGTGGTGTATTATAATGGGGTGTGTACATATGGTGGTGTGTATAACGTGGTGCAGTATATGTGGTGCGCACATGTGGTAGAGTATCTAATGTGTTCACGCGATGTTGCATTTACCGGTGTATAAATGTGGTGAAGTATATGACGGTGTGTCCATTTAGAGCAATATATGGTGATGTATGCATATGGTGTAGTATAAAGTGTGTATACATGTGCTGCAGTATATAGTGGTGTGTACATTTGGTGTAGTATATAGTGCTGTGGAAATGTAGTTTAGTACATAGTGTTATGTACAAATGGTGATGTGTACATTTGGTGTAATATATAGTGTTGTGGGAATGTAGTTTAGTACATAGTGTTATGTACATATGGTGATGTGTACATTTGGTGTAATATATAGTGTTGTGGGAAAGTAGCTTAGTACATAGTGTTATGTACATATGGTATTGCACTTGGTGGTGTGTACATATGGTGCAATATATGGCGGTATGTCTATATGATTGCGTGTTCACGTGGTCTAGTATATGATGATGTGCACACGTGGTGAAGCATGTAGTGTTTTGTAACATATGTGGTGCTAAATATATAGTGACATGCACATGCGGTGTAGGGAACCGCGATAACTCAGTGGTAGGTGAACTGGACTACAAAGGACAAGAGGTAGGGTTCGATCCCAACCGACGGCTCCTGGTTTTATCCAGCCTTAAATGAGTACCGGATTTTTTTTCTGGGAAAGTAAAGCGGCACGGGTGTAATACCGACCACATCACTCAAAAAATCATGTGCTGAAAGTCTGTAACATTTATGGTCACTAACACCATATTCCCTATACGCCACTTGGCGTGACGGGGCTCTTTACTTCCTTAGTTTTTACATGTGGTGTAATTTGTTGCGATGTGCACATGTGTTGCAGTATATGTTGGTGTATATATGTTGTGTAGTATATGATGGTGTGTACATTAGGTGTAGTATATATTGTGTGTACATGTAGTGTAGTATATGGTATGTACATGTGGTGTGGTATAATGTGGTGTGTACATAAGGTGTAGTATAATGTGGTATGTACATAAAGTGTAGTATAAGGCGGAGTGTACAATATGCTGTAGTATATGGTGATATGTACTTGTTGTGTAGAATACAATAGTATATACATGTTGTGTTGTATTTAGAGGTAAGTACATGAGGTATAGTATATTGTAGTGCGCAGATGTGGTGGATATATGGCATGTACATATGGTGAAGCACATGGTCAAATTAAGGTGTGGTGTAGTATATGGTGATGTAGGCGTGTGGTGTCGTACATTGTAATGTGTAGGTATGATGTAATTTGATAGTGTGTACATATGACGTAGTATATGGTGGTATGTATATGTGGTCTTGTATGGTAGTCTGTTATAAAAACATAATGATTTTTCTTTAATATATTATTTTCAAATATATCTTTCCACTTTTACTTTCAAGAATTTAGATCAGTCATGCATCCTATGATTGACCTATATCCCTCATTATCAAACATTTCTGTTATATATTTTTTACCCTCTGATATAATGTTTTTTTTAATAGTTTGTGCAGTTTTCATTTCGCCTTTCTAGTTTACGTTACAGCATCTACCTGAGACACATTTTGTGCTCACTGATAACATTCTACGGCATGTCTAGTAACGGTTAAAGGAATTATTCTGTATATTTCAGGTTGCCCTATAAAATGGAAGAATTAAATAATGAGACATTGAGTGAAAAAAACGAGCATGACATCAGCTATTGACTAGATTGAACACGGAAGAATCAAGTAGTTTTACTTCTGACTAGAATGAGACATATTCAACCAGCTTTCCTATCGTTTTACATAAAACATTAGACAGAAAAAAATAAAGGAAACCCAGAAAAAGATGAATAGACAGAGTCAAGGAGACGTTAAGTAGGTTTAGTTTAGTTAGTCGACAGATCTTCTGTAAAAAGACCTTTTCTTGTCTTTTTGAAAATGTTTGTTGAAAAAACTTTGTAATAGAGTAATTTTTAGATTCAAGTCACTTCTCATCCTCTCGACCATGACAATCGACAAAGGCTTGTGGTGTAGAATAACACCAACACATATTTATTTATAAACTATTTAGAATTATATGGTCATAATTTACGTTATCACATTTCATGATTTATTTTGACTATACGTTCCTTCTCGGCTACCGTCAATATTACTTGGTGGTTTGCATGACCGTTGACTCACACTCCTAAAATCATTTAACACATCATAGGTTATACTTTTTGCTATTTATACACAAATCTCTTGTGGACTCACTAGATCAGTTAATCTATTCACTTAATATGATATTATCTTGTTCGAACGTCCTGTCTAGCTAAACTAGTTGGCAGCCTTTCTAGTTGCTCTGCCCTGGTCTCAGCTCTTGAATATTTTGCTCACTAAAATTTTCTTGACTGTCACTTTCTTGACTGTCCTTCCACGCTAATGCTCTCACTGTGACTAATTACTTCTTTCGGTGTGTGAGTCATCTTTCTCTCCGCGTGTGTAGGAGTGAGTGAGTCTCTCGGTGTATTTGCCTCGGCGTATCTCTCTCGGCGTATTTCTGCGTCTCTGCGTCTCTCTCTCTCTCTCTCTCTCTCTCTCTCTCTCTCTCTCTCTCTCTCCTGAGAGTAAGATTTCCTATTTATGTTTTTGTCACTTCCGGTTTCTGTCTATTCGCCCCCGCAATAATTATTTATTGACCTTGTGTCTGTCCACCTACGCTGTCTGGAGCCACTCCCAAATTACATTTGCACGCCCACGCAAGGACTTCATCTGGATGCACGTTACTAATTGTAATCCTGCTTTTCACGTTTATACTTCTTTACACATCAGACAACTCTATAGAACTTAGATCCCCTCCCAATCACCTCCCTCGTTACCATACTCTTGCGTAAGCAGCGAAGGCGTTTTCTGCTCAGGTGCACGAACTCTGTAGCTCCGGCAAGGACTTTGAAACATTAACCAAATCCAGCACGTCAAAAACTGAAACTGCACAATTAGCGAAAACCAGAAAATTACTTAAGCTTTACACATTTCTTCTTCCTGTGACAAACACGACAGAATTATTAGGATAAAAGAAAGAAAGAAAGAAAGAAAGAAAGAAAAAGAAAGAAAGAAAGAAAGAAAGAAAGAAAGAAAGAAAGAAAGAAAGAAAGAAAAAGAAAGAAAGAAGAAAGAAAGAAAGAAAGAAAAAAAGAAAGAAAGAAAGAAAGAAAGAAAGAAAGAAAGAAAGAAAGAAAGAAAGAAAGAAAGAAAGAAAGAAAGAAAGAACATTCTTTAAAAATTCCACCTTCTCGTCCTCTATTCTAAACTTTTTAATGTAAGCATTTTTCCCTTAGTCTGTCCCCACGTCTACTTAGACACTCATCAACACTGATGTACTGAAAATTATTACATTTTCAGTTACGTGTTCTTATTTTGCCTGAAGGCATGTATCTTTCCGATACCAAAATATGTTTGCGAATCATGGTCACTCACGCAGATAATAAGAAAACGTACTGGTTCTTTCGAAGCTAAATGGTATAGAACAATTATCACAACACCCTATATAATAACAATGACAATGAAGACAAACTGAAAATGCTGAATGTAGAAGAGAGCTGACTATATAGAGAATATCATAAACAGAGCTCATCGCTTGGTAATAACAAGTTTAGAAAACATTCCATTTTTTATTGTCTAAAACTCGGAAAGAGCTATCATCGATGCCATATAGAACCATTTCTGACCTATGGAAGCAAATGATGGACAATAGACAAACAAATGAAAAGACGATTAGAGGCCACAGAGATGGGATTTCTCAGAAGAATGTTGAAAGTTCCCTGGACAGCTAAAAAAGACCAATGAGAAAGTTCTCAAAGAGGCCAACACAAAAAGGGAGCTCTTAAAAAACATCAGAAAGAAGCAATCAACATTTTGTGGGCACATCATGAGAAGAGAAAAGTCGGAATACTTGGTTAACGGAAAGAGAGATCGCGGACGACAAAGAGAGAAAATACTGGATAGCTTGGTGTCATGGCATGGAAAACAGTCAACAACAGAACTCATACGATGTACTGTGGATAGAAGATTGTGGAAGGACATGATCGCCAACGCCAGATACGGTACATAATGCTGATGATGAAAACTCGGAAGTACGAGCTAAGCTCAGCAACTTAAAGCTGATAGAGACCTCACTTAAACTTGCATCTGGGGGGTCATTTGAAATAGTTTACTAATATTTTATTGGTCAATTGTCTGTGCTGTCTCTACCTTATCGAGGTGGGAGGTTTGAGTGATCCAGTAATCCCGGGAACTACCGACCTACGGTAGTTACCAGCAGGCTCTCACAAGTTGGACAAGTGAAAAGATAGAAGCCGGACAAAGAGAGACCATTAGTCATCCAGGTTGAGGGATTTTGGTGTTGGGTCAGTGACCCACACATAAAAAATTACAAAATTCTGCAGAAGCACAAACTAGAAAACTTACAAAACATGGCAAACGAAGAAGAGACAGACTATTGAGGACATGACGATGAATCATACATGATGAAATGAAAGAGACCGGCAGGTCCTGGCGAGAGTTGTCCATGCTTGCTCTAGACTGATTTGGGTGGAAAGCTCTTGTTAGTGCCCTATGCCCCGATCTGAGTTCAGAGGATTAAGAAGAAGAAGGCCTCGGTAGCCGAGTTGGGAAAACCACCCGACTGGACTGCCGACGTTCGGACAACCAGTGTTCGATTCCCGCTGGGAGCAGTGTGAATTGTACTCGTGGTTGGAAAAAAAAAATACCCCCACGGTCGATCCAGCCCATTGGCAGAAATGGGTACCAGGGTATTACCCTGGGAAGGTGAGGAATGTCGCTTCGCATCTGAGTTTCGATGCTTGAGGTGACACTATACAGAAATATCCGAACATTTCTGGATAGGCGGCCGAGCACATATGGGTGTAAACTCGTGTGCTAAGACGCCGGTTCAAGTCTCGTACTTTACCTTACCTTAAAAAGAAGAAGAATCTAAAGCAGACTGGTTAATTGAAGTGAAGGTTGTCTTATGTCAAATATTTGATGAAATCTGCTGCTAAAGAAACCCTTGAATTGAAGTGACTCTCAAGTGGACAACTTCCAACTTCTTCGGCAAAACTGGGGAAATAAAGAAAGCCATTTCAGCATTCATCCTGGGTATACAAGCGAACTGCTCAATAAGCCTTGTGGCACATTAGATGAACATTAACATCAGTTGACAGATATTGCTTCTCATCTCATGATGTCCACTAAAGTCATATGTTAATCAATACCACAATTTGATCGGTATATTTCCTGTCACTCTATCTTTAGGGATAGTATACCAGGATAGCTTTCACCATTGCTAAGACATCCAAACATTTCTATGCCAGCTAAACAACAAATGATAGCATCTTCATACCAACTTTATGCTATGAAAGTCAAACATGGACCCTTTCTAAATCATATTTAAGAAAGATCAATACATGTGAGATGCGTTGCTTAAGAAAAGTAACAAACAACACAAGAAGAGATAGAATACCAAATGAAACCATAAGAAAAATGGTAGGAACAAAACCCTGCCAAGAATATATAGAACAACAACAACTTAAATGGTTTGGTCACCTGGTCAGAATGAATCCTCACCAATCACCATCAAGGGCGTTCTTCTCGAGAATGCATGGAAAAAGACAAAGAGGAAGACCCAGAAGAAGATGGATAGATGCAGTGACAGAGACATGTAACAACGAAGGAAAATCACTAATTCAGACAATTCGAGCAGCACAAGAACGACAAATGATATAAACCACGACACCTTTCAGGTATCAGTGAAAAGAGAAAAGAAGAAGATACCAGGATAAGGAGATTGTATCATCTATGTGATTGTATGACTCTCGCGTTGTTCCAATCCTCTGCCACTCATTCTAGTTAAAATGGATATAGCCAGGCATTTTTTTTTTTTAGATGGAACGATCCGGAACTCGATTCGGGCAAACTTTGTTTCGTTAAAAAAAGAAATGACTGTCAGAGCAATATATTTCTTTAATCGACATAGAGCCAATCTTGAACTACAGAACAAAACAAAAATAAAAAAAGAAATGACTGTCAGAGCTATATATTTCTTTAATCGACATAGAGCCAATCTTGAACTACAGAACAAAACAAAAATAAAAAAAAGAAATGACTGTCAGAGCTATATATTTCTTTAATCGACATAGAGCCAATCTTGAACTACAGAACAAAACAAAAATAAAAAAAATAAAAAATACGTGTCTACCTGGAGGTAACGTTTTGTAATTCTAAATTATACAAGGCATGTGTTAACGAAGTAGAGACCGAGATAGACCCAGTATAAGGTGGAGGAACAACACAAATATAAACTTTACAACAGTATCAAATGAGAACGGTTAAGGCTGCCAGGCGACTAGAACTTTGAATCTTCCCCCACTCCCAAACGAGTTTCAGAGGAAGTTTGAGGAGAAGAAGAAGCAAAGAATATTTTTCATTGATTAATCCGACATGTTGAATGTTATCAGCGATTTTTATTTCCTTCAAAAAGAATTGATACTCTTAATTATTATCATGAACGCGTATTTTGAGGAGCCGGACACCTGGTAGACCCAGCGTTTGTGTGTGTGTGTGTGTGTGATTTGCTACAGCTCCGGTGTTCTCAGATTATCATGCTCGTTATACTTTACATAAATCGCATTATAAGTATTTCTGGAAGCTTCAAATCTGTTTCACTGATGTTGGTAAAATCGTTCCACAAAATAAACTCTTGTCGTACAAGTAAGATAAGTTGATACGAATGATCACGGACACTGTTTCGCTTAGCAACAGCAGAGTTTTCTATGACCTTTAAGACAAACTTCAAATTCTTTCCATTTGTAGTGTTTTCTAAGGACGTAGAGATGGCCTGAAGAGCCACTTCAAGCCGATTTAACTATCTTGAGTTAACGCACCACGGAGAACAGCAGGGAGAAACTAGCACAATATGGAAGTCAAGTTTTCAAAGACTTTAATTTGACTGTGTATGTGATATATTTCAACTTTAAGAGTTGATTGATAAGTTAGAGTTCTGGTATGTTTATGTTATTGTTGTGAGTGAAATAAGATGTACCTGGATGTTACATTTTTAATAAATCAGTCAAGGTGTCAAGTCTGCTGAACGTAGACGTGTCCCTCCACAATTTTCTATCTTTACAGCTGTTTAAAATGTATTCTTTTGTCTCATACAAAACCACCCTTATAAACTGCCTTGTATCTTCTCACCCTGCTTTCTTTATCTCTTCTTTCCTCTATTTATTTCTGTTCTCACAATTTTTTCCATTATATCCCATGCATTCTATATTGACATTATTTTCCTTTATATCCCATACATTCTATATTGATATTATTTTCCAAAGCTGACAGTCGCAAAATAGAAGAAAAAAAAACGTATGAAGAAATAGAGGTGTGGTTACAGCTTTACAGTATTAAATGTCCACACAAAATATTCAGCGTTGCGGTATGAGTGCTCATCCTCAGCTGGGACCTAGACAAGGCGCACAAACACAATCAAAAACTAGAAAAATTAACAGATAATTATGAATCTATTTAAAATGTAAAACAATTTTAAGATATCAAGTTGTGGCATAATTTACCAGCGTGAGCTACGATCGATCCTCATTTTTTTCCTGTGTTTGTTTTTTTCTGATTCTTATTCTCACTATTTATTAAATGTTTCAAAATAACTGAACAAATAAAAGCTATAACATTTTATTATCACTTTGAACGATCCGCTTTGATATTTTTCTACTATTTTCTGACCCCTGACCCCAATGTTGGCCAGATCGAGTGTCTAGCCTTATTGGCGACGGACTATAATGTCATTTTCAAGGCTGATCTCGTTTGACAATCATTTCAATTTAAAAGAGTATAGCGGAGGTTGCTTGCCGCTGCCCGGACTAAAGAAAATAAAACGAACAATACAGCTCCTACTTTTTCAAATGACCATCAGTCCCTTATTGATGCTATAAGTGTGTGTACAGTGCAATGAGCTTCTTGTGTGTTCAGCATCGATTATGAAGTTACTCAAAACACTGTTCCAGCACAGTGTGATGGTTCTGCATACAAGAATAAGTTAATCCTGTGTGTGATCACATTATCATTTAATTCTCTGTCTTCGTTGCCTTTCACTGTCGAGGGAAAACGGAGTGTTGTTTGCTTGCTAGCGTTCGCCCGATGAGTACACCTCTTCGTCATCCGCCCTTAAAAGGACTATAAGTGGGTATGTCTGCGTTGTGTTGTGATTTGCAGTATAATTGTGATATCTGCGCCTTTCGGCCCAACACATCCAGCTTCAGCACGAAATGGAGCGTTAATCTTAATGATCTGTGGTGTGTCTCCAACGTAATGCTCATAATTGTTAAATAATCTAAGCCTACCTTTTCCAGTTTTATAAATGTTCAGAATATTAATCTCTCTGTTGTCCTTTCAAACCGAGACGACACATAAGGCAGAAATTCTAGACTCTTTGTGCCTGACTATCTTTGTTATCAAGGTTGATATTAATGGACAAATTAAAATATGTTTATATTACGTATTAAAAATAATTAGAGCAGACGTTAATTTAGAAGTTAATTTCGATGTAAAGTTAAAATGAGTGATAACCCAATGTACTATGGATGATGTTTAGATCAATGGTGAGATTATGGTGGGTGGTATGTTGAAAGAGTTCTCCTCATTCACTATTAATAGGTTATTTTAGATCTTTTCTAACTTCTAGATCGTGAACAACGACGAGGAAAAGAAACGGAAGAAAGAATGACCGAAACATGAAAGAAAGTAAGAGAGCAAAAACTTAGACATGAGGGGAAAAGATGGTGTGAAATGAAGGCTTGTAGTGGTGGTTGATGAAAGATGAAAGGAAGGAAGAGAAGGCATAAAGCAAAAACTGCGATCATAAAACACGGCTTTACATCTTGTGTATGATTTTTACAGACGAGAAATCAGATAACGACCAAACGCTGCTTTCTGTTTTAAGGAAGGCAAGATGTGTTTTTTCCCTCATTGAAGGTATTCTTGTTGCAAGCATTGAGCACGAGTCGAATGGAAGCTGGAAAGAGAGGTGAACGCAGACATCAGGGGAACGGGTACGTTCTGGTGGTGTCTTGTGTAGCAATCAGTAATACTGAGAATTTAAATGTCTGATTTTTGTAACATAGGTGAGTCTGTGATTGGTTTTGTGCGAGTACTGTGCCGTGTTGAGTTGGATATTCGTTTCACTTACTGGAGTTACTAATTGGCAGGTTGGTAGGTAGACTAACCTATGATACAGTGAGGCGATTAGATCTGCTAATTAGATTATATAACAAAAACAGATGGTAGCTACTAAGGAAATGAAGAAATGGTAACATTGGCACTGAAATTTTAGTCTGAATTTGAGTCGAACCAAAGTAAGAGAGCATCGAATTGTGAACAGGAAGTCATTTCTCTGTATAAGTGCTGATGTATTTGTTAATAAATGATATAGGGAGAGAAATAGAAAGGGAAAAGCAGCAGGAATGGCGGTGAATAACAGTGTATGTGTGTTTGCGTAGTGTGTGTGTGTGTGTGTGGCGATAGTATAAGAAAAAAGTAGGTAAAGAAAGAATGAATGAATGAATGAATGAATGAAAATAGTGTGCAAAGGTAGCAACAAGTGTATCGACTACAGGCCGGTTGCTTGGTTTAGTTTATTTTATAGTCTGGCTGGTTGGCTAGTTGGTTTAGTTAACTTTATAGGCTGGTCGGTTGGTTTGTTTGTTATTTTAGTTAACTTTATAGACTGGTCGGCTGTTTTGTTGGTTTAGTTAACTTTATAGACTGGTCGTTTGGTTAGTTTGTTAGTTTAGTTAACTTTATAGACTGGTCGATTGGCTAGTGTGTTAGTTTACTTTTAGCTTTATAGACTGGTCGGTTGACAAATCTGTTGGGTTTAGTTAACTTTATAGAACTGGCAGGTTGGCTAGTTTGTTAGTTTAGTTAACTGTATAGGCTGCCTGGTTGACTAGTTGATTATTTTAGTTAATTTTATATGTTGACTGGTTGATTAATTGATTAGTTTATTAACTTTTTAGTCTTAATGTTTGACTAGTTGATTGGTTTAGTTAACTGTATACGCTAGCTAGTTGACTAGTTGATTAGTTTAGTTAACTGTATACGCTAGCTGGTTGACTAGTTGATTGGTTTAGTTAACTGTATACGCTAGCTGGTTGACTAGTTGATTAGTTTAGTTAACTGTATACGCTAGCTGGTTGACTAGTTGATCAGTTTAGTTAACTGTATACACTAGCTGGTTGACAAGCTAATCGTGTAGATGACTTTAATAGTTGGCTCATTGCCTCACTAACAAATTGGTTTAGTTAACTGTATAGACTGACTGGTTGACTAGTTATTAGTTTAGTTAACTTTATGGGCTGACTGGTTGACTAACTGGTTGGTTTATTTAACTTTATAGGCTAGCAGGTCGACTAGTTGATTAGTTTAGTTAACTTTATGAGCTGGCTGGCTTATTAGTTGATTTGTTATGTTGACTGGATAAAATGTTCTTTATTAAACATTTTTCAATGTTAATTGACTTGTTGGTTGGTTAGTTAGCATGAACCTTGTATTATTAGTTAGCTGATTCACCCGTTCAATAAGGAATTATTAGCTATTTTAGATGCTTAATTGGTGGCGATTAAAAATACTGCAAACAATTAGGGAGTCTAAACACCCCTGTGAGGTTAATTAGTAAAGTTGATGCGCCTGATGTCCTGCTTTATTGTCAGTTGGTAAACACATCTTCGCTTTGCTACCGGGCTGGTTTGACTTATTGTTCAATCTGTTATTAGAGTGTAACGTTGTGGTAATGCGCAGACGTGGCAATATAGTGAGCATGAGTTCCAACCCAGCTTAATATCGCCGATTCTCAATGCTATCTTCTTGTACAATGAAAAATTATATGATTCCACTTAGACCATTTTTCGGTATGAGACATTACCTATCTATCTATCTATCCATCTATCTATCTATCTATCTATCTATCTATCTATCTATCTATCTATCTATCTATCTATCTATCTATCTATCTATCTATCTATCTATCTATCTATCTATCTATCTATCTATCTATCTATCTATCTATCTATCTATCTATCTATCTATCTATCTATCTATCTATCTATCTATCTATCTATCTATCTATCTATCTATCTATCTATCTATCTATCTATCTATCTATCTATCTATCTATCTATCTATCTATCTATCTATCTATCTATCTATCTATCTATCTATCTATCTATCTATCTATCTATCTATCTATCTATCTATCTATCTATCTATCTATCTATCTATCTATCTATCTATCTATCTATCTATCTATCTATCTATCTATCTATCTATCTATCTATCTATCTATCTATCTATCTATCTATCTATCTATCTATCTATCTATCTATCTATCTATCTATCTATCTATCTATCTATCTATCTATCTATCTATCTATCTATCTATCTATCTATCTATCTATCTATCTATCTATCTATCTATCTACCTACCTACCTACCTACCTACCTACCTACCTACCTACCTACCTACCTACCTACCTACCTACCTACCTACCTACCTACCTACCTACCTACCTACCTACCTACCTACCTACCTACCTACCTACCTACCTACCTACCTACCTACCTACCTACCTACCTACCTATCTATCTATCTATCTATCTATCTATCTATCTATCTATCTTTCTATCTATCTATCTATCTATCTATCTATCTATCTATTTATTGACCTTTCGAGCCGTTGCCGGCCCATAGGGCGTAGGCCAAGATACATCATCTCATATCTGAATTTTTGTTCTAGCAGTTTTCTTTTAAAGATATTTTATCAAATCTCGCCATTTGTCTCTGTTCTGTGCAAGCAGCTCTATCTCATTGAGGGAACCGAATCCTGTTGCTCTTGCCTCTCTCACCAATGTTCTTCTCAGTGTCTCCCTGGGTTTTCCTCTTTTTCTTTTACCTGTTGTTTCCCATATGAGGGTTTGCTTTGCTATTCGGTTATTATCTCTTCTCATCACATGTCCAACATATGACCATCGTCTTTTCTTTATGAGACATTACCTACATTACTTGAATCTTTCAGTGATTTAGTACTCTTGATCGTGACTGGTGAAGTTATTACTTAGTTAACTACTGGTTGATAGTTCATTTAGTAAAACGGTTGTTGCATTATTGTTGAATTGTTAACTGGTTGATTAACATTTTGTTATATTTATTTGCTAGATATTCGGTCCGGTGCTACAATTGTGGCTACATACATGGATTTGATTGCTGCTGATCAGAAGGGTCCGGTTCGATTCCATAAGTGTAGAATTTCTTTGGGAAGATTGGGTTCACCAGCCTCTGAAAGCGAGTCTGTTTCATTTTCCTCTTCCTTTCAGCTCAATGTGGAGTGTGGCTGAAACACTTACCAAACCATTCTGTTACTTCTTCTTCCTTTCAGCTCACTGTGGAGTGTGGCTGAAACACTTACCAAACCATTCTGTTTCTTGACGTTCTTTTCAGATCATTCCATGTCTTCCCCATTGTCTTCACCTATGTTTCTACCGGTCTTCTCCAAAAATATTTTGGTCTTCTTCTTTGTCTCTTCCCCCTGGGGATTCAAAAACGGCATGTGTATCTAAAAGCAAGCGCTAGAGATTATCTGAGAGGTAAAGGCGGCCTGATATCCTACCGACCATATCACCGAGGAAAAAATGTGAAGTTGGTGTGAAGAATAAGGTCAATATCACTATATACCTCCTACACCTACCAAGACGTTACGGGACTTTTAAATGAAAGAAGATGTGTAATATATTAGCTGATAGCGTGAGTGCTTAGTTTAAGTAATCAGTTTGACGTATTAGTTGGTTAAGTGATTGTTTGGTTAAAGTAATCAGTTTGACGTATTAGTTGGTTAAGTGATTGTTTGGTTAAAGTAATCAGTTTGACGTATTAGTTGGTTAAGTGATTGTTTGGTTAAAGTAATCAGTTTGATGTCTTAGTTGGTTAAGTGATTGCTTGGTTAAAGTATTCAGTTTAATGTATTAGTTGGTAGTGTGATTGCTTGGTTAAAGTAATCGGTTTGGTGTATTAGTTGATAGTGTGATTTCCTTGTTAAAGTAATCAGTTTGATGTATTAGTTGGTGGTGTGATTTCTTGGTTAAAGTAACCACTTTGACGTATTAGTTGGTGATGTGATTGCTTGGTCAAAGTGATCATTTTGATGTATTAGTTAGTGGTGTGATTGCTTAGTTAAAGCAATCAGTTTGATGTATTTGTTGGTAGTGTGATTGCTTGGTTAAATTAATCAATTTGATGTATTAGTTGGTAGTGTGATTGCTTGGTTAAAGTAATCATTTTGATGTATTAGTTGGTAGTGTGATTGCTTGTTTAAAGTAATCATTTTGATGTATTAGTTGGTGGTGTGATTGTTTGGTTAAATTAATCAATTTGATGTATTACTTATAAGTGTGATTGCTTAGTTAAAGTAATCGGTTTGATGTATTAGTTGGTGGTGTGATTGTTTGGTTAAAGTAATCATTTTGATGTATTAGTTGGTGGTGTGATTGTTTGGTTAAAGTAATCGGTTTGATGTATTAGTTGGTAGTGTGATTGCTTAGTTAAAGTAATCGGTTTGATGCATTAGTTGGTAGTGTGATTGTTTGGTTAAAGTAATCATTTTGATGCATTAGTTGGTAGTGTGATTGTTTGGTTAAAGTAATCATTTTGATGTATTAGTTGGTAGTGTGATTGCTTGTTTAAAGTAATCATTTTGATGTATTAGTTGGTGGTGTGATTGCTTAGTTAAAGTAATCGGTTTGATGTATTAGTTGGTAGTGTGATTGCTGGGTTAAAGTAATCATTTTGATGTATTAGTTGGTGGTGTGATTGCTTAGTTAAAGTAATCGGTTTGATGTATTAGTTGGTAGTGTGATTGCTTTAGTTAAAGTAATCGGTTTGATGTATTAGTTGGTAGTGTGATTGCTTTAGTTAAAGTAATCGGTTTGATGTATTAGTTGGTAGTGTGATTGCTTTAGTTAAAGTAATCGGTTTGATGTATTAGTTGGTAGTGTGATTGTTTGGTTAAAGTAATCGGTTTGATGCATTAGTTGGTAGTGTGATTGATTGGTTAAAGTAATCGGTTTGATGTATTAGTTGGTAGTGTGATTACTTGGTTAAAGTAATCAATTTGATGTATTAGTTGGTAGTGTGATTACTTGGTTAAAGTAATCAATTTGATGTATTAGTTGGTAGTGTGATTGCTTGGTTAACGTAATCAATTTGATGTATTCGTTGGTAGTGACATTGCTTAATTAAGTAAGAAGTATGATACATTAGCTGGTGTCCCAATACTTAGTAAGTAATCAAATATATTTATTAGTTAGTAGAATGATTGCTCAGCTAAATAATCAGCTTGATGTTAGTTGCCGGGTTCATAGAACTAAACAGAGAAGAAGAAAAAACGAAAAATCATCCATAAACTCCTCAATTGTGTATCCAGATGTATTTATCCCGCGAGTAATCAAATTTACCTGTCTGCGCTCTGCTAAAATCATCAAGAAATTAGCCAATGGCAAGGCTAAGAACTCCATCAAAATTTATTGGCTAGTAAAATTAGCTACATTGGCTAGGAACTTTTATTTCCTCAAACTGTCCGGCAGTCTCTTCTTCTCCCTGAATTCTTTTTATCGCTCTCTGCATTTATCGTTAAGTTAGCTCTACAATATCCCTAAACATAAAATTGCTTTCGTATTTTTAAAAGTATCTTCAATCTTAAATAGGCTGGATTATTTTTTTTAAACATTTATTTTTGAACTGTTTGGAGCGGTTCATGAATGTACGTTCTGTGTGTGCATATTTTTTAATGGCTTTTGTTTAAATGTTTACACACTTCATTACAAGTTATGAAACATCAGCACATTATAACATCGCTCTTGTGTAGAAATGCTCGAGAACATAACTTTAGATTTATTGTATAACAACAACCATAACTTCTCTATCGTTTAGATAACATTAACATATTTCCCTTTTTTTATTTTAAATTTTTTACTGCATCATTTTTTTAACTCGCAAAATTTCATGTTCGTGAAATCCATTTAAATGAGGGGATATGTTTTGTTTTAATCTAAGTGTTTTTGTCAATGTTGAATTAAGAGGCGTGCTAATTGAGAAAGGAGAGTGCGCCCCAAGTGACAATCAGCAAAATGCTAACATAAAGAAATGAATAAAAAGTTCTGCCTCAGGTGCAAAATGTGAAAACGCCCAACGTATGAAAGAAATGATACGTTCCACATGTCCGGGACCCCATGTGCTGGTGGAAGAACGCACTCAATGTGAAAAACGGAAGTAGACGACCCGCGTATCACAGGAAAAGAAACTTTATGGTGTAACGGAGCACACTCATCGTGTCAGAGGAAGGCTCACTTAGCGTAACAGGAATAGCTCACATGGTGTAAGAGAGGAGGAACTCACTTTGTGTAACAGGAATAGCTCACTTGGTGTAAGAGAGGAGGAACTCACTTTGAGTAACAGGAATAGCTCACTTGGTACAAGAGATGAAGAACTCACTTAGTGTAAAAGGAATAGCTCACTTGGTACAAGAGATGAAGAACTCACTTAGTGTAAAAGGAATAGCTCACTTGGTACAAGAGATGAAGAACTCACTTAGTGTAAAAGGAATAGCTCACTTGGTACAAGAGATGAAGAACTCACTTTGTGTAACAGGAATAGCTCACTTGGTACAAGATATGAAGAACTCACTTTGTGTAACAGGAATAGCTCACTTGGTACAAGAGATGAAGAACTCACTTTGTGTAACAGGAATAGCTCACTTGGTGCAAGAGATGAAGAACTCACTTTGTGTAACAGGAATAGCTCACTTGGTACAAGAGATGAAGAACTCACTTTGTGTAACAGAATATCTCACTTGGTACAAGAGATGAAGAACTCACTTTGTGTAACAGGAATAGCTCACTTGGTACAAGAGATGAAGAACTCACTTTCTGTAACAGAATATCTCACTTGGTACAAGAGATGAAGAACTCACTTTGTGTAACAGAATATCTCACTTGGTACAAGAGATGAAGAACTCCCTCTGTTTAACAGAATATCTCACTTGGTACAAGAGATGAAGAACTCACTTTGTGTAACAGAATATCTCACTTGGTACAAGAGATGAAGAACTCACTTTGTGTAACAGAGGGAAAACTATTGGTGTAACAGAGGAAGAAATAACTTTGTGTATTAGAGGAAGAAATAATTTGGAGTAACAGAGGAAGAACTAACTTTGTGTATTAGAGGAAGAAATAAATTTGTGTATTAAAGGAAGAACTAAATGTGTGTATTAGAGGAAGAACTAAATGTGTGTATTAGAGGAAGAACTAATTTGGTGCAAGAGAGGAAGAACTCACTTTGTGTAACAGCTGGAGAACATACTCAGCGTGTAAGTGGAAAAATTCACTTGGCGTGTCAAGGGAAAAGGTGCCCGAATGTGAGGGGAAGATCTCATTTGATACAATAGAGGTAGAACATGGCCCGTGTATCATAACAAAATTAAGTCACCTCTAGTGACTCGGGAAGATGGTGCTCATAAACCTGGGAGGGCCGACCATCTAAGGGCAGAATCCCCCTACAAAAAAGATCATCTGCTGCCTTGCAGGAAGATTGGGGACAATCAAAGGCTAAGGAAAGCAAACCTGAACAAAATGCTGGCTGAAATCGGATGCACTGGGCCACTGGCGCAGAACACAGTGCAACGTTTTAACAGGTATTCAAGCGGAGTGGATCTAACAGGCTTAAACAGACAGCTGTCTTCGTGTGAGAGTCTGGAGTCCTACTCTGATTGAGTCCTGATCGCAGAGAGAGAGAGAAAGATAACAAAATTATTATTGAATCGTGCTCCCAACTCGTTAACTACTATTACTCCCCTTCTACTTCCCCCATACAAACACATTCAACTGCCTCTAATGTATACAGTTTTCCAATACATTCAGCCACGTATCCCTTAAATCGTATCACGTCTCTTCTAGTAGCCATCTAAGAGCCCTTCGATAGTCCTCCAATTTTACACCTGACTACAGAAACAAAGCACTAAGAGTAGCTGCTTGATTGAGATGTAGAATTCTGGTCAGGATATCTTTTGCTTAATTTACGTGACTGACAGAACCGAGGCGTGATTGAGGAAAGTGAAACGAGTTTTATGTAGTTCTTGTCACTAATCGGACATAAATATATAAACAAAGACCCATGGACGGGCGCGAGCCTGAAGGTAGCGTATGTTTGAATAAGAAAGATGGTGTTCTTGCATTAAGAAAACAAAAAAAAAATGTATGACGTCATATACCCTGGTTTGAGGCCAAGACGCCAGACAGTAAGAAGGCTGCAAGTGATCAGTAACTTATAACTGACAGTTCTCTGACTTATAACTGACAGTTCTGTGGCTTATAGCTGACAGCTCTCTGACTTATAGCTGATAATCCTCTGATTTATAGCTGACAGCTCTCTGACTTATAGCTGACAGCTATCTGACTTATAGCTGATAGTCCTCTGATTTATAGCTGACAGCTCTCTGACTTATAGCTGATAGTTCTGACTTATAGCTGACAGCTCTCTGACTCATAGCTGACAGCTCTCTGACTTATAGCTGACAGCCCTCTGACTCATAGCTGACAGCTCTCTGACTTATAGCTGACAGCCCTCTGAATTATAGCTGACAGCTCTCTGACTTATAGCTGACAGCCCTCTGAATTATAGCTGACAGCTCTCTGGCTTATAGCTGACAGCCCTCTGAATTATAGCTGACAGCTCTCTGATTTATAGCTGACTGTCCTCTGATTTATAGCTGACAGCCCTCTGAATTATAGCTGACATTTCTCTGGCTTAAAGCTTTCTGCTCTCTGGCTTAAAGGTGACTGTCCTCTGATTTATTGCTGACATTTCTCTGGCTTATAGCTGACAGTTCTCTGGCTTATAGCTGATTTTCTCTTATTTATAGCTGACAGTTTTCTGGCTTATAGCTGACAGTTCTCTGGCTTATAGCTGACAGTTCTCTGGCTTATAGCAGACATTTCTCTGGCTTATAGCTGAGTAGAAAATAAAGCTGAAATTACAAGGGGGAAAAAAAGCATATTCAGAAGATCGAAATTGTATGCGATTCTACTTCTAGCTTTCACCCGTCATGTAGGCATGTATTCGTTGCGTTGCTAGTTTACGGCGTAGCCCCGATATTTGCGCCTTTCGGCCCAATACATCCGTCTTCGGCATAGATAAGAAGGTTTGCTTAACAATTTCTGCTCTTTTCTTTCCTCTTCTTAATCTTCTGAACTCCAGTTGGAGCATAGGTCACTCACAAGAGATCTCCACCAAATCCGGTCTGGAGCAAGCTTTGACAACTTTCGCCAGCCTCTTTCATTTTATCATGTATGATTCGAGCGGTTCATCAGCAACAATGTATTTTCAATTTCTTGACTACAACAGATTATCAGCAAATATGTTCTGTTTGTTACTTTCATGAGCTAATCATTCTGTTCATCATTATCATCATCATCATTATCATCATCATCATCATTATCATCATCATCATCATTATCATCATCATCATTATCATCATTATCATCATTAGCATCATCATCATCATTATCATCATTATTATCATCATCATTATCATCATCATCATCCTCATCATTGTCATCAGCATAAAATTCATCTAGAACAGACCCGCTAACGTAGGTACGGTACGATTCTCCACAACTTCTTAACTCTACAACTGTTCTGTTGTTGACTTTCTACCAAACCATTCTCTGAAACTATTTGGTGCTTTTTCTCTGCGTTTCCTTTTATCTCCATTTTCCCTTCAATTTTGTTCAGTTTTCACGATAAATTGTATCCGTTTCATCCTAATATTATTGAAAAAAAAAGGAAAAAAAGAACACAAAGATATGTGTTTCCTCCCGATGAGCATTGAGTTTTTTGTTTATGTATGTTGTAGAACTTCCTATTACTTTTTTAGCTTCTTTGTGTTCTCAACATTCTTCTGCAGAACCACATTTCTGTAGTTTCTGATCTTCTTGCATGTTTATTAATTGCTCTTGAGTCGTTTATGTACGCACCACCGACCAACTATTGTTTTTACTTGTTCTATTGGAAAAACTCTTTGTTGGAAAACAAAACAAAATTCATTGATTCATTGAGTTGAATGTCATCTTTGTCCGAACAATTATCATTTCAACTAAGAGCCTCATATTCCATCTGCAGTTATTGTCGTTCAATAATTATTTTGATCTAGGAATTTGGTTCATTGCCTTCAAAAAGATCATTGAAAGAAGAAAGAAACAACATAGTCAAGCCCAGTGGCGGATACTAAATACGGTATTAGTGCTCTTGTTTCATTTTACCATCACGCCAATGGGAAGCATGCCTATAACTGCAAATCGATATGGCACTCGCCCTGTGATGGACACTCAGGCAGGTGCAGCGCCGGGCCCTCAGCCTCGAAAGGGCCCAACCTATATTACTGGATGTCCTTCTCAATCGCTCTGTGGAGTCAGGGGGCGAGAGAATAGAGTTACTGGCCAACCCAAAATAAGACCACTCAAAATAATGCACTGGAATGCTGAAGGCATCAACAGCAAAAGAGATGGGTACAGTAAAAAGATAGAATTAGAAAATATCCTGCATGAAGAACAAGTAAGCATATGCTGTTTGCAGGAAACCCATCTAAACAACGACATAGCCTTGAAGATTAGGGGATACCAGTGCTACCGATCTGACAGGAAAAACAGACAAAAGGGCGGAATACTGACTCTTGTAAGGAACAACATTAATGCATGTCAGATTGAAGTGTATATGGATGGGGCGGAATATCAAATACTGCACCTCAGGACAGGAAATACAGACTTCCATCTACTAAACTACTACTGTCCGAGTGACCGCCCACTAGCACTAGACACAATTACATTAAAAGAAAGAATAATTGTATGTGGAGACTTTAACAGCCATTCACAGAGCTGGGGCTATGAAGATATGGACAAGAGAGGTGAAGAACTTGAAAATTGGCAGGATGACAATGGGCTTATACTATTAAACCAGGCAACAGATCCACCAACATTCTATTCCAGATCATGGCATACCACATCTACACCAGACCTTGCTTTCCATTCACCAGACCTGGATTGGAATATCACACGTATTGTTGGGAAACAACTTGGAGGCAGCGACCACCGACCTGTCTTTTTAGTGGTGCAAAATGAGGCCGTCAGGGAGAGCAGCACTCTCTCCAGATGGAATTACAAAAAGGCAGACTGGAAAATGTATCAACATTACACCAGTGTACTGACTAAAGATCTAAATACAGACAGAGACATCAACAAAATAGTTGATGAATTCAGTAGACTAATAATACAAGCTGCCAGTGAAACAATACCCAGAGGGGCACGGAAACACTACAAACCATACTGGAATAGTGAACTAGAGCAACTGCACAATGACATGGAAACATCTCGAAAACAAGCAGAAAATAACCCTGCCAGGAACACCACAATAACTATCAGCATGCTAAAGCCAAATTTCAATGGGCTAAACTACAAGCCAGACGGAGAAGTTGGAAAGAGAAAACAGAGTACATGAATCTAGAACGAGACACAAGAAAAGTGTGGAAGCTTGTAAAACAGCTGAATGATGAGGGTACAGAAGGGAACACAAAAATTACACTGAAGAAGGATGGAAACATTCTAACAGGTAAACATGCAGCAAATCACTTTGCAGACTCCTTTGCAAATGACAACAATATTGAAATTAGCCTAGAGAAACGTCAAGAGACCCGTCTAAAACAACAAAATGCAAGACAAGAAGAGACTGCACATGAAGTCATGGAAATACCCATTACACAAAGAGAGCTAGAGCTGGCAATATCCAAATTAAAAATGAAAAAGTCACCAGGTAGTGATGGAGTGTCTAATGAAATGATTAAGAACTTGGGAACTGCAGCTAAAGCAAAACTACTGCAGATCTACAACATTTGCTGGATCACAGGTAAAGTGCCACAGGCATGGAGAGAAGCAATTATGATACCATTACTAAAGCCAGGAAAAGATGGTTCAATGACATCCAGCTATAGACCAATCAGCCTTACAAGCTGTTTGTGTAAAACAATGGAACGTATAATCAATCTCAGACTGCAGTGGTACCTGGAAAGTGAAAATCTCCTTGTCCCACAACAAGCAGGCTTTAGACAGTGTTACTCTACCGAAGATCAGGCAACCTATCTTTCCCAGGAAATTGAGGATGCGTTTCAAGAAAAGAAACTGGTACTAGCAGCATGGATAGACCTAAAGAAAGCATTTGATAAGGTATGGAAGGAAGGGCTTTTGAAGAAACTGAGAAATTATGGAGTAAATGGCAGGATGTACAAATGGGTCAAAGCATACCTGCATAACAGGAGAGCCAGAGTGCAACTGGATGGTCTTAAGAGTAAGAAGGTCTTACTGCGCCAGGGCGTTCCACAGGGAGGGGTACTATCTCCAACACTTTTTCTGATCTACATCAATGACCTAGTTACTGAACTACCACATGGTATCAAAGTGGCAATGTATGCAGATGACTTGGTAATGTGGTGCACAGAGGAGTATGCAACAGTGGCCTCCAAATTGTTACAAAGAGCTATGAATGCACTGAATTCATGGACAAATAGATGGTGTATCAGCATCAATACAGACAAATGCAGTACTACACTTTTCACTCTTTCCCCAAAACAAAAAGCAGGAGCCATCTATATAAACAATGAGCCTGTGAAAGAAGACATACAGGCTACGTATCTCGGAGTTACATTTGATAACAAACTATCTTGGAAACAGCAGATAAATAAGGCAACCCAAAAAGCAAGGAGAAAATTGGCTATTCTAAGAAAGCTGTGTGGAACTACGTGGGGTGCGAGTGGGAAAATACTCAGTAAAGTTTACCAACAGAGTATACGCCCACATTTAGAATATGGATCATCTGCATGGTGTTCAGCATCAAACACCACACTTCAAGAACTGGATAAAGTACAAAACCAGGCACTTAGGGTCATCACAGGAGCAATGAAATCAACACCAATATTAGAGATGGAGAAATTGTGGAGGATACCAGCACTGAGAGAACGGAGGGACACAAAGGTGCTGATACAGGCAGAAAAATTTGCTTGCATGCCGAGACATCCAATGAAGGACCGATTCCAAAATCTTGCATTGGGACGACTTAAGAGAAGCAGTTTTATCCACCAAGCCAAGCGTATTAGTAGACAAACACCAGACATGCCAAGAGCTGTTAACCCCCTACTGCCCATACCAGAACAGACTCCCTGGACAGAGGAATCTGGATTATCAGTTCAAATACGGACAGAAGTGAAAGGAATAGTTGATAAAGAGGAACAGAATAGTCTACAGCGAAAAACAATAACTCTCAGTTTCCTGGATGAAGAATACCCACAAGACCTATGGATTCGTGTGTATACAGATGGATCAGCACAGAATGCAGTAAAAAATGGGGGAGCAGGTGCATATATAGAATACCCAAATAACACTAGGGATATGAATAAAATAGCAACAGGGAAATATTGTCACAATTATGATGCAGAAATACAAGCAATAAAGTTAGCAATAGAAAAACTGCTGAACATTAATCTTAGCCCGCAGCCTGTAGTGTTTTTGACAGATGCAAGATCAGTACTCCAGGCACTACAATCCAGAAAATTACCACATCTGCAGACCTTATTGACTGAACTCTGCAAGCACCACAGGGTTGCCCTGCAGTGGATCCCATCTCACTGTGGAATACCAGGAAATGAGAAAGCAGATCAGTTGGCAAAGGAAGGTTCAACAGGCACACAACTAGATACACCTGTTACATACCATCATAAGAAACAGATAATCAAATCAATCAGAGGACCACAAGCCCCAAATCAGGATGCCTTTTATAATATGAATAGATATGAACAAGTTATCATTATACGTCTCAGAACAGGACACAATCGACTCCATAGTCACATGTATACAAAATTCAAGATCGGCACCTCAACTACTTGTACATGTGGACAGGCGCCCAGACTGCTGAACACATACTTCAAGACTGCACTGAATATAGTAGACTGAGGAAAATCCATTGGCCCATAGATACAACACTACAGACAAAACTATATGGGCCACTGCAAGAATTACAAAAGACAGTAACATTTATACAGGAAACGACATTGCAGATATAGACAATGCTTCAGGCGAACGAAAGATAGATAGATAGATCAGTAACTTATAACTGACAGTTCTCTGACTTATAACTGACAGTTCTGTGGCTTATAGCTGACAGCTCTCTGACTTATAGCTGATAATCCTCTGATTTATAGCTGACAGCTCTCTGACTTATAGCTGACAGCTATCTGACTTATAGCTGATAGTCCTCTGATTTATAGCTGACAGCTCTCTGACTTATAGCTGATAGTTCTGACTTATAGCTGACAGCTCTCTGACTCATAGCTGACAGCTCTCTGACTTATAGCTGACAGCCCTCTGACTCATAGCTGACAGCTCTCTGACTTATAGCTGACAGCCCTCTGAATTATAGCTGACAGCTCTCTGACTTATAGCTGACAGCCCTCTGAATTATAGCTGACAGCTCTCTGGCTTATAGCTGACAGCCCTCTGAATTATAGCTGACAGCTCTCTGATTTATAGCTGACTGTCCTCTGATTTATAGCTGACAGCCCTCTGAATTATAGCTGACATTTCTCTGGCTTAAAGCTTTCTGCTCTCTGGCTTAAAGGTGACTGTCCTCTGATTTATTGCTGACATTTCTCTGGCTTATAGCTGACAGTTCTCTGGCTTATAGCTGATTTTCTCTTATTTATAGCTGACAGTTTTCTGGCTTATAGCTGACAGTTCTCTGGCTTATAGCTGACAGTTCTCTGGCTTATAGCAGACATTTCTCTGGCTTATAGCTGAGTAGAAAATAAAGCTGAAATTACAAGGGGGAAAAAAAGCATATTCAGAAGATCGAAATTGTATGCGATTCTACTTCTAGCTTTCACCCGTCATGTAGGCATGTATTCGTTGCGTTGCTAGTTTACGGCGTAGCCCCGATATTTGCGCCTTTCGGCCCAATACATCCGTCTTCGGCATAGATAAGAAGGTTTGCTTAACAATTTCTGCTCTTTTCTTTCCTCTTCTTAATCTTCTGAACTCCAGTTGGAGCATAGGTCACTCACAAGAGATCTCCACCAAATCCGGTCTGGAGCAAGCTTTGACAACTTTCGCCAGCCTCTTTCATTTTATCATGTATGATTCGAGCGGTTCATCAGCAACAATGTATTTTCAATTTCTTGACTACAACAGATTATCAGCAAATATGTTCTGTTTGTTACTTTCATGAGCTAATCATTCTGTTCATCATTATCATCATCATCATTATCATCATCATCATCATTATCATCATCATCATCATTATCATCATCATCATTATCATCATTATCATCATTAGCATCATCATCATCATTATCATCATTATTATCATCATCATTATCATCATCATCATCCTCATCATTGTCATCAGCATAAAATTCATCTAGAACAGACCCGCTAACGTAGGTACGGTACGATTCTCCACAACTTCTTAACTCTACAACTGTTCTGTTGTTGACTTTCTACCAAACCATTCTCTGAAACTATTTGGTGCTTTTTCTCTGCGTTTCCTTTTATCTCCATTTTCCCTTCAATTTTGTTCAGTTTTCACGATAAATTGTATCCGTTTCATCCTAATATTATTGAAAAAAAAAGGAAAAAAAGAACACAAAGATATGTGTTTCCTCCCGATGAGCATTGAGTTTTTTGTTTATGTATGTTGTAGAACTTCCTATTACTTTTTTAGCTTCTTTGTGTTCTCAACATTCTTCTGCAGAACCACATTTCTGTAGTTTCTGATCTTCTTGCATGTTTATTAATTGCTCTTGAGTCGTTTATGTACGCACCACCGACCAACTATTGTTTTTACTTGTTCTATTGGAAAAACTCTTTGTTGGAAAACAAAACAAAATTCATTGATTCATTGAGTTGAATGTCATCTTTGTCCGAACAATTATCATTTCAACTAAGAGCCTCATATTCCATCTGCAGTTATTGTCGTTCAATAATTATTTTGATCTAGGAATTTGGTTCATTGCCTTCAAAAAGATCATTGAAAGAAGAAAGAAACAACATAGTCAAGCCCAGTGGCGGATACTAAATACGGTATTAGTGCTCTTGTTTCATTTTACCATCAACAGACTTTCGAATCTAAGAGTTTTCTACTGGGTGTTTAACCCGACTTTTTTGTCCTCGTTAAAGATAGTTACGCCTTTGCTAAATGCATTGCTCGTTGTTGATTCCACATCTTACAGGAACACGCCGGCCAGTTATCTATCCTAAGATATGAATCCATCAATGACCAAAGGCGTTTCTCCCATGTTGTTTTTATCCAAAACTCCTAGAGCACGTTTCTTAAACCCTGGTGTTTCGTATTTTTAAAAAAAAAACTAGCTTTTATTACTTTGCTAATAATTAAATTACTTTAGTATTCAACGTTTATATGTATCTAACACGTGACAATTCACTCAACATATATGTTATCTAACACGTAACAATTTATTCAACATATGTCATTATCTAACACGTAACTATTCATTAAAGTTATCATTGTCTGATTTTTTTTTGCTTGTGCGTATATTATATTATTAATTTCGATACATGCATTTTCCCCCGTATCGTCTTCTTCTTCTTTTCCTCTTCCTTCTTCTTTTCCTTCTTCTGAATCTGTTCCTGCGACTGCTTCTCCTAATCGTCCGCTATTTCAAAAATAACTCTCAATTGATGTTAATACATTGTGTTGACACGACAATCTGGTATATTTTGTTATCAAACACTTCCGACTTATGCAAGGTATTGTTATATACCAGTTTGCATTTTTTTTTTCTTTTTTCCCTACTCGATTGGCTAGAACTGTTTGTATGTTTCCAAACATACCACCAGGTGGTGCTGTTGAGTTTTAATCAAGTGTGGTTCACTAATCCTATCGGAAACAGTCAGCTATGAGCTGTCGGTTTACAGTCCAAGTGATGACGGGTGCTTCGCGAGCCCTAATCAAATTCTTTCTGCTCTATATATCTGTCACAATTTTCCCGACCGCTCAATTTATTTTCTGCTCTAGCTATCTGTCATAATTTTCCCGACCGCTCTATTTATTTTTTGCTCTTGATGTCTGTCACAATTTTCCGACTATTCTAATTGTTTCTAATCTAGATATCTGTCACAATTTTCCGACTATTCTAATTGTTTCTGCTTTAGATATCTGTCATAATTTTCCCGACCGCTCTATTTATTTTTTGCTCTAGATGTCTGTCACAATTTTCCGACTATTCTAATTGTTTCTAATCTAGATATATGTCACAATTTTCCGACTATTCTAATTGTTTCTGCTTTAGATATCTGTCATAATTTTCCCGACCGCTCTATTTATTTTTTGCTCTAGGTGTCTGTCACAATTTTCCTACTATTCTAATTGTTTCTGCTCTAGATATCTGTCACAATTTTCCGACTATTCTAATTGTTTCTGCTCAAGATATTTGTCACAATTTTCCGACTATTCTAATTGTTTCTACTCTAGATATCTGTCACAATTTTCCGACTATTCTAATTGTTTCTGCTCTAGATATCTGTCACAATTTTCCGACTATTCTAATTGTTTCTACTCTAGATATCTGTCACAATTTTCCGACTATTCTAATTGTTTCTGCTCTAGATATTTGTCACAATTTTCCGACTATTCTAATTGTTTCTGCTCTAGATATTTGTCACAATTTTCCGACTATTCTAATTGTTTCTACTCTAGATATATGTCACAATTTTCCGACTATTCTAATTGTTTCTGCTCTAGATATTTGTCACAATTTTCCGACTATTCTAATTGTTTCTGCTCTAGATATCTGTCACAATTTTCCGACTATTCTAATTGTTTCTACTCTAGATATCTGTCACAATTTTCCGACTATTCTAATTGTTTCTGCTCTAGATATCTGTCACAATTTTCCGACTATTCTAATTGTTTCTGCTCTAGATATTTGTCACAATTTTCAGGACCACTCCAATTTTTATCTGTTCTGGAAATTTGTGTCATAATTTTTTTTTTATTTCTGCATTTTTTACTCCCAAAAATAACACATTTTTTACTTTGATTCAAGTGAGGCATCATTTTTACACTTTTTTCTATATTTAATGGGACATTTCTTTATTCTGATCTTCTTTCTTTCTTTCTTTCTTTCATCACTTCTTCTTGTACACGTTATGATGTCGATTTTGGTAATTATTGTAATTTTTATTTATTGTATTTTTTTTTTGGGGGGGGGGGGGGGGGGGGGGGGTTATTCATATTCAAGCAGAATCATTATTTCTTTCTTTTTTGTGTTTAATTAGCCACGCATTTCCTGTCTCTTACCTTATCTTCATCAATGATAACCCCGTTTCTCTGACATTTTATCTAGGAATGTTTATGTCATCTCTTGCTTTTTTGTATTTTTCGATATTTGTTTAGGAAGGTGTTGTTGCCCACAATTTTGCAATCATATTTCTTATCATGTTTAAATAAATAATCAGTCTAATTGTTAAAATAATGCAGCAGACTAGTTAGTCCGCACAATAACTGTCAATGTCTCATAATAGCTCTTAATTAAACGCTTGATTTGTTGATAATTTATTTTATAAATTCGGAGACAAAATACATTTCTCAATCTATTGAATATATGTGTCAGTTGAGTGTAAGTATATTATAGGTTTGACTCATTTAGGGAGAGGATATATTTCAAACCTTTAATGTGTGTGTTTGTAGTTGGTTTTTACAGATTTTAAAATTATCGATCTAAAATAATATTACATAAAGAACGAAATTTTGAGCCCTATATTTCACTTTGATAAATTCCCTCATTAGACTCAAAACATGATGACTATTGTGAAAGTAGTAGTTTCTCTAAATATAGAATTATTTAGAGCGTTACTTAAGAACAAGAATACGTCTGCCCTAGCTACACTGGTTTTTTTTTCGCGACTAGAGAGTCGTTGACTGACGTGTGACAGAAGCCAGCATACTACTAGCTAAAATGTCCACCTACTCGGATCAATCATTTGACTTGAATATGGTAGGAGTAGCTACGGGAACTAATCTGATACGCCAATTTACACACGGAAGAGCGGGAGTTATCGGTCGTCGCCTCTCAGGAGTGTTCTTCAGTTAAGAGAGTTCCCAGGGTAAAACTGTAGACAGTCGGGCCGGGATTGGGTTCAACCCTAGCGGTCTTACTTTTGATGTTGTGTTTAACTCTTGAAAAGATGTGTTTGATACGTTGTTATCAAACTATAATTAACAATACAGTTTACAACAGTTGTTCCTAATTTTCCGTTTACATTTGCGTGTAAATTTGAAATATTAAATACATAAATGATTTATTTTTAGGAACATCTTTTTATATTTTAAGGCTGTAATTTTTGTCGATACAGTGCAGTAACTATTTCATCGAATGGAAATGTAGTGCTGTGCCTAGTAAACTTAGTACGAGTGTTCATGTATGGATTAAATTGCCTGTTAATGACGACATTAGAAAATATGTGAAAATACGGTTTTTTGCCAGTGTCATCTCTATAATCTTTTCCTTACGAAACTGCCATGAAGAAAAATGGCACGTAGTAAAGCCGGGGTGACGAAAGAGAATTGGATAATATTGTTTCTTGGAGTCCACTGGATTATACTATTACAATACAACTGCCTGGCATCATGGATGTAAGTAAAATTGTTGTGGATAATTTTTTTTTACCTTATATTTCACATATTTAAAGCTGTATAACTTTTTTCTTGTTTCGGAAAACTGCGTTAATTCCGTAGCTGGTTATTATTTTTATTACACTCAAGTTATTGTTTTACTCTTTTTCATGCTACAATCAGAGAATGATCTTAAGCTTTCTCACTTCTCTGTTAATTTTCATTTCGGTAGTCCTTGATTTTATTTGTATTGCTGCTTTGCCATCAGCTAAAAATAACAACAAAATAGCTTGCAAACTGTATAGTAGGTAAATAGCGTGTATTTGTTTCTGTATAATACTCGCTGTGTAGAAACTCAAGTAAATAATTTTAATTTTTATTTAAATTCCACTCACTGTAGTGCATTTTCTACTCTTTAGATCGTCAAATATATTTTCTTATCTTGTTTGCCAAAGTGTATATCTTAATTTCTATTGCACTCTGTGTTTTTTTTTAGAAACTTCTAATCAACTGTTTAAGGTTATTTATGATATGTCCTGCTTGAGTTCTTCCCTAGTCACTGTCTGCATTACATCTTTTCCGTTCCGGTAAACACTTACTGCTTATCCGCTCCATTAAATATATTACATCTTATCCACTCCCGTAAATACATCACATCTTATTCACTCTAATAAATATATACGATATATTTCTTACTCCAGTAAATATATTAAATATTATCGGCTTCAGTGAATATATTCCTTATCCATTTCGGTAAATATGTTATGTATTATCCATTCCAGTAAATATATTATATATTATCCACTCCTGTAAATGTATTATGTATAATCCTTTCCTAAATATATTACCTCTTATCCACTACAGTAAATATATTACCTCTTATCCACTACAGTAGATATATTCCTTTTTATCCACTACAGTTAATATATTACCTCTTATCCACTACGTTAAATATATTACTTCTTATCCACTCCAGTTAATATATTACCTGTTATCCACTGCAGTAAATATATTAACTTATTCACTCCAGAAATATATATTTATCTTATCGACTCCCGTAAACATGTTAATTTGATCCATTCCAGAAAAATTTTCATATTTATTATTTCGAGTGTAATTCGTTACTTCTTGTTTGTGTACAACTATCATCCGTTCCACAGCACACACACAAACACACGTACACATACATACAAAAATATCGTGTAAAAATAATTTATAAACATTTATATATATATTTACATATAATATATATATAATTATATACATATAAATATATATAATATATATATATAATTTATACTACAATGTTTCAATATTTTATAAACACTACAACATATCAGTAATGTATATATCAATAACTTATAAACACTAGAATATATGAATAATTTATAAATACTACAATATATCAATAATTTATATATCAATAACTTATAAACACTAGAATATATTAATAATTTATAAATACTACAATATATCAATAATTTATATATCAATAACTTATAAACACTAGAATATATGAATAATTTATAAATACTACAATATATCAATAATTTATAAATACTACAATATATCAATAATTTATATAGACTACAATATATCAATAATTTATAAACACTACAATATATCAATAATTTATAAATACTACAATGTATCAATAATTTATAAATATGCATTGTATATATAATTTATAAACACTACAATATATCAATAATTTATAAACACTACATAATATCAATAATTTATAAACACTATAATATATCAATAATTTATAAACACTACAATATATCAATAATTTATAAACACTACATTATATCAATAATTTATAAACACTACAATATATCAATAATTTATAAGTACAATAAAAGTAAAGTACCCCCGTCACGCCAAGTGGCATATAGGAAATATGGTGTTAGTGACCATAAATTTTACAGATCTTCAGCACATGATTTTTGGGGAAATGTGGTCGGTATTACGCCCGTGTTGCTTTACTTTCCCAGTAAAAAAATCCGGTACCCATTTTAAGGCTGGGTAAACCCGGAAGCCGTCGGTTGGGATCGAACCCTACCCCTTGTCCTTTGTAGTCCAGTTCACTAACCACTGAACTATCGCGGCTCCCAATAATTTATAAACACTACCATATATCAATAATTTATAATTACTACAATGTGTCAATAATTTATAAACACTACAATATATCCATAATTTAAAATTTATAAATACTACAATATATAAATAATGCAATATATCAATAATTTATAAACACAACAATATATAAATAATTAAATAAATACTACAATGTATCAACAATTTATAAATAGTACAATATATCAATAATTTATAAACACTACAATTTATGTTCTACTTTATTTATAGGGCTCGGCGTGATTCACTTGTCTTACTTTTGGTAATTATGATTACAACAACATACACACATTGTTAGTGAAACTGGTTCAAAAGTTATATAAACATAACATAAACAAAAATAACATTAATGAATTGTCCTGGAGAAGACACTAACAAAGGCAAATTTTACTTGCCGTGATACCCTTATTGTTAATATCTAGAAGATAAATAAATGCTGCAGGAATAAAGACATTATTTTTAGACTACACAAATATAACTTAAAGTATAAATCTGTTTTATCACAATTAAATTATGTAACTATTTTATGTATTAGCATAAAAATCATTTTCTTATTTCTTTAAATATTATTTATAGATTCTCGGGTAATTTATTTACAAAGTTTGTTTTTATTATTTTATGCTTTTAATGACTCATGCCTGATTTGATGTCCAAAGCAATTTTCACTTTGCTTGTTTATTATGCAATGTCATCATTTATCAAATTCTTCTCTTATATTAAAAACATTCAAATTCGCTTCATGATTTTGTTTATCTGTTTTATTTCTTTCGCTGTATGCTTTTGGAATCCTTATTTAATTATTGTAAATATTTTGTTATTCTGCTTGTTCCTTTTTGAAACAACTTCTTGATTAATACATAAGATTAATATTTGGGCAATTTTAATTGTAATGCAAATCTATATAAAATATGAATAATTTATACTGAATATGTGCTTTAATTGTGTACGTATGTGTTTATACTGCAGTAAAAATATACGGTAAGATGTAAGTAAAGAATTCACAACTACCTTCCCTAATTCAAGACGAAAATTAAAATTTTAGTAACAGTAAGTAGAACGTGTTTTCTGAATTATTACTACGAGATATATATAAATGAGTTACAAGAAATGTTGGACATTATAGTGAAGGAAAACAAAAATAAAGGACTCAGCCTTAATAGCAAAAAGACGGAGGTAATGGTTACAATAAAGAAAAAGACATCACCTCAGTGCAAAATAAAGACAAGTGGAACAATATTAAAACAGGTAAATGAATTTAAATATTTGGGAACTTTGTTAACCTCAGACGGAAGATGTACGAAAGAGGTGAGATGCAGAATGGCTCAGGCAAAAGCAGCTTTCCAAAAAATGAGGAAGATACTATGTAATCCATTTTTGACAATAGAAACAAGAAAAAGAGTTCTTAAATGTTATGTAGAGTCAGTCTTAACATATGGATGCGAATCATGGACAATAGGATAACAGACAAGAAAATCACAGAGTCTGCAGAAATGTGGTTTTACAGAAGAATGTTGAGAATACCATGGACAGCTAAGAAGAGTGATGAAAACGTTCTGAAAGAGGTCAGAGCAAAAAGATAGCTTTCCAATATTAGGTAGAAACAATCATCATTTTTGGCCATGTAAATGAGTAGAGAACAACTGGAGTATATTGTAACAACTGAAAAAATTGAGGGACGTAGAGATAGAGGGAAGCAAAGAGAAAAAAATACCAGACAGCTTAAAAGAATGGCTTGGAAGAAGGTCAACAACAGAAATGATAAATAGCTGCCGAGATCGAAAATTGTGGAGAGACATCACCTACGCCAGTAGGCCCGGTACTTGATGATGATGATGATATATAAATACGTTCGCAATTGGTGATAGACTTTTGTTCAGCTCACTCAAAACATGACAAGTGTTGCTTTAATGGTAGGACAAACTAGTTTGTACAATTATTATATTCGTTGTGTTAATAAAGAAAAAAAAGTAAAGCAAAGGCTCACTCCACGCCTTGCTAGGCGTATAGGGGAGGGAATATGGTGTTAGTGGCCATATTTTTCCATGACCACAGCACATTTTTGAGGGATGTGGTCGGTATCACGCCAGGCCGACTTTGCTTCTCAGAAAAATTTCTAGTACCCATCTTTGAGAGGCTGGATGAACCCCGAAGCCTTGTCGGTCAGAAAAAAAAATCCACTACTTCTGGGGAACGAAAATGGACCCTTCTTATCAGGAAGCGAGTACTACCGAGGCTCCTAAGACGGAAAGAACAGCTATAATTGGGTTCCTATAATAGGCAATCGGTACAACTTGCACTCAGAAGCTTACTGTGATGTTTCAGTTGTTGCCTTGTTACATCGACTGCTCTCTACACCTTTTCTGCTGCTATTTCAAGCTTAGATTTGTAGTTTTGTGTATGAAGCGATAGTGCTTGATTGTGTTAATTGGAACACGGATTGGGAGTTTGTTTGCACTTGATTTCACAGACAGGTATTTCAGTAATGCTTGGAAGTTTATCTTTTTTGTGAACTTATTTCCCTTTGAATGACGAATTTATTCCCCCTTTCCGTCTTTTTTCCTTCATTTTCTTTCCTTCCATTTGCTTTGGTCCTTTTTTTTTTTTTTATCCTTGAGGGATTTTTCCACACATCATTATATTTAAACTATAAACGTAGAAGAAGTACCCAAATTTACAAACGCAAAGATTTAAAAAAGAATGCATGTAAAAGTAATTTATCGTGGGGAATCGGAAATTAGTTTTAGCTCCCATACTTTTTATAACCTTTTATGGGCATTGTAATCAATATCACGTGGGCGTAGATGTACAAGTAACCAAGTCTTAAAATACCCAGTCTAAACTAATTAGCATAAAAATAAGAACAAATGTAGAACTGTGTGTAGGTATATACACCAACTACAAACTACACACTACACACACATTGCACTCAGGCCCTTGATTTTGCTTGAAGATCATACACACTGCTCCTAGCTTGTTTGAAATAATTATTTTTAAAACCGTTTCTGTAAATTGTTGTAAAGAAGTTCCGTGCTAAACAATGTTGTACTGGACCGAAGGTTGCAAAACATTAGTCAACGCAATCAAGCTATGCTCTTGTAAAGGAAGACGCTTCGGGGGAGGAAAATAAAAGATATTTCGAAAGGAGAAGTAAACGTTTCAAAAGGAGAAGTAAACGATTCAAAAGGAGAAGTAAACTTTTCAAAAGGAGAAGTAACCAATTCAAAAGGAGAAGTAAACAATTCAAAAGGAGAAGTAAACAATTCAAAAGGAGAAGTAAACAATTCAAAAGGAGAAGTAATCGATTCAAAAGGAGAAGTAAACGATTCAAAAGAAGCGAAGAAAGAAAAGGTTAGAAAAAAATAAAAAGCTTATGAAAAAAAATTAAGAAATTTCGAGATTTAATGTATTTTTTTTTTTAATTATTAAAATGGAAAAAACATATTAGTTTGAGTTGATTTAATAACTGGTAATAAATGTGTATGGACAACTTTGTTAAGTATATTCGATTTTCTTATGCAGAAGATAGGTCATGATTTTATTTTACGAACTTGTCACTTTAACTTGAAGAAACTGCAAATTATTTATAGCACAGGCATCACAGTAAAAAAAAAGTAAAGTACCCCCGTCACGCCAAGTAGCGTATAGGGAATATGGTGTTAGTGACCATAAATTTTACAGACATTCGGCACATGATTTTTGGGGTAATGTGGCCGGTGTTACGCCCGTGCCGCTTTACTTTCCCAGAAAAAAAATCAGGTACCCATTAAAGGCTGGGTGAACCCGGAGCCGTCGGTTGGGATCGAACCCTACTTCTTGTCCTTTGTAGTCCAGTTCACTAACTACTGAGCTATCGCGACTCTCACAGGCATCATGGTAAGGAATTATTATCAGTTTGCACCTGAAGTAACAGATTTACAAGTACATCCTTCTTTCTTTTCATTTAATCGATAAATGATCATAAACTTGACTATCTTGTGCTTGCCAAAACAAACAGCCAGAGAGCTGAGATCAGAAATGAAAATATGAGAAAAAAAAAAAGCCAGGAATAGTTCCCGCCGTAGAATACATAAAGAAACAACAGATAAAATGGTTCGGCCACGTGATAGGGTGGACAGATCAAAATACAGCACAATAAGCCTTCAGTGAACGTTGCGACAACACAAAACCCAAGAATCGACTACGAAAAAGATGGATTGATGGAATATTAGAAACATTAGGAAACATAAGCTGCAGCAGAGATCACCTTTCATTACAAACATTAGGAAACATAAGCAGCAGCAGAGATCACCTTTAATAGAAACATTAGGAAACATAAGCAGCAGCAGAGATCACCTTTAATAGAAACATTAGGAAACATAAGCAGCAGCAGAGATCACCTTTAATAGAAACATTAGGAAACATAAGCAGCAGCAGATATCACCTTTTATTAGAAACATAAGCTGCAGCAGAGATCACCTTTAATAGAAACATTAGGAAACATAAGCAGCAGCAGAAATCACCTTTTATTAGAAACATTAGGAAACATAAGCAGCAGCAGAAATCACCTTTTATTAGAAACATTAGGAAACATAAGCAGCAGCAGAAATCACCTTTTATTAGAAACATTAGGAAACATAAGCAGCAGCAGAAATCACCTTTTATTAGAAACATTAGGAAACATATGCAGCAGCAGAGATCACCTTTAATAGAAACATTAGGAAACATAAGCAGCAGCAGAGATCACCTTTTATTCGAATGTCAACAGCTAGAGCTAATGTTCTCTTTTAAATGCTATATCCTGCCTTGTTTGTTTCGTTCTCTTTTGATCCCAAGGCCGACGAGTTTCCAGATTCACCCACGTTGGTACCAACGTATTTTTTCTTCTTGGCAAGAAATACAGCCTAGTGTAGTGCTGACCACGAACCTCAAAAAAATGTGTCCGTGGTTATAAATATATGGGTACCAAACCAACAACATTGTTGCGTTTAACTGAAATAAATATGGACACAAACAGAATATTTACTAGCAACACAATCCCCAGCTATATAGTAACAGAATCCTTTGCTAGCAACACAAAACCTAGCTAGCAACATAATCCCTAGCTAGCAAAACAAAACCTAGTGAAAATAGTAAAGTACCCCCGTCACGCCAAGTGGCGGCGTATAGGGAATATGGTGTTAGTGACTGTAAATTTTACAGACCTTCGGCACATGATTTTTGGGGTAATGTGGTCGGTATTACGCCCGTGCCGCTTTACTTTCTCAGAAAAATATCCGGTACCCATTTAAGGCTGGGTGAACCCGGAAGCCGTCGGTTGGGATCGAACCCTACCTCTTGTTCTTTGTAGTCCAGTTCACTAACCACTGAGCTACCGCGGCTCCCCAACACAAAACCTAGCTAGCAACATAATCCCCAACTGCCTCAGTCAAGACGTGACTTACGTTCAATGTGTTTTTTCATTGACGTTTCAAAAGTTGCATCCCTATTAACGAGTTTCATTGTATTTGGTTTTCAACATCTACATTTGACAATGATTGTATTTGGTTTTCAGCATCTACATTTGACAATGATTGTATTTGGTTTTCAACATTTACATTTGACAATGATTGTATTTGGTTTTCAACATCTACATTTGACAGAGACTGTGTTTGAATTTCTTTAATCTAATTTTAAACAATTGACAAAATTTCAATTGACAAACTATTTAGTCGTTTAATTTAGTCTGGAGACCATCTTGACTGTACAAAGAACAACTCCGTAGTGCACAGATTCCCTTCACAACGTTTTCCCCAAGATGAAGCACTCTCGCCACACACCAGCGAAAGTACTGAAGATGACTTCTGCTCAAATGCATGAACTGCGTACCACCGGCGTAGACCCTGTCCCCAAAATCTTAGTCGCCTCTTACGACATGTGTGACAGATAACAGTGGATATACTCTTTTCTGTCGTAACTGTGGTAGCCACACGGGCGATAACCCATTCATATTAACTGAGCGGCATCCTAGTTTCTTATTTAGTCCTCTATACCCTCTAGCGTAAAAGGTCGTCACTATAGGTTCGTATTGTCTTTCTTGAACCAGCTTAAGTCCATCTCCTTTCAAATAGTTTTCTTTCAGTCCTTTATCTCTATCGACGCCATGTTCCTTGAGAAGGTACAACATCCAACAATATTTTTACATTTTGTAGGTAATTTCTGGGGTCTGTAGAAATGTGGTTTTACAGAAGAATTTTGAGAATACCATGGACAGCTAAGAAGAGTAATAAAAACGTTCTGAAAGAGACCAAAGCAAAAAGAGAGCTAATTTCCAATATTATGAAGAAATAATAATTTTTTGGCCATGTAATGAGAAGAAAACATATAAAGAGAATATATTGTAACAACTGGGAAAATTTAGGGACGAAGAGATATAGGGAAGCAGAGAGAAAAGATACCAGACAGCTTAAGAAAATGACTTGGCAGAAGGTCAACAACAGAAATGATAAATAACTGTCGAGATCGAAAGTTGTGGAGAAACATGATCACCTACGCCAGCAGGCACGGTACTTGATGATGATGAATGTCTAGAGTCTGCGGACGGGAGAATGAAGATGAAGGAAAATTGGTAAAAAAATATAGAAAAAATGGTATGGTAAAAGCTTTACGTGGTTAGTAGACGACACAGATTTGAACGACGTTTCTGCTCAATAGGCCTTCAGCAGGAATAAACAAACAACAACACACACAGATATGTAAGTAAATATAACTAATCCTACATCAAAGACATTATGAATGAAGATAGCTTGTCCAGTCTCTGTGAGGTGTTAGGGTCTGAGTTTTTATTTCACCCCCGATTTTTTAACAAATGTGACTCTTCCGAGACAGAAAAGAGGAATGTCGTCAGTAACAATCATTTTGAACAATGGTAGTCTGTGTCATGAGTAATCGTTACATGTAATTGTGAATTTCAAAGAATAGTGATAATTATAATAATTATCATTACCACTACTACTATTATTATTAGTAGTGTAATATTATATTAATTAAAATTACACAGAAATGATTTTATAATAATATTAAACTAAAAGCAATAGTTTAATAGTTCATAATGCTACTTAAGCTAACAATAATAAATGAAACAGATATAAAATAATAATAATAGTAATATTAACCGAATTGTTGTATTATTCGGTCTTTTAAGAGTTGATAATAATAATAATAATAATGGTAAACTGTAATGTCTGTAATGGTACTAAGGGATAGGGTTTACAAATAACTGAAAGCTATTGGTCGTTTCAAATCTAAATGTTCACGATTAACATGAAATATCTCCTCTTTCCCTGCACTTACAAACTTGATTTTTTGCATCTGGCCTTGTTTTTCCAAGGTCCCACCGATTTCACAAAATTTAATGATGTAGGAAGTATGCTTCATCATGAAGCAGCACTTTCCTTTGATCTCAGTGAATTACGGATCTTTTTGCTCCTGGAGAAAATAATTTACCGTACATTAATGGAAATCAGCTTCTCGACATAGGCGTCTCTACACAACTTGAAAGTTGGAGGCGTTTATCAACTGTTTACTTTCTATTGTTTACTTTCTTTAAAATACTATAAGAATGTCAATGTTATAGCCTTTACAGACGGTCTAAAACAAATCAGCGTATAAACAGTTCCATTAATGAAAACTATTTAAACAATATACAACAAAGAATACATTTAAAAAAATTAATTATCCGTTGCGAGCGATAACGAGCATGACATATCAAGCAAAGTTATTGTTTATGGGTACGCATGTGACTAAAGAGTCCGATGTAAGCACGGGATCCTCTTCACTGTAAAGAGCTACATTGTTCGTTTTATGTCTTTCCATGTGACTTTCATTATTTTACGTAAACAAGACATATGAAAGTGATTTAGTTTCTTTGCATGCCTGCAGTACACATATCAAGAATCTTTACATTTTCAAAACGTTATCAACTTTAGCTAAAGATTGATCATGCGGACATATAAAAACGTCCATTATTATTTCATTTATTCTGAATCAGAGGAGTCTAACATATTGATTACTAATCTGGGCTGAACGAACGATAGTCCATCTTTTTTCCAATAGTCATTTTCTTCTTTTAAGACATGATCTTCACATTTGCACCAAAAATCTTTGTCAATCTGTGATAGAGCAGCATATGTCAGTCCTTTTATATCGCATAGTTTAAAACTTGTATTCTCAGCTGCCACCTGCCCTTTAATTTTTGCCCAAACGAGTTCAATGGGGTTTAATTGTGGATGATAAGGGGGCAGTCTCAAGCACGTATGACCATGCTGTTGAATGATTTTGTCTATTTGGAATACTTTGGTCTTTTGCGATTTCTTAACAAGTGACAGTAATTCAGGTTTCAAAAATCCCTCGTTAAATGGAATTCCTTCCTTTCTTAGCCAAATCTTTATAACATCTTTTGTACTGGTAGATGTAGGAATTTTGTCTTCTTCTGCCACAGCGTTGTGGTACGACGCGTTGTCCATTACCAGACAGGATGGTCTGTCTAGAATTGGAAGAAGAGTATTTTCAATCCACTCTCTAAATATATGGCCATTCATCTCGGTGTGATAGTCCCTGTTGTCAGTATAATTAGAGGTGAATATAAGTTCTGCATTTTTCACCAACCCTTCTTTTCGGCTGCCTGCATGTGCCATTATAATACGCTGTCCTTTTCCAGTGGGTACACATCTTTTAATACTTCCATCTGATAACTGCCATTCCTTTGCACTTGTGTGGTGAGAATTTATCCAAGATTCATCTAGAAATACAATATCATAACCTTGGTTACGCATTTCCCGTACTTCACGTAAATATTTACTCCTCATAGAAACTAAGTGCGGCTTCTCGCAGATGACATTTCTACCACTATCGTACTTTCTAAACGTAAAACCGATGCTTCTAACAGTTCTCCAAAATGTTGTTTTCGACACAACAATGTCATTTTCTGCTCTCAGTCGAATTTTCAGTTTTCTTAAAGTCACAGTTTCTTTGGAATCGAACATTTTACAAATTGCTCTTCTAATCACTTCCTTGTCAAAACTATCTACTACTTTCTTTCTTCCTAGCGTCCTAGTCTTGATTGAACTGGACACTCCGTTAGCTTTAAGCACTTGTTTGAAAAAGCGTTTGCTTATACCCAATGCGTGAATAGTTCTCTTTTCTGGCTTTGAGATGCTTCGATACAGTTTTCCACGCTTAGCTTCTATGCAAAAATATGTATACACCTTTATTGCCACTGATTGCAATGTAAGGAACTTACTTTTATACCCATTGACTAACAGATCACAAATTTAACGAAATTACCCAATAATTAGGATACGCCGTTGCACATAAATCACAACAAAACGACAGGAAATGGGATGCACCGGATATAAAATTATAACTATGACGCGTTTTATGTGTTTTTTAGTGCTTAAAACAGGGAAATTGGCGCGCATTACGTTCAAGATGACAAGTCCGTGGGTGCTCACTCATATGAAGCGGTAATTCCTCCAAATATATGGTTTGACCAAAATGCCTTAAATTTGTATACTTCAAATAAAGAATATTTAAAACTATACGTTTGTTGGTGAGGAAATGAATGTACTTCTTGGGACCAAAAAATCACAAGACCATATGCAAAATTTCAGCATTATCAATCAATTGGTTGCAGAGATATGGAATTTTAAACACCTTCAAAATATTTTGAAACGACCAATAGAATTACTCAGATTCTGATATGGTTTTGACATCGTCAAAGTGCACAATTGCTTCAGTCTCTAGTGCACATATAAGTGCACCATTGCTTCAGAGTCTTGGTATATTATGATTTTCTCTTTTATGCCGTTAAAAAGAGTTCGAATAAGCTTCTCGTTAAGAGAAAAAACATTTTATATATATAATTTTTTTCCTTTGTACAATTATATTATTTTCTATATACATATATAAATTTTGTTTTCTTTATCAGTGTATATATATGTGCGTGTATATAAATATATATATATATATATATATATATATATATATATATATATATATAAAGCTTAAAAAACAATAATGAATTATAACGCCTACAGTCACTATAATGTCATAAATAGGTAATACACAAATTACAAAATAAAAACTAATTATACGACATTTTGCTTTGAAAGAAAGACATTTTGTCAACTGGACGTCAGTTGAATCGAAATCTGTAAGAAATCAATATTCGCTTATGATCTTTATCAAACTTATCATAATATGTAAACGCCGGAGAATTGTGTACGTATCACAACAGATTATGTGATAAGTCGGATAACTGTATTCACATCACACTATATGGTTTAGATAACTCGGGCAAATATGCACACCAACGTACAATTAATTCAACATTCTCACGTCTCATTGCATGAGATGAATTTGACAACTAGGACGCTTTTACGAGTAGTTATATGTAATTCGGCAACGTGTCCAGAAAGTTACGCTTCCAAATCCTTCACAAAAATATCTCACTACCCTTAATTTAGCCGCGATAGTTCAGTGGTTAGTGAACTGGACTACTAAGGACAAGATATCGGGTTCGATCTTCACCGACAGCTTCCAGGTTCACCCAGCCTTAAATGGGTACCGGATTTTTTTTCTGGGAAAGTAAAGCGACACGGACGTAATACCGATCACATTACCCCAAAAATTATGTGCTGAAGGTCTGTAAAAAGTATGGTTACTAACACCATATTCCCTACAGGCCACTTGGCGTGACGGGACTCTTTACTTTTACTTTACACTTTATTTTATTTCATTTTTAAACTTCTTCTATTTAAAAAAAAAAAAACTGGTTTCACGAAATTAAAGTGCTTCTAAACTAGAATTAATATTATTTGGTTGTAAATTATGTAACTTACTTAAGCTTTCAATTTTACATCTTCTCAATATTCCTGTATGGTGCAGAAACATGGGCATTAGACAAGAAAACAGAACAGAAAATTGAAGCCTTTGAAATGTGGATTTATAGAAGAATAAGTAGAATTGGATGGAAAGAAGAAAACAAACGATGAAGTTTTAAAACAACTAAAAGTGAAAAGAGAACTACTAAACACAATTAGAACAAGAAAAATGAAATTTTTGGGGCATGTTAAAAGACACAACAGCCTAATAAAAGTAATATTGGAATGGAAAATACAAGGTAAAAGAGACAGACCAAGACTAACATGGACGAGTAACATCAAAAGATAAACAAGTCAACCTATGACAATCTGCACCATCAAAGCAAGAGACAGAAGGGAATGGTGCTCCATGGTAGCCAACCTTCGATGCGGAGACGGCAATCAATGATGATGATGAAATTATGTAACTTACTTAAGCTTGCAATTTTACACATCAAGTGCTGGACATTTTATGCGTGGGAATGTCGGTAATATTAAATAGAAACAAACTCCAATAAGCTAATAATAATTACGTCATTAATATTTAGTATCTTAGTCGTCTCGCCAAAAACTACGGTATGATTATTGATAAATGATTTGAACGTGATTAAAAGAGGTAGGCAATTTATGTTGCTAACAAATTTGGGGCAATAAAATGTCTGCCAACATCGGTACATCAATAACTAACTAACGGCTTAAGATTCTCAACAGTACATCAAGTAAAGATGACACGTGTCTTATAGTAGATTCTTTTGTGCCAAGGTCATTGAACCGCAGTTTATCAAGGCTCAACTCCGCCTCCCAGCAGTGAATCTGACAGTATTGCCAAGCAAAATCCAAGAGCGAAAGCAATCTGACACCGATCGTAATCTTTCATTAAAATTTAGAGGTATGCATTACAACCTCATTAAGTAAAAAGTAAAAAGCCCCAGTCACACCAAGTGGCGTATAGGGAATATGGTGTTAGTGACCATAAATTGTACAGACCTTCAACACATGATTTATGGGGTAATATGGTCGGTATTACGCCCGTGCCGCTTTACTTTCCCAGTTCCCATATAAGGCTGACAAACTCATTAAACTTATGTGTTATTCTATTACTTGTATGGTAAACCGATGAGTACTTTATTTATGCTTTTAGCATGTTAAGTGTTATTGTAGTTTGGTAGGTTGGTTGGTTGGTCGGTGGGTTGGTTGGTTGGTTCGTTGGTTCGTCGATCGATCGATTTTTGCCGATTGGTTATTGATCTAGCAGTTTTTAGACTTGTTGTATTTGAAGTCGGCTGCTAATACACGCCTGCAGCAGCCGACGATCTCTATCCAAGGACCTAGAAATGTCAAGTCAAATTGAAAACAAACATTCAGCTAAGAAAACAGTAGGAGCGCTTGCAGGTCTACCTCATCCAGATTTTAAAAAAAAACAAACTGCGGTTGCAATAACTGATTCACATCATGTAATGATCGAACAAGTAATCGAGCGAATCTATAAGGAACTCATTAACCCCCAACGAACGCTGCTGACTATTCAGAAGTTCAAAAACTGTGATGCTCCATTAACACTTTCATATAGTGCAACATTCTTTCACTAATTTGACGTCGACTTTGACAAGTATTAATTAAGAACAAAAGGTTTACTTAAGTTTGAACCTACTGGGGTTAACTACCAGCAGTTTCACATTTTCGACTCATGTTATTAATTATGTTCACGTAGAAAACCCCATTCTGGAGTTAAAGCTGAACAGCAACGTGAGCACACGTGATAACAAACAAAGACTAGGTCCTGAGAAGGAAAATGGAACTTTATGATATCTATTTCCTTAAAACAGCAGATATTTTAATAATACAAAATACAAATATAGGGAGCCGCGATAGCTCAGTGGGTAGTGAACTGGACTACAAAGGACAAGAGGTAGGGTTCGATCCCAAACGACGGCTTTCGGGTTCACCCAGCCTTAAATGGGTACCGGATTTTTCTGTGAAGGTAAAGCGGCACGGGCGTAATACCGACCACATTTACTCCAAAAATCATGTGTCTGTGTAAAATTTATGGTCACTAACACCATATTCTCTATACGCCATTTGGCGTGACGGGGCTCTTTACTTTTACTAAATACAAATATATTAAGATGTCTCAATAAGATATTTTTAAATTATCCAGTATTAAAATGTGCATTTTGTAAACACTCGATGAATACAGGTTACAAAGCTGTAACGAAGTGTACGAAACTGTTAAACTAATTTCTTTCATTAAATCGGGTATTCAAAAATATGACGTAGTGAAGTCGCGTGTTTTCAGACACTAAAGGCGGAAAATGGAAGTTTTATTAATTAATATTCATTATTGATCAAGTCGTCATGGAAACGACGGCCATTTTGGGTTCTAAGTAATGTTAATAATCTTCTTGGCTAAATAAATAATCTTTTGCTAAATACATTTTTAAAAATTCGCTTTTGTGATAATTTTAAATTCATTATTATTTCAAAATTACAATCAAATACAAGATTGTTGTTTTATAGCATAGTAAAGAAGAATTCTTGTCAACGTGTTTTTGTGGTAAATACGTGATGTAGAGCGTTTTGTACTGTAATACATCTTGTACAGCATTGTATTGTTAAAAATATGCTTTGTATAAAATTATAAAAATGTACGTTTTACGATAATAGTAAACTTTATAATTTTATATGATCACGTTTTTTCACTATTTTCCGTCTCAGCAACTGTTTTTTTATTTTTGTTTTTCTTGTCGACTTCCTACCAAAACATTATCTTAAACTATCTGATACCTGTATTATCTCTGTCAGTCTATCTCTTGTTCTCTCGCTTTCTTTTCCCAGTTGTCTCGACATATTCCATCTGTTCCCTTCTCACGATCTACACAGATTATTGTTTCCTCCTGATTCTAATTAAAAGCTTCTTATTTTGTTATTGCCTCTTTTAAAACGTGTTCATTCTCGTTTTAGCTGCCCATGATATTCTCAACATTCATCACTAAAGTAACATTTCTGTGGCGCCAAGTAACATTTCTGTGGTGCCAAGTAACATTTCTGTGGCGCCAAGTAACATTTCTGTGGTGCCAAGTAACATTTCTGTGGTGCCAAGTAACATTTCTGTGGTGCCAAGTAACATTTCTGTGGCGCCAAGTAACATTTATGTGGTGCCAAGTAACATTTCTGTGGCGCCAAGTAACATTTCTGTGGTGCCAAGTAACATTTCTGTGGTGCCAAGTAACATTTCTGTGGTGCCAAGTAACATTTCTGTGGCGCCAAGTAACATTTCTGTGGCGCCTAATGATTTGAAGAAATAATCCCCCCGTTATTGTAGAGAATCTGCAGCTAGTAGTAGCAGATATTGTGAACTTTTCTAACCCCAGGGCAGGATATCAACAAAAAGAGGAATCAAGCTTGAATATATGTTGATAACTTTAACAGCACTTGGGGAATCACTCTTAGAATACACACACACAAATAGCCAAACTACAGATATGTGAATTATGAGTATTTTCCGTGCTGTTGTTTGGATCCGAGACCTGGGGAATAGAACAGAGGGGGAAAAAAACAAGGTTATCGTCTTTTCACTGAAGCCTTTCTGAGAATATTCTCAGTATTTTTTTTTTTAAATCGAAATAAAATTGTTGTCCACGGGAAATCAAAGTTGCGAAACGTACACGATGAAAATAGAGAGGCCATTGAGACCGATAAATCACGTAATTAGATAAGATCCAGAAACATAACAATGCTCAGTAGACTAGAGAGGAAAAGTAAAATAAATGCAGATCTGTGAAAACTTGTTGGAAACTGTTCATGTATGCATGAGGCAGTTCGAGCCAGACTGTAGGCACTGAACGATTGATGTCTGTAGATTGAGCAAGCTTCAGATATTATGTTGATGCCCTACAAAACGCTCTTCAGTGTGAAAGTTAACTTCCTTTTTGTTTATCTGCTGTCTAATTAGAAGAGGGAATAGTAAGAGTACTCATTACGCATTAAAGTTGCTTAAGGTATTACTTAAAATATGATGTTAATGCGTATATGTGAAATATGATGTTAATATGTATATGTGAAATATGATGTTAATGCTTATAAGTGAAATATGATGTCAATGCGTATATGTGAAATATGATGTTAATGCGTATATGTGAAATATGCTGTCAATGCGTATATGTGAAATATGATGTCAATGCTTATATGTGAAATATGATGTCAATGCGTATATGTGAAATATGATGTCAATGCGTATATGTGAAATATGATGTTAATGCGTATATATGAAATATGATGTTAATGTGTATATGTGAAATATGATGTCAATGCGTATATGTGAAATATGATGTTAATGTGTATATGTGAAATATGATATTAATGCTTATAAGTGAAATATTATGTAACTGACCAAAGACACACTTAATGGGTGAAATCTAACACGCACGTTTCCTGTGATTCAACAAATCGTGCAGCTTATTTAACATAATACGTAGAATAACATGTGTATGTGTTTATTGCTCTAAGGCTGATTAATTTCTACCGTAATAGTTCCCTTCCATTGATTCCCCCTACCCGTGTGTTACCGGGCCGCATTATGAGGGAAGTAAAGAATAGTGACACTGTGACCTTCCAGGCATGTCGTAAGAGGCGACAAAGGAGGTTGATTGATGGCTTGACAATCTGTCATTGTCAAAAAGTATTGTTATGCAAACAGAGCCATAGATTTTAGAAGCAGTGAACTCTGCAATATGTGCAATTTTGGCACGCAAGGTTTCTGTTTTTGAGATTGTGGTACTGCCCTATGTGCGGTCTTCGGCTCGAAAGGATAATATATAGATAGATAGTTCCCCACTCAACTAATAAATATCTTCCATTCGATACTTTAATTAATCTCATCAGCTAGAAAATACACATACAAATGTGCATATATATATATGATTGTAGATAAATAAAGCAAGCAAGTGATTTACATAACTGACGTTTTCTAGGGCATCAACATTATATATGAAACTTGTTCAGTCAATGTTCATTAATCAAGATAAGCACACATATAGCATTTATAAAATGTGGGGCCGCGAGTAAAGCTGCAGAAATTAAAAGTAAAATAAACATAAAATGGTATTAAGCAGCTAAACTTGTAGATATGCGAGACAAACTACGACGTTTGGGCAAAAACCTTTTTTCAGATATGAAATAACAGATATTAGCACAAATACAAATATGAAATAACAGATATTAGTACAAATACAGATATGAAATAACAGATATTAGTACAAATACAGATATGAAATAACAGATATTAGTACAAATACAAATATGAAATAACAGATATTAGTACAAATACAGATATGAAATAACAGATATTAGTACAAATACAGATATGAAATAACAGATATTAGTACAAATACAGATATGAAATAACAGATATTAGTACAAATACAAATATGAAATAACAGATATTAGTACAAATACAAATATTAAATCAGAAAGCACAAAGATGTGAGATTTCAAATTAATATTGGACTTCCGTGTTTATATTAATATCTGCAGTTTTGTACCTGACGAAGGTTTTTGCCGAAACGTCTTAATTTGTCTCGTCTCTCTACAAGTTTAGCTGCTTAATACCATTTTATGTCTATTTTACTGTAGTCATCATTGGTTGAGAGTCTACAGTCTGGTAAATATAGCAACAAAAACACTGCAAGTAAATTACAGTGATTATAACTGACAGAACAGTAATACATATTGTTTATTGATCGGATAGCATGTCTTCTATCTATCTATCTATCTATCTATCTATCTATCTATCTATCTATCTATCTATCTATCTATCTATCTATCTATCTATCTATCTATCTATCTATCTATCTATCTATCTATCTATCTATCTATCTATCTATCTATCTATCTATCTATCTATCTATCTATCTATCTATCTATCTATCTATCTATCTATCTATCTATCTATCTATACGTCTGTCTATCTATCTATCTATCTATCTATCTATCTATCTATCTATCTATCTATCTATCTATCTATCTATCTATCTATAAGTCTGTCTGTCTGTCTCTCTCAATCTCGGCAAAAAGATGGTGCATGCGGTTGTTGCCTGTCGCCTTCTTTATAGTGTTTCTCTAGTCGGCCTCTTCTCTTTCTACAGAACATAGACCACGACACATCTATTTATTTTCTCTACGCTGAAAGGCAACAGAGATGGCGTAAAGTATATATATATGGCCCTTTTCGTCTTGTCAGACGGTCTAGTGGAGGCTATTGCGTATTTTTTTGAGGTATTGTTTTTGCCGAACAGCTTCTCTCGTGGCTAATTCTACCAATGTTTGACAAACACACGCGGTCACATAATGAACAGGTCAGGCTCGCTGGTCCGCAGCGTTTACCATCCTTTTTCATGAGTCTCTTCTCTTCTAAGTCCTGTCTTAGAACAGTCTCAAATGTTGTTATACCGTTCCTTATACGTGCTCTCCATGATGTGCGATCACTTGCCAGATGTTGCCAGTCGTTTTCGCAGATGGCGAAGTCTTTCAGAGATGATTTGCAGATATCTCTATATCGTAGTTTAGGTCTGCCGATTTGTCGTTTTCCGTGTTTGTAACGGCGTAAAGTAACGTTACATAAATTAAATCTTGCATCAGTTTTCCTCCACTTTCTCTCTCTCTCTCTCTCTCTCTCTCTCTCTCTCTCTCATAATTTATGTGTGTGTATATATATATATATATATATATATATATATATATATATATATATATATATATATATATGTAAAATTATCATTGCTTCCTTCTGATACTAGTAATAAGTTTTATCTTTGTTGTCGCCTCTGATAGGACATCCTCATATGTAATAAACAGTTTGGGCCATTAAAAAAAAATATTAGGAGATTACGAAACAATTTAAAAATAATAAACGAAAGTACAATTTTTTTTATTAATTTAGAGCAATCTAAATTAAATTATCCAGATTGAAATTGAAATTAAAATATTTTTTTCGACGTAAAACCGAGAATCTTGCGGGTTTTGATTTTGTTTCTCTAAGACCTCTAGAAGACTTGCACTGTTTTATGTATTCATTTTAAAACCACATCGGTTCCAAAACAAATAAGTGATTAAAGATGTCTGTTGTTTCGGTTCTTTAAGTCTAAAAGCAATAATAGAATATGTTTTCACGATGTGTTTCGATCAAAAACATCATCATCTAGTTGCGTGTACTGTACAAAGTCTGCTGAAGAGAACGACTGGAATATATAGTAACAACTGGGAAAATTGAAGGACGAAGAGACAGAGGAAAGCAAAGAGAAAAAATACCAGACAGCTTAAAAGAATGGCTTGGCAGAAGGTCAACAACAGAAATGATAAATAATTGTCGTGGTCGAAAATTGTGGAGAGACGTGATCACCTACGCCAGCAGGCCTGGTACGTGATTATCATGACAATTTTTTGTTTCGAATGAACCAATTTTCGTTATGGGTATTATATTTTGCAGTCGGAAAGATATACGCCCACACTAGTTTGTACTTGTACTGCCAGATTTGTATTAAACCTTATGTTTTTATTGTATTTTGTTTTGTACTGCTATCGGTAGTTTTCAATTGATTTCTTTCTTGCAATCTCCGTTGTTCATTACTACAGATCCTAGACATTCATAACTTGCTACAGTCTCAAGTTAATCATTGTCAATGATATTTTTTTGTCTTCGTGCCTTTTGCTTTGTCAATGGACATTGATTTAGCTTTCTCTGTATTTAAATAAACATATTGATCTTCAATGTGTATTTCATATTTGTTGAAGGTGTAGGAAAATGCGAGTAACTTCTCTATCAGTGAAAAATATGGGAGGATCTGGCTGCAGATCATAGCACATGGAGAACAAAACTTTTGGCACAGCAACATTCAAGGCAGCGCTGATAACATATTCAGAAGACTAAAGACGCAGTAGAAAGAAGTTTATTCTGTGATCGAAATCTCCGTCCAAAATTGGCATATTCAGCCACGAGCGAAGCTGTTCAGCAGAACAGCAGTCAGCATTAGCCTCTTATATTTTACCAAACTACTGACATCATGATTGCTTGCTATCAACCGTTTGTCAACAGGACCTCAAGGGTCATATACATATATAACGTGTAGGAAAAGATGTACAATTAGTCTCTATCTCTACTCCTCTCTCTCTCTCTCTCTCTCTCTCTCTCTTCTCTCTCTCTCTCTCGTATTATAAATATACGAGCAACTGCACATTTAATCACGAGTACAAACATGACAGAAATAATAATTTACTATTATTTTAAAAAGTAATTAATGCTGCAGAAATAAGAGAAATATGAAAGCACCTAACGATTTATTTTATAATCAGGAAGAGAAGGTGGACATTTGTCGGGCACTGAGGCAAAGACAATAGGCACCGACTTCCTTACAGATATTTACTACAGAATGTATGGGTACCCGTCTGTCTTCCTAAACGATCTCTACTCAGATGGCTTGCTTGGTTCGACTGTTGCCAGAGTCGCCGGGAAGGAGACACCGCTGATTCGAATGAATCTGCGATTCATGATGTGTATGAGTGACAAGTCTCAATCCATTACGTTTTTGGTCAGAATTTCTACTTCTAAAGATTTGTTACATGCTGAACCTAAACATGGGAACTAGTTTCATTGCCTTCGATGGGAGGAGGTGCTCGTTTCAACAATCCAAAGTGAGAACTAACTACAAGGTACATGAGCGACCACCTCTCCGTGATTCATATATAGGTCTTTTATGAGCGGTATGATGTCGCAAACTCTCTCTCCCCTTCTCCCTAATTGTTGCCACCTCATGTTCCAGCGTGGAACTTGAAGGAGTTCTAACCATGGAAATGGGTTCATTTGCTATATATTTAAGCAACATTGTCGATAAATAAATGTGGTCAAAGAGAGACATTAAGCAGAGAGACAAAACAGGAATAGCTGTCATCCAACCTAATACAATTTCGACAGCAAAAAATAATAACACGCAAACACAAAAGCACGCACCAAGATAAGACTATTTAATATAAATGTAAAAACATTCTCTTATATAGAGACACTGATGTTAAATGATACAACTAAACAAAGTTTACGAACATTTGTAACTTGAACTGCTAAAGGGTTAAGGAAAATTCTGATCATCAGATGGTATAATAAGAGCAGAAAAGAAGATATTTGGAAAGAACAAGACATGGGTAATCATGAGACAGACTATGAGAAGGAAATGGAGATGGATTAGACACTTACTAAGAAAACAGTGAAACAGACACTTTTCTTCCAAATTGTTGATTACTATTTTCAAAACTCAGAGATTTACAGGAAATGCGAAAACACATCCTGACTTCGGTATCAAGGATATAAAAAAAGGAAGTTTTAAATGTGACACATGATATCGTGTGACTCTATGAGTACTAAGAAAAGTAAAAATACACAAAGGAAGATTTCCTGTTTATCGAGTCAATAAAACACCAGTGTTCATTGAATATAAATGGTTCAATCATTTATAAGATGCTAGTAAACAATTGGGGAATAACCAAACAAGAGGTCGGAGGATGTAATCGTAAAATATCCGTCACACAAGATATATTAATATATAATTGTGAAATATACGTTACATAAGATATCTAAAGATGTAATTGTGAATTATAAGCCACACAAGATATCTAAGGGAGCCGCGATAGCTCAGTGGTTTGTGAACTGGACTACAAAGGACACGGGATAGGATTCGATCCCAACCGACGGCTTCCGGGTTCACCCAGCCTTAAATGGGTACCGGATTTTTTCTGGGAAAGTAAAGCAGCACGGGCGTAATACCGACCACATTGCCCCAAAAATCGTGTGCTGTGGGTCTGTAAAATATAGGGTCACTAACACCATATTCCCTATACGCCACTTGGCGTGACGGGGGCACTTTACTTTTTTTACTTACAAGATATCTAAAGATGTAATCGTGAATCAAACTGTAAACATGGTTCTCAGTGAGGACAGGGGAAACCTTACACATCATTTTATACAAGCTGAAATATACAACGTGCAGGCGGAAAGCGTTCAACAATAACCTCACTCACGAGATGCTAAAATAGGATGTTACAAAATATATCACGGATCCTCAAACATGACAGATAAACCTAACCCATGCTGTGTTTTTGAATAAAAATATATTTAAAAAGAGCAAGCAAAATGATAGAAAAACGTCGAACATATGACGTTGAGCTTGAAACGTCTAATAACATGAGATATATGAAAAACGTCAAACAAAAATAAAACAGCATGTTTGGGAAACATTGTTTTTAAATCATCATTGGAAATACTAGACAATCGTCAATCAAGCATAACAACTTGATGAATATCAACTAATGTAACAACTTGAAGAATGTCAATCAATGTGACTTGATCAATGTCAATCAATGTAACAACTTGATCAAGTCAATCAATGTAACAACGTGATGAATGTCAATCAATGTGACTTGATCAATGTCAATCAATGTAACAACTTGATCAAGTCAATCAATGTAACAACGTGATGAATGTCAATCAAACATAACTTGGTAGAATTCAATCAATGTAACAACTTGATATGCGTCAACGAAACATCATCATGTGCAATACCGGTTGGTGTAGGCGATCATGTCCTTCCACAATCTTCTATCTACAGTGCATCGTATCAGTTCTGTTGTTGACTGCTTTCCGTGCCATGACACCAAGCTATCTAGTATTTTCTCTCTTTGTCGTCCATGATCTCTCTTTCCTTTTATTTTGCCACTTATAACCAAGTATTCCAACTTTCCTCTTCTTATGATGTGCCCGAAAAATGTTGATTGTATCATATGTTTTTTAGGAGTTCCCCTTTTGTGTTGGCCTCTTTGAGAATTTCCTCATTGGTCTTTTTAGCTGTCCAGGGAACTTTCAACATTCTTCTGAGAAATCCCATCTCTATGGCCTCTAATTGTCTTTTCATTTATTTGTCTATACTGCCCAAGATTCGCTTCCATAGGTCAGAATTGGTTCTATATAGCACCGATGAACTCTCTTTCTCACTTCTATGGAGATAGATCTGTTACATTAAATGTTTTTCATTTTCTGAAATGATATTTTGGCCTGTGTTATTCAGCTTTTTATTTCTGTGGTGCATCTTCCATCTGATGTTATTATTGTGCCCAAGTATTTGACGCGTTGCACTTGTTTCAGATTTGTCCTGTTTATCTTTCTTTATGCTGCATGATGGTGATGATTGTTTCTTCGATATGACCATTACTTCTGTTTTCTTACTATTCAGATTGATACCTTTTTGTTGCTTTTTTTACTATTGTGTCTATCATTTCTTGTAGTTCATTCTCTATCTCTGGTATTAAAACTGTGTCATCTGCATATCGCAAAAAAATTATGTTGTGACCGTTTACTTCAAATCCTTTTGTGTCTACTATTGATCTCATAATATTTTCGCTGTAAAGTGAAAACAAATCCGGCGACAGAACACAGCCTTGTCTGACTCCTTGTTTTTTATATTGGGATTGTCCTGTTTGTTTGCTAATTCGTTTAGTTGCTGTTTGTTGCCAATACATGTGCCGATTCGCAGATCCTTGCCATCAATGTTTAATTTCTCCAGCATACTTATTATTCAAATAATTCAACGAAACATAATAAATTGAAACACGTCAATAAAACATAACAACTTGATGAGTGTCAATCAAACATAGCAGCTTGATGAGTGTCAATCAAACATAACAACTTGATGAGTGTCAATAAAACATAACAACTTGATGAGTGTCAATCAAACATAACAACTTGATGAGTGTCAATAAAACATAACAACTTGATGAGTGTCAATCAAACATAGACGCTTGATGAGTGTCAATCAAACATAACAACTTGATGAGTGTCAATAAAACATAACAACTTGATGAGTGTCAATCAAACATAACAACTTGATGAGTGTCAATCAAACATAACAACTTGATGAGTTTCAATCAAACATAACAACTTGATGAGTGTCAATCAAACATAACAACTTGATGAGTGTCAATCAAACATAACAACTTGATGAGTGTCAATCAAACATAACAACTTGATGAGTTTCAATCAAACATAGCAGCTTGATGAGTGTCAATCAAACATAACAACTTGATGAGTGTCAATCAAACATAACAACTTGATGAGTGTCAATCAAACATAACAACTTGATGAGTGTCAATCAAACATAACAACTTGATGAGTGTCAATCAAACATAACAACTTGATGAGTGTCAATCAAACATAACAACTTGATGAGTGTCAATCAAACATAGCAGCTTGATGAGTGTCAATCAAACATAGCAGCTTGATAAACGTCTATCAAACATAACAACTTAATAAATGTCAATCAACGTAACAGCTTGAAAAACGTCAGTCGAGTATAACAACTTGAAAAACGTCAGTCGAGTATAACAACTTGAAAAACGTCAATCAAGATAACAACAACTGTGCTTGTAAATAAGCGTCGTATAAATGACAAACCTGTAACTATTAAGAAAGGAGAAATACAAAAGACTCAAAGTGAAGAAAATATCCAACAAACTTGTACATGAGACACTTGAACGTTACCGTCACGCAAGTTGGTGCTGAAGGCAGATTGTGGAGAAGACGGGGAGAAATTACCCACCACTCATTTCCAGACACGTCGATATTGTCGACCCCAATGGATTAATCTCAGAGCTGGCACTCCCATTACTCAAAGCAAATCCCCCCTCGACCATATCTAGAGCTCGGCAAGTTGTGTTTGAATCGAAGATAACGTGTAAAAAGAGATTGAAGGAAGGAGAAAGAATTGCATGGCCATTTCCTTCATTGGCCACACGGATTGTGTGTGTATTTAGAATAAGGTCGCTAGGAACTGACATCCATAGACGGTTTTATCAAAGTAATACTTTTTATTAGTTTGGCTTAAAATATATTTCACATGATTTTCCTATCAAAAGCTAAGGCTGAACTGGTATATGCATATTTTAATTATCCTCGCCGGTAAAATTAGTAAAAGTACCCCCGTCACGTCAAGTGGCGTATAGGGAAATATGGTGTTAGTGACCCTATATTTTACAGACCTTCAGCACATGATTTTTGGGGTAATGTGGTCAGCATTACGCCCGTGCTGGTTTACTTTCCCAGAAAAAAATCCGTACCCATTTAAGGCTGGGTGAACCCGGAGCCGTCGGTTGGGATCGAACCCTACCCCTTGTCCGTGGTAGTCCAGTTCACTAACCACTGAGCTATCGCGGCTCCCATCCTCGCCGGTGTTATGAGATTTTATTTTTTTTAAACTGGCTTATAAACACCATTCTATAGGGAAGATGACAATAATATGGCCACGTGAAAATAAACAGCGGGTTGGAAAGAACAATGAATCATTTTAGGGGAAGAGTTATGGTTACAAGACTTCGACAAAATGTACAAATAATCAACCAAAACGAAGATCAATAGACAGCACTAGCAGGATGAACACCTACTCCTCGACACAGCGCCTTGGCACGAGAAACCTGCGCTAGAGCACACAGCCAACTAAGCAACTTATAATATTCATTTATATTTGTTTTTCTGCAAAAACAATTGAAGCATGGTTTCTGGGTGTCAACAGTGGCAGACCAAGAAGACGATGGTTTCAAAACATCAAGGAGACATTGAACATGACAACAGAAGTGGGAGATCTGGCTAGAGATAGAGATTCTTTCGCAAGGTCTGTGGTGAATGCAACGTTCTGCAAATGACCAGCGACTTAAGAATGATGTGGGTGCTATAAGATTTACGCACGTTGCTGTTGTTACCATTGTATTTTGACCAGAGATCGAAGCGCTCCTTGATTTCGTTCAAGTGAAATTGTGAAAAGCAAGAACTTCTTTTAAGTGTTATGTCAGGATCATCATCTACACTCCGGGCACATTAATATGCGATTCGATCTTCTAGAAATACTGAGAACTTCCGTGAAGAAACATTCGCCGTATGTCTTTTGGCGTGTGCTGAGACTGCTACGATGGGGACTACAGTTACCTTTCTTTGTTTGGGAGATGTGTTAGTAATTCGGATGATTCCACTGGCACGGGCGGTTGAGCAATTATGGATTTTAATTCGTTTGCAGTGATACCGAGGCCTTCCATAACCAATAACCAATAACCCAAGAGCACGAGCTACGTTGCACGGCCTGTGACCTATTTATTTTAAATATGGTAGTATGAACTCGTTTCAGCGTTTCTTTTTCCGTTTTTTTTATTTTTTATTTGCTTTCATTAAACAATTTCGAATGAGATAGACGAAGTAAAATACTAAGCAACCATTATTCTGATCTTCTCTTCAAATAACCTAAATGCTATTTCCAAATATTATTATTTCGAATGGTCTCATAGCTATATCTGTATGTGTCTGTTTGTCATCAATCTTTGTATAACGGCTGTAGGTGTTTCTATCTTCTATTTGTTGTCTGTCTACTATCCACTAGTCTAAAAATATGTCTAATTGTTGATTTGTCCTTATTTGTATATATGTATATTCATGTTTCTACTTTCCTAATTATCAAGTCGCTCCAACTTTCAGATTCCACTAAAAAATAGTATTACTTTCCAAAAGAGATAAATGAAAACTGAAAAATACAAGAAAACAGTGTCACTTCCCATTGAAAAATACAAGAAAACAGTGTCACTTCCCATTGAAAAATACAAGAAAACAGTATCACTTCCATAAGAAAAGATACAGTGTCACTTTGGAAAAGAAAGACGAGAAAACAGTATCACTTCCAAAGATTTAACCTTTCTGTTTTCTCATTGTTATCAATTATTTCATCCTCCGGAACATAACAATAACTTCCAATAACTTTTTTCTTCCGAGCCGGTTAAGAGGATTCCGAGTGTCTTTGTGCCTGGACGTCCAATTACAAACAATTTCTCTCGGCCGGGCTCCGACCACAGGCGTTGTGACTGTTGTTGATAATTGTTTGACGTGTCTTAAGTACCGCCAATCTTCTCAGACTTAGGCAGTCAGTGTCGATAGCAAGGCCGGTGTAAACCCGTAATCCAACCCAGAGCGTTGTCGTCCAGGGTGTAAATCTGGCGTTTTCTTTGAAAAGAGAATAGAAATGGTTGCCCTATGGTCTTGTTTAACAAGGAACCGAGGGTCCAACACGTGGGTGATTCGCCGGCCTCGTGGTTTAGAGGCACAGCGTGAGACTAACAAAACTCGTGAGTTTGAGTGTCTCCGTTTTATTCACTTTAATAGGACCAATCTATCTTTAAAGTAACAACAACAAAATGCTGAAAATGTTACTTAAAAAATATATGATTGATATAATTATTATATTGTTAAAATGTTCTATCTATTTTCTCTATAGGCATACACACACTCTGGTTCAAGTGAGATATGTTCTCAACTTCAAAATCACCATCATCATCGAGTGCCATCTCCGCATCGAAGGTTAGCTACCATGGAGCGCCATTCTGCTCTGTCTCTTGCTTTGATGGTGCAGGTTGTCATAGGCTGGTTTGTCCATCCTTTGATGTTACTCGTCCATGTTAGTCTTGGTCTGCTTCTGCCTCTTTTACCTTGTATTTTCCCCTCCAGGATTACTTCTAGTAGGCTGTTGTGTCTTTTAACATGGCCCAAAAATCGCATTTTTCTTGCTTGAATTGTGTTTAGTAGTTCTCTTTTCATTGTTAGTTGTTTTAAGACTGCATCGTTCAACTTCAAAATCCCTTGTTCTAAGTCAACAGTTAAGTGGGTGTGGATGAGTTGTGTCGTTAGTTTAAGGCAAAGTCACGACATCTGCGCCTTTCGAACCGAAACATTCGTTTTCAGCATAGCAAAATAGTTTATTCTGGAGACACTGAAAACAAACGAAAATTATGTATCTTTATAATTTAAAAAAGAGCAAGAATAGATAAAGTTGTCTTGACATTGCAATATCAATCTGAGTCCCCCTTAGTTGAAACAATTGGTAGGCCAGCATATATTAACTGTTCAAGTTATCCAATAACAACAGAAGAAATGGTTGGTAGGCCAGCATATATTAACTATGCAAGTTATCCAATAACAACAGAAGAAATGGTTGGTAGGCCAGCATATATTAACTATGCAAGTTATCCAATAACAACAGAAGAAATGGTTGGTAGGCCAGCATATATTAACTATGCAAGTTATCCAATAACAACAGAAGAAACGGTTGGTAGGCCGGCATATATTAACTATGCAAGTTATCCAATAACAACAGAAGAAATGGTTGGTAGGCCAGCATATATTAACTGTTCAAGTTATCCAATAACAACAGAAGAAACGGTTGGTAGGCCAGCATATATTAACTGTTCAAGTTATCCAATAACAACAGAAGAAATGGTTGGTAGGCCGGCATATATTAACTGTTCAAGTTATCCAATAACAACAGAAGAAACGGTTGGTAGGCCAGCGTATATTAACTGTTCAAGTTATCCAATAACAACAGAAGAAATGGTTGGTAGGCCGGCATATATTAACTGTTCAAGTTATCCAATAACAACAGAAGAAATGGTTGGTAGGCCGGCATATATTAACTGTTCAAGTTATCCAATAACAACAGAAGAAACGGTTGGTAGGCCGGCATATATTAACTGTTCAAGTTATCCAATAACAACAGATGAAACGGTTGGTAGGCCGGCATATATTAGCTGTTCAAGTTATCCAATAACAACAGAAGAAATAGTTGGTAGGCCGGAATATATTAACTATGCAAGTTATCCAATAACAACAGAAGAAATGGTTGGTAGGCCGGCATATATTAACTGTTCAAGTTATCCAATAACAACAGAAGAAATGGTTGGTAGGCCGGCATATATTAACTGTTCAAGTTATCCAATAACAACAGAAGAAACGGTTGGTAGGCCAGCATATATTAACTGTTCAAGTTATCCAATAACAACAGAAGAAACGGTTGGTAGGTCGGCATATATTAACTGTTCAAGTTATTCAATAACAACAGAAGAAATGGTTGGTAGGCCAGCATATATTAACTGTTCAAGTTATCCAATAACAACAGAAGAAACGGTTGGTAGGTCGGCATATATTAACTGTTCAAGTTATCCAATAACAACAGAAGAAACGGTTGGTAGGCCAGCATATATTAACTGTTCAAGTTATTCAATAACAACAGAAGAAATGGTTGGTAGGCCAGCATATATTAACTGTTCAAGTTATCCAATAACAACAGAAGAAACGGTTGGTAGGTCGGCATATATTAACTGTTCAAGTTATCCAATAACAACAGAAGAAACGGTTGGTAGGCCAGCATATATTAACTGTTCAAGTTATCCAATAACAACAGAAGAAACGGTTGACGGTATTATATAAAGAGCTTACCCGGCAATACAAATCCCATGGGTGTATACAAGATGAAGGAAAACTCTAAGCAAGTGTTGCAAGTCAAACCTTTCAAAAATGGTCGTTGGTTATGGTTTATGAAAGAGAAGATAGTAAGAGTACAAATTGATCCTACCTGCAAGAACACACCATACAGAAGTACCTATCTGAAGAGAGAGAGAGAGAGAAAGAGATATATACCAGACAACTTAAATTAATTTATTCTTTCATTTTCCTCTCGGGCCACAGAAATCAGAGTTCACAACGATTGACGAATTGCTACTAGTTCTTGTAGTTCCTGGTTACTTTCTTAGACGATGGTTCAGCCTTCCCTAGTAATTGTTCAGCATACGATTCTCCCGGTCTACCTCGTTTACCTTTACCCTATAGTTCCCACATGAATGCCCTTACGGGAAAGTCCTTCTGATCACATGACCAATGTATTTCGAGTGCCGTCTTCTTATAAAACCCGACACGTGCTCTTGATTCCGTCTCTTATCTGTTCATTTGAAATGTATTCTTTTCCAGCGTGTGTTTGAGATCTTTCGAGTACCATTGTTTTAAAAATCATTTAATTTTCTATCTAAAGACCAGTCAGTGGGAAGGTGAAATCAACAGCAGAAATTATAATCAACTGCAGAGAGTTCTGGAAAGACGTGATCATCTGCGCCACCAGGAATGGTGTTTAGCGATATGTGTGTGTGTGTGTGTTGTATATATATATATATATATATATATATATATATAGTTCTTTAATGTTGTGTGGAACCAGTCCTGACATGGATTAAATCCTGAATAATTATACAATAGAAAAGAAAGCGCTTAGATGCCACAGAAATGTGGTTCCACAGAAGAATGTTAAGAATACTACACAAAGCTAATAGAAGCAATGAGGAAAAATAAAAAAAATTAAAAATGGTATGTAAGAGGCTTTACGTGACAAGTGGACGACACAGACTAAACAACGTTTCGGCTCAATAGGCCTTCATCAGGAACAAACAAAAAACACACACAAAACTAATAACGAAACAACCAAAACAAAAACAATCGAAATGTGTTAAAGAAAACACAATAAATAAAACTATCCTGTCAAATCCAAAATGAAATCGTAACCAAGTGCGGCTGTCGTGAACGTCGAGAAACGTGCAAAAAAGTGCGTAAATGTACACAGAATAGTGTAGAAGCAATGAGGACGTTCTCTAGAAAAGACTAAATTAAAAAATGTAAAAAGAGATAAAATTCCAACATCAGGAGGAAACAATCATCATTGTCTGGCCATGCAGTGAGAAGGGAGCAACTAAAGTATCTAGTGACAGCTGGGGAAGAAAATGATCGAAGAAGAAAACAGAGAGAAAAGATACAAGACAAACAAGTAAGATAATAATTTTGATAGAATAAAAGAACTGATAAAGAGTTATAGCGATGGAAAGGTCTAGAGACACATGTTCACCTAACTTCATAAATATACGAATACATAAATACACACGCATACATACACATACGTACATTTGCATACAATTTCATGGGCGATGAAGTGGGCAGCGAATCGCTGTAGACCAGTGGCTGTAGAGTAGTGGGTATAGAGTAGTGACTGTAGAGTGGTGGGTATGGAGTGGTAGCTGTAGAGTAGTGGGTATAGAGTGGTAGCTGTAGAGTGGTGGGTATAGAGTGGTAGCTGTAGAGTGGTGGGTATAGATTAGTAACTGTAGAGTAGTGGGGATAGAGTAGTGACTGTAGAGTAGTGGGTATAGAGTAGTGAATGTAGAGTAGTGGGTATAGAGTGGTAGATGTAGAGTAGTGACTGTAGAGTAGTGGGTATAGAGTGGTAGCTGTAGAGTAGTGACTGTAGAGTAGTGGGTATAGAGTAGTGACTGTAGAGTGGTGGGTATAGAGTAGTGGGTATAGAGTGGTAGATGTAGAGTAGTGACTGTAGAGTAGTGGGTATAGAGTGGTGGGTATAGAGTAGTGACTGTAGAGTAGTGGGTATAGAGTAGTGACTGTAGAGTGGTGGGTATATAGTAGTAACTGTAGAGTGGTGGGTATAGAGTAGTAACTGTAGAGTAATGGGTATAGAGTAGTAACTGTAGAGTAGTGGGTATAGAGTAGTGACTGTAGAGTGGTGGGTATAGAATAGTAACTGTAGAGTAGTGGGTATAGAGTAGTAACGGTAGAGTAGTGGATATAGAGTGGTAGCTGTAGAGTAGTGACTGTAGTGTAGTGACTGTAGAGTGGTGGCTGTAGAGTAGTGACTGTAGAGTGGTGGGTATAGAGTGGTAGCTGTAGAGTAGTAACTGTAGAGTAGGGGATATAGAGTAGTGACTGTAGAGTGGTGGGTATAGAGTAGTAACGGTAGAGTAGTGGATATAGAGTAGTGACTGTAGAGTAGTGGGTGTAGAGTAGTGACTGTAGAGTGGTGGCTATATAGTAGTACTGTAGAGTGGTGGTATAGAGTAGTGACTGTAGAGTAATGGGTATAGAGTAGTAACTGTAGAGTAGTGACTGTAGAGTAGTGACTGTAGAGTGGTGGGTATAGAATAGTAACTGTAGAGTAGTGGGTATAGAGTAGTAACGGTAGAGTAGTGGATATAGAGTGGTAGCTGTAGAGTAGTGACTGTAGTGTAGTGACTGTAGAGTGGTGGCTGTAGAGTAGTGACTGTAGAGTGGTGGGTATAGAGTGGTAGCTGTAGAGTAGTAACTGTAGAGTAGGGGATATAGAGTAGTGACTGTAGAGTGGTGGGTAGAGTAGTAACTGTAGAGTAGTGGATGTAGAGTGGTAGCTGTAGAGTAGTGACTGTAGTGTAGTGACTGTAGAGTGGTGGCTGTAGAGTAGTGACTGTAGAGTGGTGGTGTAGAGTAGTGACTGTAGAGTGGTGGGTATAGAGTAGTAGCTGTAGAGTAGTGAGTATAGAGTAGTAGCTGTAGAGTAGTGACTGTAGTGTAGTGACTGTAGAGTGGTGGCTGTAGAGTAGTGACTGTAGAGTAGTGACTGTAGAGTGGTGGCTGCAGAGTAGTGACTGTAGAGTGGTAGGTATAGAGTAGTGACTGTAGAGTAGTGGGTATAGAGTAGTGACTGTAGAGTAGTGGGTATAGAGTAGTAACTGTAGAGTAGTGGGTATAGAGTGGTAGCTGTAGAGTAGTGACTGTAGTGTAGTGCTGTAGAGTGGTGGCTGTAGAGTAGTGACTGTAGAGTAGTGACTGTAGTGTAGTGACTGTAGTGTAGTGACTGTAGAGTGGTGGCTGTAGAGTAGTGTCTGTAGAGTAGTGACTGTAGTGTAGTGACTGTAGTGTAGTGACTGTAGAGTAGTGTCTGTAGTGTAGTGACTGTAGAGTAATGACTGTAGTGTAATAACTGTAGTATAGTAACTGTAGAGTAGTGGCTGTAGTGTGGTGGTTGTAGTGTGGTGGTTGTAGTGTAGTGACTGTAGTGTAGTGACTGTAGTGTAGTGACTGTAAAGTAGTGACTGTAGAGTAGTGACTGTAGTGTAGTGAATGTAGTGTGGTGATTGTAGTGTAGTGACTGTAGTGTAGTGACTGTAGTGTAGTGACTGTAGAGTAGTGGCTGTAAAGTAGTGACTGTAGAATAGTGACTGTAGTGTAGTGACTGTAGTGTAGTGACTGTAGTGTAGTGTGGTGACTGTAGTGTAGTGACTGTAGTGTGGTGGTTGTGGTGTGGTGGTTGTAGTGTGGTGGTTGTAGTGTAGTGACTGTAGTGTAGTGACTGTAGTTTAGTGACTGTAGTGTGGTGACTGTAGTATTGAATTGATTTTGTAAGAAGGGATCAGGTTTTACGTTTATCCAGCTCTAAATGTTTACCGTATTTTGTTTTCCTTGAAAGAAATACAGCCCTGGCGTAATGGTGACAGCATTACTTAAAAATGTGCCAGCGGAAAAAAAATGGCATTAGCCACATATTCCGTAATTGATATCAGGGTTGGTCTATTTCAAAAACGTTAGCTTCATCACAATAGCAAACGACTTCACGAATAATGAATCTAGCCCCCGGCTATGTCTATACCGCGCAGTAAAACGACTGGCATAAATGATCTCGCCAACGATGTCAACCATACATGTTTACATGTGATTACATTTGCACACATCATGGTGACGATCAAGTAGTTTGCCTTCTGTCTAAGTTCATCATCAACCCTCTCTATAACTTGTTATTTCTTCCGTTTATTATATTTTGCTTTTGACTTCTTGTCATTCCACTCACTTAAATTATCTGTTACCTTTAACTTTTTCAGTTTGTTTTAATTTTTACTGTTTTCCGAAAAAGGGGGGATGGGGAGTGGTCCTGGGTTATATTCCCGCCACAGGCGGGTGAAAATGAAAAATAAAAAGAAATCGAATCTGTGGTGTTTTGTGGCTTTATCCTTTTGGTCTCTGGGTAGTGAGATCCGATGTCTTACCCTCTCTGGGTAGTGAGATCCGATGTCTTGCCCTCACTGGGTAGTGAGATCCGATGTCTAGCCCTCTCTGGGTAGTGAGATCCGATGTCTTGCCCTCTCTGGGTAGTGAGATCCGATGTCTAGCCCTCTCTGGGTAGTGAGATCCGATGTCTTGCCCTCTCTGGTTAGTGAGATCCGATGTCTAGCCCTCTCTGGGTAGTGAGATCCGATGTCTTGCCCTCTCTGGGTAGTGAGATCCGATGTCTTACCCTCTCTGGGTAGTGAGATCCGATGTCTTACCCTCTCTGGGTAGTGAGATCCGATGTCTTGCCCTCACTGGGTAGTGAGATCCGATGTCTTTCCCTCTCTGGGTAGTGAGATCCGATGTCTTGCCTTCTGTATTCCTTTAGTCATTGGGTGAACGCAAGTAAGCAAGCCAATAGCTGAATCCTCTCTTCTAATTGGTAGTCTTAGAATTTCTGTACATTTTCTTGTTTTCTTGTTCTATGTCTACATGAAGACCTAGCACCGGCGTTTTCTTTTGTACATTTTGAGCACATGGCCTCCAACACCTAATATATATATATATATATATACAGCTTGATTTGAACAGTTGCATTTTGTTTGCCTGTCGAGTATTTTTGATTTATAACGACATGAAAATGTATTAATTACACTGTATACACATCCACTAATACATCAATAAATACATATATGTGATATTTAACCACTATATATTCTTCGATTTTCCCGACAGCAACAAATGAGTACGAATCATGGAATATCTCGAAAATATATTTTTTTAATGGCAAAAAATGATTTGTTCGAAACATATTACTGCAGAAAAATCCTTAAAATACCTTGAATATTGAAAAAGAGAAATCTGCGTATACAAAAAAAAAAAAAAATGAAGATACATTAAAAACCCAAAATATTGAAAATGACTGACATACACAGCATCGTTCGTACAGGGGAAATTAACAAAGCACGAGATCTCCAGATCATCATACCTAAGAGGTCTTCTGGGGTACTAACATCGTCTCCTTTACATCTGATACCCAGAGTCGGTTTGTTCTGGAGAACCGACTCATATGTATGACCGTTATTGGACTCTCCATCTGAAAGGGTTAAACTCTTTTCAGGAGATAAATAATAATAAATTAATATTATTATGGAGGGAAACTTCCGAGGCGATAGATCAGAGATTCATTTCATGGGAAGAGGTATGTTTACAGTATTCTAAAAAAAATAAAATCACAAATTAATCATCCAAAAAAAAAATTGATGGTCCGAAGCAGAATCAAACCCGTACATCTCGGCACAGCGCCATGCCACGGGAACCAAACGCTAGAGGACACGGAAAAACTCAGCTATCTAAAAAGATAGCTATCATTGGCGATGTCTTTCACGCATGTGTTCTCGTGACTATAGCATAGGGTTGCGAACACAACTCGGGAATACATTATATATCTGTATTTCTGATTAAGACAAGTATCTCCCGGATAGGGTAGGGCTGAATACATGCGTTGCAGACAAACATTTATAGGATGAAACAGCACGAATAGTAGTTTCCAGTGGTTTAGACTGGAGACGAATAATAATAAATGAATATTACTATGGAAGGAAACTTCGAGGCGATAGATCAGCGAATCATTTCAGGGGAAGAGGTATGTTTACAACACTCGGGGAAAAAATCACCAATTCAACTCTTTTCACTCTTTTATTTAATCACTGGTCTCCTCTTCCATTCAACATTTTTACCTCACCTGCTCTTCTCCCCCTTACTACCTCTGCTCTTTTATTCTCATTCATCAAACCTTCTTTTATTCTACCCTATGGGACATCTCCTTTCATGTAACCCTATGGGACATCTCCTTTCATGTAACCCTATGGGACACCTCCTTTCATCCCACTCTATGGGACACTTCCTTTCACCCCACCCTATGGGACACTTGCTTTCATCCCACTCTATGGGACACCTCCTTCCATCCCACTCTATGGGACACATCCTTTCATCCCACTCTATAGGACACTTGCTTTCATCCCACCCTATGGGACACTTCCTTTCATCCCACTCTATGGGACACTTCCTTTCATCCCATTCTATGGGACACTTCCATTCATCCCACCCTATGGCTCACTTACTTTTATCCCACCCTATCGGACACTTCCTTTCATCCCTCCCTACGGGACACCCCCATTCACCCATCTTCATGAGACCCTTTCTAATTTATCCCTGTTTGACTCCGTTTTGGCCTTTTTGAGATCCTGACTGCCATATTCTCTATTAATTATGTAACCAACAGATAGGCAATTCCTGACCACCGTTATTTTCGCCATTTTCAATTTTTAGATCACTGTTTGACTTTCGTGATTATTTGTTTGTTTTAGAATAGCGTTTGCATATCGTGTTAATCTCTATATTGTGTTGTTGTTGTACCTGATGAAAGCTTTTGCATATACGTTTTAGTTTGTCTGGTCACTCTACTAGTTTAACTACTCGATACAGTTTTGTATTTATTTTACATAAAATAACATGGTCACATGAGAAGATACAGTGGTCTGGAAAGAACAATGATGGAGGGTATGGTTCCAGGAGGTCGGGCAGAAGTAGACCAAAAAGTAGGCGGTTTCAAAGAGACCTTGAACTTGATGAAATGAAACGGGATATTCGACTGGAAACAGACTGGTTATAATGAGATCATAATTCTGCAAAAGGGCAAGCAACAAGATGATGATATTACTTCTAGAATCATCACTTCCGTTAACGACCTGTGTCTCGTACAAACGCCGTGCTGTGTTCTTTTACCGGTTACATACACTAGGTCATACTAACCGTCAGACATGCATTAAATTGTACTTTCTTTGAGACATATTTCCTAATCCAGCCAAACAACTGTAAATGTGTACCTCACTGGAAATCATTCGAGCATATGATAGTGACAAGGAGCACTAGCGACCGCTTAAATAAATCTTAATTCTCGAAAGTGTATTTTTCACTTTGGGAAACACCAGCTTCTGTACAACGTCCAGTCACCCAGTGCAAAGCTTTTAGCTCCTGACAAACTTGAATCTTCACGTCTCCGCAGTTGTTATCTTACAACCTCTGCTGTCCCTTATCCTCTCTGGTCACTCCTGGTCCAGCTGTCGCACCTTCGCACGCTAAGTAGCTTATTTATCACACAATGTTAGCATAGATTCCTGGCACAACTCGTCAATCTAGAGAACCTCGAGTTTGGGTGGAAAATTGCTTAACAATTACCTGTTATTTTCACCTGAAAATAGCTGCAATTAACCTGCTTGTGACTGGTCATCGGCGCCTCTTGCATTGACCGAAACTTCCATTATTATCACACTGGCTGTCAAGCAATTTAAGAAGTCCTATTTCTACCTTTTCTTTAAAAATAAATGTGACGGTAGAGATAATTACTGGAACTAGCTACAATTGGTTTTGCGCAGTTCTCGGGTTGTGTCATCACCTCATCGAGTGTTGTCTACCTCGGTTCGTCAGGTGCTGTTCCAAAATAGTGTCATCGCCTCTCCGAGTGTTGTCAACCACAGTTCGTCAGGTGTTGTTCCAAAGTAGTGTCATTACCTCATCGAATGTTGTCGACCACGTACGTCATTTAACCCTGTCGCTTTCTTTTGTTCTCAATCCCTCCTGCTGTTACATTCTACTTTGATCTTTGTCTACCTTATTTATAACTTCCTTCATCTCCTTGTCCATTATCTCCTGTTGTGGATTTTTTTTTATATCGTTACCCGATTGCAAGAAATGACTTCCCGTCGGTGAACAATTTCTCACTAAGAGCTACGGATCTTATTATTCAGATTTGTCTCACAATTCATCTCCAACTGAAATCTGCAGGTTGCAAGTCTGAAGAATGTTCACAGAGGAGATTGACCACAGAGGAGTTTGATAGATTGATCACTGGGGAGATTTATCACAGTGGAGATTTATCACAGTGGAGATTGATCATAGAGGGGTTTGACCACAGAGGAGTTTGATTGTGGGGAGATTGATCACAGAGGAGATTTATCACAGAGGATATTGACCACAGAGGAGTCTGATCGTGGTGAGATTGATCACAGGGAGATTGAACACAGAGGAGATTGATCACAGGGAGATTTATCACAGAGGAGATTGATCATAGAGGGGTTTGACGACACAGATGAGTTTGATCGCAGGGAGATTTATCACAGTGGAGATTTATCACAGATGAGTTTAATCGTGGTGAGATTTATTACAGATGAGTTTGATCACAGAGAGATTTATCACAGTGGAGATTTATCACAGATTAGTTTGATCTTGGTGAGATTTATCACAGATGAGTTTGATCACAGAGAGATTTATCACAGTGTAGATTTATCACAGATGAGTTTGATCGCGGGAAGATTGATCATAGGGAGATTATCACAGTGGAGTTTGACCACAGTGGAAATTGACCATATGGGGGGATTGATCACAGATGCAAACATTAGTATTTCCAAGTCTGAAGGTCTGAAATCAAAGTATTTCATTTACTTTGCTAAATCTGACGTTTCACAATTTGCTTTTCGTGTTCAACTGCGCTAAAGTCAACTTGATTGTCTCCCTCATCGACCACACAACACTTCCTATTCGTCTCAAAATTCACAAATCTAGATATTCAGTTTTCTTTTCTTTTTTTTTAATATAATTTAATTTTGTGTGTCTTTAGTTTCTATGTTTCAACAACTACGGCAAAAACGAACCCCTACTGACAGAAGATCAAGCATTTATTAGGACAATTTTCAAATACCAACAAGAATACAAGAACAAACTTGGACTGCACAGTCAAATAATTCGGCATGAAAATTAACACGTTAACACAAAATTAATGAATAAGTCAGAGAAGGACATTCCATTAACTTAAAGGTACAAGCGAATAAAGGAGCATCTATAGCTCAGGGGTTATTGAACTGCATTACAAAGGACAAGAGGTAGAGTTCGAAGCTGATCGACGACTTTCGGGTTTACCCATTCTTAAATGGGTACCGGATTTTTATGGGAAAGTAAAGCATCCCGGGCGTAATACGAACCACATTACCCTAAAAATCGTGCGTCAAAGGTCTATAGAAATGATGGTCACTAACACCATATTCCCTATACGCCACTTGGCGTGACGGGGCCCTTTATTATTTTTTTTTACAAGCAAATAAAGCACATGCAGTAAAAGATAGCGATCAGGGGATATTATGAGTTTAGCTAGTCGAGTATGCTGTAAAGTTGGCTATCATTCTATTGACCTTTCGAGCCGTAGCGGGCCCATAGGGCGTAGACCAAGATAGTCCTTCTCTTACCTGAATTTTTGTTCTAGCAGTTTTCAATTCTTTTAAAGATATTTTATCAAATCTCGCCATTTGTCTCTGTTCTGTGCAAGCAGCTCTATCTCATTGAGGGAGCCGAATCCTGCTGCTCTTGCCTCTCTCATCAATGTTCTTCTCAGTGTCTCTCTGGGTCTTCCTCTTTTCCTCTTACCTGTTGTTTCCCATATGAGGGCTTGCTTTGCTATTCGGTTATTATCTCTTCTCATCACATGTCCAACATATGACCATCGTCTTTTCTTTATTACTGAAAATATTAGTGGTTGGGCTATCATTAGTAGTCAAAAAATGTGTCGAGACTCCAGTAGACTGACTCAGTGAAATATCAAAATATATTTATTAGAACTGCCGAGTTCTTAATCTTCTTCCTCTTTTCCTCTTCTTCTTTCCTTTCTCATCTACCTTTCAGCGTCGAAGAAAGGCACCGCCGTCTCTTTAAAGGACTAATGCCGTTCACATAGAAATTGAAGGACACATTTTCATCACAAATTTTCATTTAGTTTATTCGACACGTCATACTCATTGCACAACGGACAACGCAATCATTTCCTCACAAAAATATTGTCTAACATTAAATGAATGTATTTTAAGATAAGATCTTCACTGAACTCAGGACAATTTGGTTAATTATGAAGACTTGTTTACTATTGTCCACTATTTCTGTAGTATCTCTTTTGTCTGTTGTCTACAATATATATAATTTATTATTTGAGTTCTGCTGCTACCAAATTCAAATCGTTGGGACTGCTTTATTTCTGTCATTTTCGAATAATTGTATGCCTTTATTGAATTATAGAAGATGTCTACTATACTCCAGAAAAAAAATAATCTTAAAACAAGAAAGAAAAGATACAATTAGATGGAAACCAACTGAACAAAATTAGTCATAATTATGCTTCATCGTTAATTGAAAAACAAAGCGGACTTTTCTTTCTATCTTTAATGTCGGTGTATGTGCTTGCACGTTTACACTTGTCAATAATTATGGTCCATCTCTCATATTTCTGTTATATATAATTGCATTTACACCTCTCTCTGTCCTACCAACAACAGTCATCTTTATTGATCTTTTGATTGAGGGACAACAACGACACCTCAAGGAAAAAAAGTGACCAATTAACACAACAAAACAAGCTAATTAATATATACATATATATAATATATTTCTTTATTTTTCATAGTCTATATGTCAAAGCTTTTTTTTAATAGAGTGCGACAAAAGCAACGTTTATAATGGCTGAAAATGATACAACTAGAGAACAGATGCATAAGTACTGATATGCTTCTAGGATTAATTAACATATATAACATATCAGGGGTCGCGATAGCTCAGTCGTTAGTGACACTAGACTACGAAGGACTAGAGGTCGGGTTCGACCCTGATCGACGGCTTCCGGGTTCACCCAGTCTTAAATGGGCACCGGATTTTGTTCTGGGGAAGTAAAGAGGCATATGCGTAATACCGACCACATTTTACCACAAAAATAATGTGCCGAAGGTCTGTAATATTTATGGTGACTAACAACATATTGACTCTGAAGCAAGTAGACAATTTTAAATATCTGGGTAGCACGCTAACACAAGACAATAACCAAGAGACAGAGATAGATATAAGGTGTAACAAAGCATGCCAAGTTATAGGCCAAGTATCAACACTATTGAAAAACAAAGCAATAACTACGGAAGCAAAAAGGGCAATATACAAATCAATTTTTCTACCAACTCTGTGCTATCAGTGCCAGAATTGGACGCTGGACTCTAGAACAATAAGAAAGATAACGACCACAGAAATGAAATGCGTCAGAAGAATGACAGGAAACAGCAAGAAACACCGACCTGAGGAAGAAACTCGAAATTGAACCAGCCATCGAATACATAAAGAAACAACAGATAAATTGGTTCGGTCACATAACAAGACTAAAAGAACTAACAATGACACAAAGAGCCATAAACAAACTCTACGAAAATGCCAGATTAAGAGGAAGACCGAGAAAGAGATGGATAAAGGGAATACTAGAGTCACTAGGAGGGATAACACCAGAAGAGGCCAACAGAAGAGCAAAGAATCGCAGATTGTATCTCCCCTCGACGCCAACGGCAATGGAGGAAGGATAGAATAAGAAGAAAGAAGAAGAACAACATATTCCCTTTACGCCACTTGGCGTGACGGGGCACTTTACTTATATAACATGCCACAAGAAACAAATGCACATTAATATATAAAGACCAGTGGATGAGGATGCTTTGTACACCCGTGCTTGTTTGATCTTTTTCGGCTGTTGCACCATGACTCATTCAGATTGGGACTCTTTGATGAAATCTGGTGGCTATTTCTGGGTTTTATTGCACCATGACTCATTCAGATTGGGACTCTTTGATGAAATCTGTTGTCTATTTCTGGGTTTTATTGCACCATGACTCATTCAGATTGGGACTCTTTGATTAAATCTGTTGTCTATTTCTGGGTTTTATTGCACTATGACTCATTCAGACTGGGACTCTTTGATGAAACCTGTTGTCTATTTCTGGGTTTTATTGCACTATGACTCATTCAGACTGGGACTCTTTGATGAAATCTGTTGTCTATTTCTGGGTTTTATTGCACCATGACTCATTCAGACTGGGACTCTTTGATGAAATCTGTTGTCTATTTCTGGGTTTTATTGCACCATGACTCATTCAGACTGGGACGTTTTGATGAAATCTGTTGTCTATCTGGGTTCTATTGCACAATGACTCATTCAGACTGGGACGCTTTGATGAAATCTGTTGTCTATTTCTGGGTTCTGTGGCACCATGACAGTTCCTCTTCCAAGGTACTGGACGCCCCCCCCCACCCCCGCATTATGTGTGCAGGGGGGTGTCTTGTAGAATGTGTTCTCATTTTGTCATATCTTCTAGGGTGCTGTGGCACACACTGCTGATACCTATCTTGGAGTGCATGAGGTATCTCATTCTGTTGTGGCCAGTACAGAGGTGGAGTATGATGACTTACGTGAAAGTTGATAACATTCATATCTCCTCTATGTATTTTAGGGGGCCGCGATAACTCAGTGGTTAGTGAACTGGACTACAAAGGACTAGAGACAGGGTTCGAAACTGATCGACGGTTTTCGGGTTTACCCATTCTTAAATGGGTACCGGATTTTTATGGAAAAGTAAAGCATCCCGGGCGTAATACCAACCACATTACCCCTAAAAATCGTGCGTCAAAGGTCTATAGAAATGATGGTCACTAACACCATATTCCCAATACGTCACTTGGCGTTACGGGGCTCTTTATTATTTTTTTTTACAAGCTAATAAAGCACATGCAGTAAAAGATAGCGATTAGGGGATATGACTTAGTGTGCTCTTCCTTCGTTCTTTTCTTTTTATTACCTAAAATGGAGCGGAAGATAAAGGACATATTTAAAGATATATCATCATTCTTGATTGTGCTGAAGTCGAATGTGTTGGGCCGAAAGGTGTTTATATCAGAGTTCTATTGCAAACCACAACATACCGAATACACGCCCATTTAACGTTCTTTTATGGGAGGTGTGTATTCCTTTAGTCATTGGATGAGCGCAAGCAACTATCAATGTAGACATCAGTCAAATACATGTATAACCGAGACACAGTCTTGAGGTTGATTGCACATCGCCTCGCCAATGCAGGCAACAATCCAATATGAAGTCAGCTTAAGCTATTAATGTAAGGTGAAAGAATCAGAGACGGGTTAAGGTAACAGTTCAACAACACGAGAAGGTGGGCCAGGGAATCAGTCACAGAGTAGCAGGGACCACTAGCGCATCTTCGAAATGAACATCAAATCGATGTCTTTTAAAATGTGGCTTTACTATTTAGAAAATAACTGTGCAATGTTACTTTACAAATGTGACCTAGTGCATCCGATTTCATTTTTTTTAAGTTGCACTTAACATCGTATACATCGCATAGCCCTAGGTGATTTATTAGGGTACACGGGTTTCTCTGTCAACACAAGCTGGAGATACGCACCAGAGGCGGAAGCAAAACTGTACTGACACATTGCTGGTAAGATTTTCAAACACAAAAATTAACTTCACTGTCAAATATCTACTCAGTTATAAAAATGCATGTAGCCGTGAACACGTAATGCGTGTAGCCATGAAGACTTTATGCATGTAGCCGTGAAGACGTTATGCACCACTGTTCTGATATGAATTTGTTTTCGGATTGACACGAGTTCAACGAGCCTGAAAATTTGTACACGAGTTTCTTTTTCCTGGGAGAGTAAGACGCTTGGATTATTGCTGACCACATCACACATAACTAGTGCCGTTGATCATTCTCCAAAAATTTAGTATTGATACAATATTCTCCATATGTCTTAGATTGTAGAAGGAGCACTTACTTTCTTTTACAAGAATAATGTTGCAGATGTACTAGGTCATGGAAGTGCAGATGAAGCTGAAAGGAATCTGTTTTCTGTGTCAACCAGATTAATGTATGCTGAGTCAAACTGATTAGCGGATTCTATGTCAACCAGATTAAAGGATTCTATGTCAACCACATTAACGGATTCTATGTCAACCAGATTAAAGGATTATATGTCAACCAGATTAAAGGATTCTATGTCAAATATATTAAAGGATTCTATGTATTCAACAAATGGTATGTAAAAAACAGGGTTATCAGAACCTGTTAAAACTGACGCCTAAAAGTAAACTCAGAAAAGGGAAAAGAAGAAGTAAAAGAACAGGAAGAGGAAAAACAGTAGAAGAAGAAGATACAAATAAGGAAAAGAAAAAGAAAGCTAGACGCTCACAAAAATGATGGTTGTTCATTTATCATGATCTTTCATACTATCTTCACTCTAAAAACACCAATCTTTAAGTTTGTTAATATGTCCCCATTGCCTCCTATAACCTATCTCTGTTTTGTAAGTTATAGTAAAAACATTTTTATTTTCATAAGTTTTGTTCACCTCTCCGTTAGCTTGTTTATTAATGCTGTTTTTGTATGATCATTTATCAATGTTAATTCTTGTTACTGGGGTTGTTGTAGTCTTACGGTAGGAGTACTTGCTTCACAATTAGAAGTTTTAAATTTAAACTCCATCTTGCGCGCTCGTTTTTTTTATGTTTATTTCCCAAGTGATCTCATATTACAATGACGGTAAGGTCGAGTACCCAGTCTAATAGGAGACGGACTGATGTTCTCTTTCCGCACGTTAAAGAAGTCTTTGCAGTTTCAAATAGAAAATAGTATTTTTTCGTTACGATACTGATGGTTACATTTAAAGGAAAAGTAGAATGAAAGTAACAAATCGAAATTCTTAATAATAATTTTCTAGCTTTTCTGAAGTCACCATGTAGATAGAGGGAGAGGGGCGGGCGTTAACCAGGGCTAAGGAGTTAATACTTTATGATGGTATTGTCTTTTTTAGAAGGAAAAAGATTTGAGTGCTGTCTGATTTTGTCTGAATGTGGTGGGAGAGAGATTGTAATGCTATTTGATATTGTCTGAATATGGTAGAAAAGAGATGTGAGTGCTATTTAATATTGTCTGAGTATAGTAGGAAAGAGATTTGAGTGCTATTTAATTTTGTCTGATTGTAGTAGGAAAGAGATTTGAATGCTATTTGATATTGTCTGAATGTAGTAGGAAAGATATTTGAATGCTATTTGATATTGTCTGAATGTAGTAGGAAAGAGATTTGAGCGCTATTTGATTTTGTCTGAATGTAGTAGGAAAGATATTCGAATGCTATTTGATATTGTCTGAATATGGTAGAAAAGAGATGTGAGTGCTATTTAATATTGTCTGAGTATAGTAGGAAAGAGATTTGAGTGCTATTTAATTTTGTCTGATTGTAGTAGGAAAGAGATTTGAATGCTATTTGATATTGTCTGAATGTAGTAGGAAAGATATTTGAATGCTATTTGATATTGTCTGAATGTAGTAGGAAAGAGATTTGAGCGCTATTTGATTTTGTCTGAATGTAGTAGGAAAGAGATTCGAATGCTATTTGATATTGTTTGAATGTAGTACGTACGAGATGTGAATGCTATTTGATATTGTCTGAATGTAGTAAGAGAGAGATTTGAATGCTATTTGATATTCCATGAGTATAGTAATGATGGTCGGACGGCAAAGAAAAATCTTCAAGAATGGTTCCGCCAGGATTTACTGCCTCTCGTGATGTTGATCTTCAAAACAATGACGCTCAAGTTAAATCTCAAAGCCTCAGAAACAACAGTATCACTTGCACGATGTTGATAACCACGACTCGGGTTCTTATTCTCCTTCCTCGTTATTTGGCGTAGAGGGTAGATACAGTGTGCTGTCTTTTGGTCTGCTGTTGGTCTCTATAGCTGTTACGCTTTCTTGTGTTCCTAATATTCAATCAATCCATTTGGCAATTGGGTTTAGTGCTCTCGTGGCGACTGTTGATGGCTCATCGTGTTTTTTATACTTTTTTTCTTATCACGTGGCCAAACAGTTTTATCTGTTGTTTGTTTAAAAATATATTCAATGGCAGGGATTGTTTCTAGCGTTTTTCTCAGTTCTTCACTTATGATCTTATCTCTTAGGCTGTTTCCTGTCATGCACCCAATGCATTTCATTTATGTGGTACTTATTTTTCCTTTTGTTCTTGAGTATGACATCTAGGCAGGAAAACGTTGCAATGAAGATTGTGTTGGAGAGTGTCAGTTTTGCCGATAGGGTTGCTTCCTTGTTGGACAGTAGTTGTGACACAGGTTCAATGATTAGGCAGGCACCTCTTGTATTCAATGTTTGTTGTTTGTGAGTAATTGCATTTTACTAGGTTTCTGAGATATTTGAAATTCTCCTCCTGTTTTAGTTGTCTGCCCTCTGTTATTGATGTTCCGTTTTTTTCGCGCTGCTCAATACTTTTGTCTTGTTTGTGTTGACTTTTACGCCTCTGATTCCAGCCAATGAAATAGAGGTGGTGCAGACATGAAGGGAACAATTGCTAAATATAAGACACATCCTAGGGGGGAGGCAACACTTGTGTTTGTCCAGTGTGTGTTATATCGTTCTTTAACAACATCAGCAACAACAACATCAGCAACAACAACATCAGCAACAACAATACCAACAACGAAAAAGACGACTTTAAAATAAAGGTTAATTAGCAGTTGATGTAACCATAATCTGATCAAGTGTTGGTTAAGTCTGGTTTAGCGTTTTTCTGACATAATCTGATCAAGTGTCGGTTAAGTCTGGTTTAGCGTTTTTCTGACATAATCTGATCAAGTGTTGGTTAAGTCTGGTTTAGCGTTTTTCTGACATAATCTGATCAAGTGTCGGTTAAGTCTGGTTTAGCGTTTTTCTGACATAATCTGATCAAGTGTTGGTTAAGTCTGGTTTAGCGTTTTTCTGCTCGGAGTAACGTCCTGATGCACTTTATTCGGTTGTTCTCTAATTTGTCATTAGAAGACCCCTGGGTTACGGTTAGGAATACCATAAACCTAATTCTAAACCTAGCCATAAACCTAGCCCTACACCTTGTTGAAACAAATATACTTAAATGCACAAAAACTAGAAGCTGTTGATAAATTCAAGTACGTGAGGTCAGTCAGAGGAGATCACTCGTCTAGCAGAAAGACGCTAAATTAGGGCTTTACCCAAGAGTCTACAACATAGCTTTAAATTAGATCATTAAATAATAGTTTCCAGTGTAAATTGTCTACCAGCTATATATTACGTCTATATACTAAATAATAGTTTCCATTTTAATTTTTTAACTAGCTCTGTATCCAGACATTAAGTAATAATTTCCAGCTTAAATTTTTAACCAGCTCTATCTTAAATCTGTAAACTAAATAATAGTTTCCGCTATAAATTACTAACCAACTTTATATTTGCATACTAAATGACACTTTCAAGTATAAATTATCTCTATTCGAAAGTAGCCTGGATGGATGCGTTATTAACATTTTATTTCTGATACACAAAAAGTGAACTGAATTTCATGCATTACAAACGTTACAAATTTATGTTTCATGTGTTACAAGCTGTCTGAGTGATGTTATTTACGTTTAGAAATGTTACTTTTTATGTTAATTCCCCCTCATGGTTTAAAATATATAATATAATGATGAAGTTAATGATAACTAAAAAAGAAATGTACAACAGTTAAAATTTATGTAAAAATACTGAAAAGGATAAATATGAGAGAGAGCAAACAGTTTTGAGTATCTTGGTTCATCGTTCTTAAATAACGTAAATATTACAATTTAAATAAATAGAAGACTGAAGATGACTTTAAGAAAATGTAAAAGAAAATAACTGCACGGAATGTGGCTAAGAATTTATTCAGTAACATGACTTGTGTCTTTAAAGGGCCTGTATTTCTCACACGGAGAGCAGTGCTGTAAAATCTATTAATTCAGTCGTATGCCAACGACACAGACAAATAGAATACTATGCACATAGAGGTGAACAAATATTTCCATTTTGCAACAACTTAATATTTCAGAAAATTACAGACCATACACACAAGGATAATAACATAAGTCGTGTAGAACGTGATAATGTGTTAGAGATGCGTGCTTGCGTTCGCCCGATCACTAAAGGAATACACCTTCTCATCATCCGCCCTTAAGACGACGTTAAGTGGGCGTGTCTGCGTTGTGTTGTGGTTTTCAGTATTATATTATATTATATTATATTATATTATATTATATTATATATATTATATTATATTATATTATATTATATTATATTATATTATATTATATTATATTATATTATATTATATTATATTATATTATATTATATTATATTATATTATATTATATTACATTATATGTAAAGTATTGACTGTGTTATATTGTATATTTTACTATACTTCTATGTTGTCATGCGGTTATTTTTTGTTTGCTGTGTTATGCTATGATGGTATGTGATGTAAAGTTATGTTACTTCATTTGCATCATGTTATGTCATGCCAAATGTATCTGGTTATTTATTATATTTTATTCTATATTATTATTAATATTTGTACCTGTGTTTGTACATTCATCTGTCTACCCAACCACTCAACTGATCACTTCTCAAATTTTTTACTCATCCATCCATCCATTCACCCATCCATCCATCAATTCACTCATCTATCCATCCATTTATTCACCCTCCATTCATTCACCCATCCATCCATCCATCCATTCATTCATTCGCCCATCCATCCATTCATTCACCCATCCATCCATCCATTCATTCATCCACGCATTCATTCATTCACCCATCCATTCATTCATTCACCCATCCATCCATCCATCCATTCATTCATTCACCCATCCATTCATTCACCCATCCGTCCATCCATTCATTCATTCGCCCATCCATTCATTCACCCATTCATTCATTCACCCATCCATTCAATCATTCACCCATCCATCCATTCACTCGCCCATCCATTTATGAATTCACTCATCTATCCATCCATTTATTCACCCTCCATTCATTCACCCATCCATCGATCCATTCACTCATGCATCCATCAATTCACTCATCTATCCATCCATTCATTCACCCATCCATCCATCCATCCATCCAACTATTCATTCATTCATTCGCCCATCCATTCATTCACCTATCCATCCATTCATTCATTCGCCCATCCATTCATTCACCCATCCAACCATTCATTCATTCACCCATCCATCCATCCATTCATTCACCCATCCATTCATCCATCCATCCATTCATTCATTCGCCCATCAATTCATTCACCCATTCATTCATTCATTCATTCACCCATCCATTCATTCATTCATCCATCCATCCATCCATCCATTCATTCACCTATCCATTCATTCATTCACTCATCCATTCATTCATTCGCCCATCCATTCATTCACCCATCCATCCATCCATTCATTCATTCGCCCATCCATTCATTCACCCATCCATCAATTCATTCATTTCCCCATCCATTCATTCACCCATCCATCCATTCATTCACCCATCCATCCATCCATTCATTCACCGATCCATTCATTCATTCATCCATTCATTCACCCATCCATTCATTCACCCATCTATCCATCCATCCATTCATTCATTCATTCGCCCATCCATTCATTCACCCATCCATTCATTCACCCATTTATCCATCCATCCATTCATCTATCCATCAATCGATCCATTCATTCACCCATCCATCCATTCATTCACCCATTCATCCATTCACCCATACATTCATTCACCCATCCATGCAACCATCTATCCATTCATTCACACATCCATCCATCCATCCATCCATCTATCCATTCATTCACCCATCCATCCATCTATTCATTCATTCACCCATCCATCCATCAATTCATTCACCCATCCATCCATTCATTCATCCATCCATCCATTTATTCATCTATCCACCCATCCGTCCATCCATTCATCCATTCATCCATTCATTCATCCATCCACCCATTCACCCATCCATTCATCTATTCATCCATCCATTCACCCGTCCATCCATACATCCATCCTTCCATTCATCCATCCATCCATTCACCAATTCAACTATCCATATATACATACATACATACATACATACATACATACATACATACATACATACATTCACACATACATACATACACACATACAAACACACATACATACATACATACATACATACATTTCTTCCCTCCCCCCCCCCATCCTCACCCTCTCTCGTCCTCATGTTCTCTCGTCATTTTCACTGACACTTTAACAAAGAATAGAATAACAAAGCACTGGCCTCTTCGTGTCGAATGATTTGAAAGAAAACTGAAATGATTTGGAACATCGGGAAAAGCTTTAAATCAGAGGCGAATGCAAACGAAACATTTTGAAACACCAGCGAATTGTGGAAACAATAAGTTTTATGACTCCCCGTAGGGTCATACAAATTGATGGAAGAAAATCTAGCCATTAGTCAGGGATCGTGAAGGACAAGAATATAAATGAGTAAACGTGCCTACATGTCTTTATGTTCAGAGCTGAAGCAGAAACCAAGATTTCTTTCCAGACAAGAGGACAGGAGTCATCAATTATTGTATCGACTTAGAAGGAAAACCACTATATGAATATGTTAGATGTTGAACAATCATAATCTATCTATCTATCTATCTATCTATCTATCTATCTATCTCATCTATCTATCTATCATCTATCTATCTATCTATCTATCTATCTATCTATCTATCTATCTATCTATCTATCTATCTATCTATCTATCTATCTATCTATCTATCTATCATCTATCATATCTATCTATCTATCTATCTATCTATCTATCTCATCATCTACTATCTATCTATCTATCTATCTATCTATCTATCTATCTATCTATCTATCTATCTATCTATCTATCTATCTATCTATCTATCTATCTATCTATCTATCTATCTATCTATCTATCTATCTATCTATCTATCTATCTATCTATCTATCTATCTATCTATCTATCTATCTATCTATCTATCTATCTATCTATCTATCTATCTATCTATCTATCTATCTATCTATCTATCTATCTATCTATCTATCTATCTATCTATCTATCTATCTATCTATCTATCTATCTATCTATCTATCTATCTATCTATCTATCTATCTATCTATCTATCTATCTATCTATCTATCTATCTATCTATCTATCTATCTATCTATCTATCTATCTATCTATCTATCTATCTATCTATCTATCTATCTATCTATCTATCTATCTATCTATCTATCTATCTATCTATCTATCTATCTATCTATCTATCTATCTATCTATCTATCTATCTATCTATCTATCTATCTATCTATCTATCTATCTATCTATCTATCTATCTATCTATCTATCTATCTATCTATCTATCTATCTATCTATCTATCTATCTATCTATCTATCTATCTATCTATCTATCTATCTATCTATCTATCTATCTATCTATCTATCTATCTATCTATCTATCTATCTCTATCTATCTATCTATCTATCTATCTATCTATCTATCTATCTATCTATCTATCTATCTATCTATCTATCTATCTATCTATCTATCTATCTATCTATCTATCTATCTATCTATCTATCTATCTATCTATCTATCTATCTATCTATCTATCTATCTATCTATCTATCTATCTATCTATCTATCTATCTATATCTATCTATCTATCTATCTATCTATCTATCTATCTATCTATCTATCTATCTATCTATCTATCTATCTATCTATCTATCTATCTATCTATCTATCTATCTATCTATCTATCTATCTATCTATCTATCTATCTATCTATCTATCTATCTATCTATCTATCTATCTATCTATCTATCTATCTATCTATCTATCTATCTATCTATCTATCTATCTATCTATCTATCTATCTATCTATCTATCTATCTATCTATCTATCTATCTATCTATCTATCTATCTATCTATCTATCTATCTATCTATCTATCTATCTATCTATCTATCTATCTATCTATCTATCTATCTATCTATCTATCTATCTATCTATCTATCTATCTATCTATCTATCTATCTATCTATCTATCTATCTATCTATCTATCTATCTATCTATCTATCTATCTATCTATCTATCTATCTATCTATCTATCTATCTATCTATCTATCTATCTATCTATCTATCTATCTATCTATCTATCTATCTATCTATCTATCTATCTATCTATCTATCTATCTATCTATCTATCTATCTATCTATCTATCTATCTATCTATCTATCTATCTATCTATCTATCTATCTATCTATCTATCTATCTATCTATCTATCTCTATCTATCTATCTATCTATCTATCTATCTATCTATCTATCTATCTATCTATCTATCTATCTATCTATCTATCTATCTATCTATCTATCTATCTATCTATCTATCTATCTATCTATCTATCTATCTATCTATCTATCTATCTATCTATCTATCTATCTATCTATCTATCTATCTATCTATCTATCTATCTATCTATCTATCTATCTATCTATCTATCTATCTATCTATCTATCTATCTATCTATCTATCTATCTATCTATCTATCTATCTATCTATCTATCTATCTATCTATCTATCTATCTATCTATCTATCTATCTATCTATCTATCTATCTATCTATCTATCTATCTATCTATCTATCTATCTATCTATCTATCTATCTATCTATCTATCTATCTATCTATCTATCTATCTATCTATCTATCTATCTATCTATCTATCTATCTATCTATCTATCTATCTATCTATCTATCTATCTATCTATCTATCTATCTATCTATCTATCTATCTATCTATCTATCTATCTATCTATCTATCTATCTATCTATCTATCTATCTATCTATCTATCTATCTATCTATCTATCTATCTATCTATCTATCTATCTATCTATCTATCTATCTATCTATCTATCTATCTATCTATCTATCTATCTATCTATCTATCTATCTATCTATCTATCTATCTATCTATCTATCTATCTATCTATCTATCTATCTATCTATCTATCTATCTATCTATCTATCTATCTATCTATCTATCTATCTATCTATCTATCTATCTATCTATCTATCTATCATCTATCTATCTATCTATCTATCTATCTATCTATCTATCTATCTATCTATCTATCTATCTATCTATCTATCTATCTATCTATCTATCTCTATCTATCTATCTATCTATCTATCTATCTATCTATCTATCTATCTATCTATCTATCTATCTATCTATCTATCTATCTATCTATCTATCTATCTATTTATCTATCTATCTATCTATCTATCTATCTATCTATCTATCTATCTATCTATTTATCTGTCTGTCATCTGTCTGTCTATTATTTCTGTCTTCTGTCTGTCTGTCTGTCTGTCTGTCTGTCTGTCTGTCTGTCTGTCTGTCTGTCTGTCTGTCTGTCTGCCTGTCTGTCTGTCTGTCTAGTATGTTTGTTTGTCAAGTACCTCTGTCGGCCTGTTTATATGTATATATTTCTATTTATCCATACATTTATATCCATACACACACACACTCATCATTTCCGTCCATCCATTCATCTGTCATGTCTGGTTCACATCGAGATTTATAAACTGTCTTTAGCCCTCTTATTACATTGTGCACAATAAACGCTAGAATTAAGACATTGAAATGAATGTCAACAAATATCCCCACATTTAGTTCATTGACAACACCATATGCCTTCTATACATGTAAACCGCTATACAATTTCAGTTATTTCACGACTAAATAAACTGACTGTAGTTTCTTTCCTTGATGTACTTAACTAGTTAATTCAACATTAGGTACCTGTCTCTGAAAGCTACTGGAGGCTGGAGCAGCTAGGGGAAAGCACTGGTCGCCTTTTCTTCGGTTGATGCTTGTTTGTAGCGTAAGACAAAAGTCTTAAAACTACATATATCGGTGGTATTTTTCAAATAGCGCTTGATTCCATTAATGGAAATCCGTCTCAATATGCTTTCATCAGAACCAATATGTATCTTCTACTCAAGCTGCTGCGTTTTCTCGACGACAATTGCTCTTCAATGCGCGACCCCACCCCATTTAACACAGCGCTAAGTATTTTTTTCTTTTTGTTTAAACTGGCATTGAAAGGTTTAAGCATAGTAGCAGTAGTAGCCTACGTCAGTCATAGTTGACTATAGTAGCCTCCGTCAGTCATAGTTGACTATAGTAGACTCCGTCAGTCATAGTTGACTATAGTAGCCTCCGTCAGTCATAGTTGACTATAGTAGCCTCCGTCAGCCATAGTTGACTATAGTAGCCTCCGTCAGCCATAGTTGACTATAGTAGCCTCCGTCAGCCATAGTTGACTATAGTAGCCTCCGTCAGTCATAGTTGACTATAGTAGCCTCCGTCAGCCATAGTTGACTATAGTAGCCTCCGTCAGCCATAGTTGACTATAGTAGCCTCCGTCAGCCATAGTTGACTATAGTAGCCTCCGTCAGCCATAGTTGACTATAGTAGCCTCCGTCAGTCATAGTTGACTATAGTAGCCTCCGTCAGTCATAGTTGACTATAGTAGTCTCCGTCAGCCATAGTTGACTATAGTAGCCTCCGTCAGCCATAGTTGACTATAGTAGCCTCCGTCAGCCATAGTTGACTATAGTAGCCTCCGTCAGTCATAGTTGACTATAGTAGTCTCCGTCAGCCATAGTTGACTATAGTAACCTCCGTCAGTCATAGTTGACTATAGTAGCCTCCGTCAGCCATAGTTGACTATAGTAGCCTCCGTCAGCCATAGTTGACTCTAGTAGTCTCCGTCAGCCATAGTTGACTATAGTAACCTCCGTCAGTCATAGTTGACTATAGTAGTCTCCGTCAGCCATAGTTGACTATAGTAACCTCCGTCAGTCATAGTTGACTATAGTAGTCTCCGTCAGCCATAGTTGACTATAGTAGCCTCCGTCAGCCATAGTTGACTATAGTAGTCTCCGTCAGCCATAGTTGACTATAGTAGTCTCCGTCAGCCATAGTTGACTATAGTAGTAGTTGACGCAGTTGCATTCAATTGCAGTTTACAGCAACTTTATATATTAACATCATCATTAAGTGCCATGCCTACCGGTGTAGGTGATCCTGTCTTTCCACAACTTTCGATCTCGACAGTTATTTATCATTTCTGTTGTTGACCTTCTGCCAAACCATTCTCTTAAGCTGTCTTGTATTTTTTTCTCTTCGCTTCCCTCTATCTCTTCGTCCCTCAATTTTTCCAGTTGTTACAATATATTCCAGCTATTCCCTTCTCATTACATCGCCGGAAAATTATTGTTTTATCATCTATGATTGTTTCTTTCTAATATTGGAAATTAACTCTCTTTTTGCTTTGGCCTCTTTCATTATCTTTTCATTACTCTAATTAGCTGTCCATGGTACTCTCAACGTTGTTATGTAAATTCATATTTCTACAGTCTCCAGTGATTTTCTTGTCTGTTGTTATATTGTTTATGATTTACGTATTCATATGTTAAGACTGGCTCTACATAACATTTCATAACTCTTTTTCTTGCTTCTATTGTCAAAAATGGATTGCACAGTATCTTCCTCAAGTTTTGGAATGCTTCCTTTGCCTGGGCTATTCTGCATCTCACCTCTGTTAACTTCCTATCTATGACCTCAGTAATATTATCTCTGTTAACTTCCTATCTATGACCCCAGTAGTCTTACCTCTGTTAACTTCCTATCTACGACCCCAGTAATCTTACCTCTGTTAACTTCCTATCTATGACCCCAGTAATCTTGCCTCTGTTAACTTCCTATCTATGACCCCAGTAATCTTACCTCTGTTAATTTCCTATCTATGACCCAATAATCTTACCTCTGTTAACTTCCTATCTATGACCCCAATAATCTTACCTCTGTTAACTTCCTATCTATGACCCCAGTAATCTTACCTCTGTTGACTTCTATGTATGTCCCCAGTGATCTCACCTATGGTTATGGTTTAAGAAAGGCCCTGGTATCACTGCAAATGAATTAAAATCCATAATTGCTCAACCGCACGTGCCAATGGAATCATCCGAATTACTATTTCATCTCCCAAACAAAGAAGGGTAGCTGTAATCCCCACACAGCAGTCTCAGCACACGCCAAAAGACATAAGGCGAAACCGCACAGAAAGTGAAGACAACCAACGGAGTTTCTGAGTTTAGTGCTCTGAGTACACCGTGAGCTGTGTATTTCTTCTGAATCGTGTTTCGATGTTCCGATTGCCTACGATGAATGATATCTTACTACAAAGGATACTCCAGTTGCGTTCACTTTTGGTGCTGCTGAGCCGTATGCCTTTTCGCGTGTGCTTTTAACTGCTATGACGGAGACTGCAACTACCTTTGTATGGATCTTTCGATGAGATAAGTTTTAATTCGGATGATTCCACTGGCATGGGCGGTTCAGCAATTATGGACTAATTCGTTTTCGGTGATACCGGGGCCTTCGATCAATAATAACCATAGCCACCCTTAAAAGGAAGTTACGTCGGTGTGTATACGTTCTGTTTCCGTTTGCAGTAGAACTGCGATATTATCACATTTCGGTCCAACACATCCGACTTCAACATGACATTTTTGAGTACCGGGATGTCTTCCTTCTCGATCCCTACTAATTTGCAGGTTAGTCTGTTCCAAGGGGCACTGCGAAAAGGCGAATTTGTGTCTGAATGGTTCCGGTTCACCGATCCTTGCGCAAGTCAACAGCTATAAAGCGTCGTCAACTTCGGCTCTGTTGCTGTCAGGCGCCATGGCCTCCATTAAACCATTTTAACAAATCACGTGACTTATGTTTCTACCAACCACGATTTTCTCAAGCTCTTCACAATTTTACCCTATCGACATTCCTCGCTAACTTTCCTCAACCTTCTCGTTGCCTCACCTCATTAAACAAACGTTTTGTCTATTTATGTGTCAATTTAATTTTACTTGCACTTTTTTCCATTACTTTGTTAACATTGAGTTCAAGATTCTGTTTGCCCGGAATGTTGTCTTTACTTAATTAGATTATGTCTGTGGTATTCAAAGAATCCTTCTGAGCCTACACCATTATATAGCACAAGAGATCACATTGCATGTGATTAACGTTCATACAGAAATATTACATCAGGCTTTTGAAAACTCCAGGAGCCAAGTACAGTTATCTTTGTTTTTCATTCTCTGAAAGTTTACGGTTATCAGATTGAAATGCAAAAATTAAATAAACACACACACATGCATACTACGTAAATATGCATACATACATCATACGCTCATATTTAAGTCTCCACACGCTAAGTGAAGGACATACTGGAGAGGAGTTCTAAGCTCCTCATAGACGAGTTCGATGTGCACTGTGGATATTCCGTCCACAAGACTAAAACTACATATACACAAACACACGCACAAGTACACACACACACACACATACACATACATACATACATACATACATACATACATACATACATACATACATACATACATACATACATACATACATACATACATACATACATACATACATACACACACACACACACACATACATACATACATACACACATACATACATACATACATACATACATACATACATACATACATACATAAACACACACTCGCACGTATTTTCCATTTTGACATAATTTCTTGTTCATTATTTAATTTCTCTTTGATAAATGCGACAGCAATGTGTTCCCCTCTCTCGCAATATCAGTAATAACTCTTATTTCCCCTCTCTCGTAATATCAGTAATAACTCTTATTTCCCCTCTCTCGCAATATCAGTAATAACTCTTATTTCCCCTCTCTCGTAATATCAGTAATAACTCTTATTTCCCCTCTCTCGCAATATCAGTAATAACTCTTATTTCCCCTCTCTCGTAATATCAGTAATTACTCTTATTTTCCCTCTCTCGCAATATCAGTAATAACTCGTATTTCCCCTCTCTCGCAATATCAGTAATAACTCTTATTTCCCCTCTCTCGCAATATCAGTAATAACTCGTATTTCCCTTCTCTCGTAATATCAGTAATAACTCTTATTTCCACTTCTCTCGTAATATCAGTAATAACTCTTATTTCCCTTCTCTCGTAATATCAGTAATAACTCTTATTTCCCCTCTCTCGCAATATCAGTAATAACTCTTATTTCCCTTCTCTCGTAATATCAGTAATAACTCGTATTTCTCCTCCCAAGCAACGTCAATAATAACTGGTATTTTCCCCTCTGGTTCCTGATAACAGTCCTACCTGATGATTATATTGGCTCTAGCCTGGATTACCTAGTCTTGCTCAACAACTATACAGCTTTAGTTGAAACTGTCATCAGCACAAGTCTCATGTTTATATAGATCCTGAGATCGATGATCCACATAACGTTAAGCCCACCGTTCCTGACGTTATCAAGCCAATGGGGTATTTTGTGTTTAGAAATCTCGTATTATTCTATTTATTTTTGGTTTCTTTGGCGTATTTTATTTGGAAATAATTTCTATATTTTGTGACATTAAATAAATCTCAATCTAGAACCTTTATGTTTCCTTTACCAACATCGCCAAGAATAATGACAACGTATTTGTGTGAGTTGTGAAGTGCGTTTGTGTTGATACTTGAAGTTTGTAATATCCTTAATATTATATTTCTTGCGTTAAAAATAACATCATGGATTTAATGTCTACTGGCATTCTCTGAAAAATCATCTCTGATCTTATCATCATCATCATCATGTGCCATAACAGTTGGCGTAGGCGATCATGTCCTTCCAGGATCTTATATCCACCGTGCATCGTATCAATTCTGTTGTTTACTGTTTTCCATACCATAGCACCAAAATATCTAGTATCTTCCCTCTTTGTCGTCCGCGATCTCACTTTCCCTGTATTTTGCCAGTTGTAACCAAGTATTCCAACTTTCCCCTTCTCACGATGTGCCCAAACAATTTGTATTGTTTCTTTCTGGTGTTTTTTAGGAGCTCCCTTTTCGTAGTGACCTTTTTGAGAATTTCTTCATTGGTCTTTTTAGCCGTGCAGGGAATTTTCAGCATTCTTCTGAAAAATCTTATCTCTGTGGTGTCTAATCGTTTTTTTTCATTTGTTTGTTTACTGTCCGTGATTCGCTTCCATAGGTCAGATTTGGTTCTATATAGCACCGATGAACTCTCTTTGTCACTTCTATTGACAATGATTTATTGTAAAAGACGTTTTTCATTTTCTGAAATGCTATTTTGGCCTGAGCTATTCTGCTTTTTATTTCTGTGGAGCATCTTGTATCTGATGTTTTTATTGTGCCCAAGTATCTGACGCGTTGCACTTGTTTCAAATTTGTCCTGTTTACTTTTATGCTGTATGATGGTGATGATTGTCTCTTCGATATGACCATTCTTCTTCTTCTTCTACCTTTTTACCTTCTGTTTCTTGCCATTCTTTTAAGATCATTCCATGTCTTCCTCATCATCTTCATCTCTGCTTCTATCTGTCTTCTCCAAGAATTCCTTGGTCTTCCTCTTTGTCTTTTCCCCTGGGGATTCCAAAAAAGGGCATGTTGTGTAATACTCTCAGTTGGCTTCCGTAGCGTGTGTCCTATCCAGCGCCATTGTCTTCGCTGTATCTCTTTATCCACTGGTATTTGTACTGGTACATTTCAATAATTCTATGTTAGTGATTTTGTCCTGCTATTTCCATACTTTTATTCTGCGTAAACATCCATTAATGAAAGTCTATATCTTCGTGATTGTCAATTTTATTGTTCTCCATGTTTCACAGCCATATAATAGGACCAACTTAACATTTGAGTTGAATATTTTTATTTTTGTATTTAACCTAATTTCTTTGGATTTCCATGTTTCCCAGTGCAATGAAAGCTCCTCTTGCTTTTGATACCTTTATTTTGGTATCATTATCTGTTCCTCCCTCTTTATCTATATTACTGTCCAGATATATGTAAGATTGTACGTCAAGTAGAGATATTTCTCCTAGTTTTATTTGGTTATTGCCGACTGTATTAATTCTCATAATGTTGGTCTTATCTCTATTAATCTTCAGTCCTAGCTGTTGTGATCTCTCATCAAGTATGCCCATTTTATCCTGCATCTATTGATGGCTTTTATTATTTCTTCTTTGCTTGGTTTTCCACAGTTAACGTGTAACTTCTCTTCTGCTGGTAGTATATCTGGAGGATTATTTGAGCCGGGTCTGTTCAAAAAGTTCTTCAAAGTGCTCTTTCCATCTCTCCATTTGTTCCCTTATATTACTAAGCAGATTTCCTTTCTTATCTTTAATAAAGGCATTGATATGTTTGTATTTTCTACTTAATTTCTTTGTGCGGTTGTACAGTTCTTTCATATTCCCTTTATTTGCTGCTTCTTCTGCCTCTTTAGCTAGTCCATCTTTATATTTCCTCTTATCCCTTTTAATGCATCTTCTCACTTCTTTGTTCACCTCTGTGTAAGCTTCCTGTGTCTTGGCTTTATTACTTCTCGTTTTGCTTTTATTTTTGTTCTGTTTCTTGTTCTTTCTTTCTTTAATTTTATCCAGGGTCTCTGCTGTCATCCATGCCTTATTCTGGCGTTCTCTTTTCCACCAGTGTTTCTTTGCATGTCTCTTTCCATATATCTTTTAACTGTTTCCAATGATCTTCTATATTTCCTTGTTCTTGCTCGATATGACCATTATTTCTGTTTTATTAATATTCAGAATCAGACCTTTGTTTTTGTTTTCTTTTACTACTATGTTTATAATTTCTTGTGATTCATTCTCTGTCTCAGCTATTAAGACTGTGTCGTCCACATATCGGAAATTGTTTATGTTGTGACCGCTGACTTCAATTCCTTTCATATCGGCTATTGATCTTATATTTTCGCTGTAAAGTGAAAACAAATATGGTGACAGAACACATCCTTGTCTGACTCCTTGTTTTATGTTTTGGATCTGTCCTGTTCGTTTGCTAATTCTTATGGCTGCTGTTTGTTGCCAGTATATATTTCCAATGATTCACAGATCCTTGCCATCAATTAATTTCTCTAGCATGATTATTTTCACATGCTTAACTTTGTCAAATGCTCTTGTGTAGTCTATAAAGTATATACAGATCTTTCTGTACCTCTATAGCCCTTTCTATCAATCTCTGATTTCACAGACGCCGTTTATTCTGTTCACAACATCGTTAAATCTACTGTCTTCAAAAATGTGGAGATAGTACCCTTTCCTAACGAAGTCATCGTTGTCCCTCGTTGTGACTTCCATTGAGTTTTAAATTATTCTGTTTAGTTAATTGTTCAATATGCACCATGATGTTTGTATGCGTGTCTATCATTATATATATATATATATATATATATATATATATATATATATATTTAGAAGCATCGGTGAGTGGTTAGTGTCCTGTGTTCACTCCCTAATCAGAAGGATCTAGGTTCGATTCACAAAAGTGGCAGATTTTTTTCGGACCAACAAATCTCTGGAATAAACCCAGCCTAAAAAAAAAATAGGTAGCATAGATTTTTCTGGAAAATAAAGGCGGCGTGGCGTGATACAGACAACATCTCTAAAAAATGTGCCGGGGTCATAGAAAAATATAGTCCTTGACATCATACGCCTATTTCCCCTGCTATACAATTCGTTCCCAACATGTGCTGGTCGTGGCCCCATTCACTTCTAGCTATACATTCCCTGCTATATAGCAAGGCATGGAGGGAACTATTACTTTATTTTCTTATGTATGTATGTTTGTGTAGCAGTAACCTCCGTCAGTCATAGTTGACTATGGTTTTTTCAGCGCTCCTAGAAATATTGTTTATTTTCTTTCCTTTCGCGATGTATTCTCTTTTTCTGTGAATCTGTCTGCTTCTTGTTTGAGGTAGAATAAACACATATAAATACACACGTGTACCCATCACTTGTTTGAGTCACTGGATGTATCTAACATACAATTGAATGCAGTTAGTGCTTAGCTTGAGTATTTGAAACTATGATAATATTCAGGTTCTGTGAGTGATTTTTGCTGCTATTTATTATCGATCTATCTTTCGTTCGCCTGAAGTATTGTCTATATCAGCAATGTCGTTTCCTGTATATATTTTACTGTCTTTTGTAATTCTTGCAGTGGCCCATATAGTTTTGCCTGTAGTGTTGTATCTATGGGCCAATGGATTTTCCTCAGTCCACTATATTTAGTGCAGTCTTGAAGTGTGTGTTCAACAGTCTGGGGCGCCTGTCCACATGTACAAGTAGTTGATGTGCCTATCTTGAATTTTGTATACATGTGACTATGGAGTCGATTGTGTCCTGTTTTGAGGCGTATAATGATAACTTGTTCATATCTATTCATATTATGAAAGGCATCCTGATTTGGGGCTTGTAGTCCTCTGATTGATTTGATTATCTGTTTCTTATGATGGTATGTAACCGGTGTATCTAGTTGTGTGCCTGTTGAACCTTCCTTTGCCAACTGATCTGCTTTCTCATTTCCTGGTATTCCACAGTGAGACGGGATCCACTGCAGGGCAACCCTGTGGTGCTTGCAGAGTTCAGTCAATAAGCTCTGCAGATGTGGTAATTTTCTGGATTGTAGTGCCTGGAGTACTGATCTTGCATCTGTCAAAAACACTACATGCTGTGGGCTAAGATTACTGTTCAGCAGTTTTTCTATTGCCAACTTTAATGCTTGTATTTCTGCATAATAATTGTGACAATATTTCCCTGTTGCTATTTTATTCACATCTCTAGTGTTATTTGGGTACTCTAAATATGCACCTGCTCCCCCATTCTTTACTGCATTCTGTGCTGATCAATCTGTGTACACACGAATCCATAGGTCTTGTGGGTAATCTTCATCCAGGAAACTGAATTATTGTTTTTCGCTATAGACTATTATGTTCTTCTTTGTCAACTATTCCTTTCACTTCTGTCCGTATTTGTATTGATAATACTGATTCCTCTGTCCAGGGAGTCTGTTCCGGTATGGGCAGTAGGGGGTTAACAACTCTTGGCATGTCTGGTGTTTGTCTACTAATACGCTTGGCTTGGTGGATAAAACTGCCATTTATTAATTGCTGCGTTCCATTATATTATTTTTTTCTCTTTTGAAGACCTAATGTAAACTTAAAAGAAAACAAATTATGTTTTAAAACAACTAAAAATTAAAAGAGAACTACTAACCACAATTAGAACAAGACAAATGAAATTTTTGGGGCACGTTAAAACACAAACAAAATAATATTGGAAGAGAAAATACAGGGCGACAGAGGCAGACCAAGACTAAGATGGACGAGTAATATCAAAAGATGATCAAGACAGCCTATGACAACCTACACCATCAAAGCAAGAGACAGAGCGGAATGGCGCTCCATGGTAGCCTACCTTTGATGCGGAGACGGCACTCGATGATGATGATGAATGTAAACTTACTGAATTACCATTTGTATAGATGTAAACTATTTTGTCTTCTGTAGACAAAAATCGAATACAATAACACGACGTAATAACCATTTGTGCATGTGTAGACCAAAACAGTTGTGGCTGGGTTGTCTGAAGGAAAGACGTCAGCCTTTGAGAAAAATGGTTCTGGACTCGAATCCCGTCAGGTGGGAATTGTTATATTCTAATCTAGATGTTCTTCTTGGCTTTGCCCTCTCTCAGTTTGTGGACAATAAGATCCGATATCTAGCTTTTTCCTATAATGGCAAAGAAAAAGAAAAAAAAACAGATTCCCGCGTGCACTTTAAAAACACTTGGCAGCTATAAATATAAAAGGGCAGACAAAAACTGGCTTGTGCCCGGGGGAAAAAAAGTAAGAGATAAATCTCCCCGATTAACCCCTTTACTTTGAAGGTTTCCGCTGCTGCTGAATATGTCATGCATCTGAGCTGTAAACATCTTCAGTGCTTTCGCCAGCGTGTGGCTGCTGTGCTGCAAACTGGAGAGTTTTTCTTTAAATATAGTCTCCGGATTACCCTCATCGGACAATCCACAACAGTCCATAAGCGCTCAGATCTACCCGACAAGATCCGCAATGTGAGCGAAAAAGTGGTTCACAAGTCCTGCCCCTTTCTCCACTTAGATTTCTTGAATGTAGGAAATAAGCATAAATGGTTTTGAGCTGCTAGACTAACGGAAAGACAAAACAAACAACACCGTTTCGGCAAAAGTCTTCATCAGGTATAACAAACAAACTAGTTTTAGTTTAAACCTGATGAAGGCTTTTGCCGAAACGTTGTAGTTGGTCTTCTCTTTCTGTTAGTTTAGCTACTCAATACCATTTTATGTTTATTTTCTTTGTTTTCAGCAGCTACACACGCGTCCCCGCATAGTATTTCATATTCTGTATATCTGGTATCTGTCCTTATCTCCTCTGAATCTGGGAAATATCCCTCCAGACTAAAAGCTGGGCGAGGTGTTGGTAAGATGATCTGAGCTCTGTCAAGTTGTCCGATGTGCAATGAAGATGATCTGAGCTCTGTCAAGTTATCCGAAGTGCAGTGAAGATGATCTGGACTCTATCAAGTTATCCGAAGTGCAGTGAAGATGATCTGGACTCTATCAAGTTATCCGAAGTACAATGAAGATGATCCGAGCTCTATTAAGTTATCCGAAGAACAATGAAGATGATCTGAGCTCTATCAGATTGTCCGATGTGCAATGAAGATGATCTGTCGACTAAACTACAATACATTGAAACCAAACAATTCTTTGTAAATGTAATAAAACCTGTTTATATTATCTTCATTATAGAGATTACATTTATCTACTATCTTATATTCTCCTATTGTTAAAAAAAATGAATGTCGGGGTAACAAATAACGTCCAATTATAGTAATGTAATAAATGTTCATTTTACAATGCAATAGCATTTGAATACGAGTTGGCTTGTACTCTTCCTCTCTGTTAGTGTCTGTTCAAACTCAGTGCGCCAGTAACACAGTTAGAAAGGAATATCTAGTGTGTTAAGTTTTAGGGGAAATACACACCTGCAGTGGTGGCTAATGAGCAATCTTTGAGATGATTGTACTGAAAGTGTTCTGAACACCTACTTAAGGGAATGCATTGAGTAAAAAAGTAAAAACCCCAGTCACGCCAAGTGGCGTATAGGGAATATGGTGTTAGTGACCATAAATTTTACAGATCTTCGGCACATGATTTTTGGGGTAATGTGGTCGATATTACGCCCGTGTCGCTTTACTTTCACAGAAAAAAATCCAGTACCCATTAAAGGCTGGGTGAACCCGGAAGCCGTCGGTTGGGATCGAACCCTACCCCTTGTCCTTTGTAGTCCATTGTCAGCCTAAGGCCGGTGATATCTCTTTGGCCCTTGTGAAGAGCCTTCTCTATTCATCACGTGTTGGGGGCCTCTGTAATAGATGTCCAGGACTCACTTTTCCTGTGCTACAGTTGCATTCATCAAAGGTTCCCATATTTAGAGATTTGAAAAGATGATGCTCCAATTTCTTGTGGCCTTTTCTTAGTGTTTTATTAAGTCTTAGCTGTTCTTTTCAGCTGAACCAACATGGATATTTTTCCTGGTAACTGGTGTTCTATATTCTATGTGTTCCAATTTGTGTTTCTAACAAACCTTTGGACACCGCAACTGCCTGTAATGGCGCTAGCTCTAAAATAAGTTTCTATTTTAATTTTAATTAAGTTTTTGTTTCAATCTTTGCTAGTTATTAATAGATCTAAACAAACATAGGAAGAAAATCATGATGGACAGAGCTAACGTTATTTTAACGTTTAAAGTGTCATTCCGAAATGAGTCCTGTTGATGCACATCTTTGATATCTCTTAACTGCTGCGTACATCTTTAGACGTCATTATTAGTAAGTTTGAAGAAAGCATTTGTCAACTGAAGGCTGGTGATATCTCCATATAGTTTGTCCCGGTGTGGTACCGGTGATGGCCACAATAGCATTCTCTCTTAATAAGTTGGGCATATTTGTAGCAAATTTTTGTCAGTCATTTTGACTTTACCACAGTTACATTCATCAGTGACTACTATACTTAGAGTGTTGAAAACGTGATACTTCAATCTGTTGTGGTCTGTTCGAAGTCTTAAACTTTTTACTTTTTCTATTGAGCTGGTGTAAGGTACCACTTTTCTGGTAGCCCTGTTGTTCTGTATTCCATTTGCCCATGTATTTGTTCCGGGTAAACCTCTTTGACTCATCATAAGTTGTACTTGTATCTGGCTGCTGTCATTTTCCACATTAATTCGCCGACCTGTCTGTCTCATCGTTTCTGGAGATATTGCCGTGAGGTGAAATCCATCGAATCACAGTTTTTCATCCCTGACAGAGCTTATAGACTGCATCTCTTAGATCAAGTCTTATTTGTCACTGCTCCTCAATCAATATCTATTATATTTGGAAAAGACCATTGACTACAAGGGATGAACAAACCATGAACTAACTAATTCGAGTCAGATTATATATAATTCGTCTACCTTTCAGCTCCCAGTGGAGCATAGGTCTTCGACAAACATTTTCCAAGCCGCTCTGTTTCTTGTCATTCTTTATGATCATTACATGTCTTCCCCATCATCTTCATCTCTGCTTCTATCTGTCTTCTCCAAGAGTACCTTGGTCTTCCACTTGGTCTTTTCCCTGGGGATCCCATAAAAAAGGCCTGTTGTGTAATACTCTCAGTTGGCTTCCACAGTGTATGTCCTATTCAGGGTCATCGTCTTCGCTGTATCTCTTTATCCACTGGTATTTGACTGGTACATTTCCATAATTCTATGTTAGTGATTTTGTTCAGCCATTTCCATCCTTTTATTCTGCGTAAGCATCCATTAACGAAAGTTTGCACCTTCATGATTGTCATTTTTGTTGATCTCCATGTTTCACAGCCATATAATAAGACTGACTTAACATTGGAGTTGAACATTTTTGTTTTAGTATTTAGTATTTTAGTATAATTAGTTACACTAAAAAGCTAGCCTGCGTTTGTAAAAGGATTTTTTAAAATTATGTAAATAAAGCAAATTTATATGTATGTAAATGAATTTTTGTTAAATGTATGTAAATGAATGTAAAAAATGGGAAGAACATTGATCAAATAGGCAAGAGCAGCAGGAATCAACTCCTTCAATGAGATAGAGTTGCTTGCACAGAATAGAGACAAATGGCGAGATTTGATAAAAGATGTTTAAAAGGATTGAAAATTTCTAGAATAAAAATTTAGATAAGAGAAAGAATATCTGGGTCTATGACCTATGGGCCGACAACGGCTCGAAAGGTCAATAGATAGATAGATAGATGGATGGATGGATGGATGGATGGATGGATGGATGGATGGATGGATGGATGGATGGATGGATGGATGGATGGATATAAATGAATGCTTCGACTGGTGTTAAATCCAAGTGTCTAGTCACACAATCTGTGCATGTGTGAGCGATCTGTCTGCAAAATTATATTTTTAGTGGTAGCAAACTGGCAGTTTGTGTTAGTACACTTACTTCTATTGGCAAGGCGTTGTGTCAAATAGTACGAGTTCATGTCTTGGCTCTGGCTGTCTCATGTTTTCTGTTGTTATTTGTGGAATGTTCCCAGTGCCATTTGAAGTACCTGAGCTCCTGAAATTTGTATTCTCCTCCACTACTCTAGGTGCAGCTGATCGCTTTCATTACGCGAAATATTTAAGTCTAACCTAGGATAGAAAAATATGTTCTATACCACATTTTTTATTTGAACTGGTATTGCTTGTGATGTGCGCATGCGCGTTACAAACACTTAACAATAAGAGGAAGGGTGTGTTGTTACCCAGTTAAAAGTCATTAAAATGTTATACACACAAAAAAGAGAGGCGTAACAGACTAAATTAAAGGAGAGGAGAGGTACTAGAGAAATTAACGATTATGCTCGTTCTTGTTGCTAATGTGTTTAGTCTCTATCTTTCCTCCTATCATAGCTTTGTATCAGTGCAGGTATGGTTGTATCAGGGCAGGTATGGTTGTATTAGAGCAGGTATGGTTGTATCAGGGCAGGTATGGTTGTATCAAGGCAGGTATGGTTGTATTAGGGCAGGTATGGTTGTATCAGGGCAGGTATGGTTGTATTAGGGCAGGTATGGTTGTATCAGGGCAGGTATGGTTGTATCAGGGCAGGTATGGTTGTATCAGGGCAGGTATGGCTGTATTAGGGCAGGTATGGTTGTATCAGGGCAGGTTTAGTTGTATCAGGGCAGGTATGGTTGTATCAGGGCAGGTATGGTTGTATCAGGGCAGGTATGGTTGCATCAGGGCAGGTATGGTTGTATCAGGGCAGGTATGGTTGTATCAGGGCAGGTATGGTTGTATCAGGGCAGGTATGGTTGCATCAGGGCAGGTATGGTTGTATCAGGGCAGGTGTGGTTGTATCAGGGCAGGTATGGTTGTATCAGGGCAGGTATGGTTGCATCAGGGCAGGTATGGTTGTATCAGGGCAGGTACGGGCGAGGGAAGAGGATGGCAAGACACCAATCATCAACTGAGATTAAACTCCACCTCCCAGTGACGCTCCCGAAAACAGACTAACCAGTCTGGCTAAATGGTTAGGGATCGAGAATGAAGGCAATCTGGTGCTCAAAAAAACCGTGCTGAGGTCGGATGTGTTGGGTTGAAAAGCACAAATATAATATGCTGCAAACCACAGCACACCACAGTACACCACAGTACACCGCAGTACACCACAGTACACCACAGCACACCACAGTACACCACAGTACACCACAGCACACCACAGTACACTACAGTACACCACAGTACACCGCAGTACACCACAGTACACCACAGTGCACCACAGCACACCACAGTACACCACAGTACACCACAGCACACCACAGTACACCACAGCACAGCACAGTACACCACAGTACACCACAGTACACCACAGTACACCACAGTACACCACAGCACACCACAGTACACTACAGTACACCACAGTACACCGCAGTACACCACAGTACACCACAGCACACCACAGTACACCACAGCACACCACAGTGCACCACAGCACAGCACAGTACACCACAGTACACCACAGTACACCACAGCACACCACAGTACACCACAGTACACCACAGCACACCACAGTACACCACAGCACACCACAGTACACCACAGCACAGCACAGTACACCACAGTACACCACAGCACACCACAGTACACCACAGTACACCACAGTACACCACAGTACACCACAGCACAGCACAGTACACCACAGTACACCACAGTACACCATAGCACACCACAGTACACCACAGTACACCACAGCACACCACAGTACACCACAGTACACCACAGCACACCACAGCACACCACAGCACACCACAGTACACCACAGCACACCACAGCACACCACAGCACACCACAGTACACCACAGCACACCACAGCACACCACAGCACACCACAGCACACCACAGTACACCACAGCACACCACAGCACACCACAGTACACCACAGCACACCACAGTACACCACAGCACACCACAGCACACCACAGTACACCACAGCACACCACAGTACACCACAGCACACCACAGTACACCACAGCACACCACACCACAGCACACCACAGTACACCACAGCACACCACAGTACACCACAGCACACCACAGTACACCACAGCACACCACAGTACACCACAGCACACCACACCACAGCACACCACAGCACACCACAGCACACCACAGCACACCACAGTACACCACAGCACACCACACCACAGCACACCACAGCACACCACAGTACACCACAGCACACCACACCACAGCACACCACAGCACACCACAGCACACCACAGCACACCACAGTACACCACAGCACACCACAGCACACCACAGCACACCACAGCACACCACAGTACACACACCACAGTACACCACAGCACACCACAGCACACCACAGCACACCACAGTACACCACACCACAGCACACCACAGCACACCACAGCATACCACAGTACACCACACCACAGTACACCACATCACACCACAGTACACCACAGCACACCACAGCACACCACAGTACACCACAGTACACCACACCACAGTACACCACACCACAGTACACCACAGCACATCACAACACACCACAGCACACCACAGTACACCACAGTACACCACACCACAGTACACAACACACCACAGCACACCACAGCACACCACAACACAGCACATCACAGCACACCACAGCACACCACAGCACACCACAGCACACCACAGCACACCACAGCACAGCACACCAAAGCACACCACAGTACACCACAGCACACCACAGCACACCACAGCACACCACAGTACACCACACCACAGTACACCACAGCACACCACAGCACACCACAGCACACCACACCACAGCACACCACAGCACACCACAGCACACCACAGCACACCACAGCACACCACAGTACACCACAGCACACCACAGCACACCACAGCACACCACAGTACACCACAGTACACCACACCACAGTACACCACACCACAGCACACCACACCACAGCACACCACAGTACACCACAGCACACCACAGCACACCACAGCACACCACAGTACACCACAGCACACCACAGCACACCACAGCACACCACAGCACACCACAGTACAGCACATCAACGCGCTTGCGCGGACGATGAAGAATAGTAAGCGTGAGATATTCGCCGAAGAAAAAGAATATGTTGTGCATGTGTTCGTGCTTACGTGCGAATTGTTATGGGGATGGACATATGGGAGGAAGATAACCAACGATTGTAATTATGAAAAAAAGGAAGAAACTGTCCTTAAAAATAAAAAGAAATACATAAAACTGACAAGCAAAACGCTTCGATTTTCTCATGAAAATGGAGCTCCAAAATTCCAAGACCAGAATTCATAGGGCGAAACGGTGGGAGTGGGTGAAATGTTGGAGGAAGCGACATATATCTTCAGAGCTGGCTAGTCCAAGAATTAGCAGGACCAACAATACCACAGCGGCTCAGGCTAACATTATCTGCAATGGTTGAGTGGTTAGTGAGCTCGCTTCTGTATCAGAAATGTCCAGGTTCGTTTTCTCGACGTAGGAGATTCTTGTTTTTAAGCGACACGGGTTTCGAAGTTCCCCAGAAGCTGAAAATATGTACTCTCGTTGTGTGTGTATGTGTGTGTGTCAAAGTAAAGTGACTTGGCTTGATAACAACATTACACGCACATAAATTACACTGTCTGTCATTACAAATTATGAGCACTGCTCCACATATCAAATAAGACCAAAGACCTGTAATTTTGACTTAACTTATAACCGCATTGCAACTCATTTGAGGCAGCTTAGTAAATTATAGCCCCTTACAAGGCATCATGGCATTTTGGGATTTGATAACGTTACATAAGAAGGTATAACTTTAACAGTTAAATATTTTCACACAATTATTGTCAATAAATGTTGCAACATTATCAATGTCTCCTCAGGTACCTCGGTGTTGCTTCTCTTGCGGGTTCTCTACATGACGACACCTGTAGCGAAGTTCCAGGACTAGTTCACGAGCAGCTACAGGTATGCAAGGACAATCCCCAGTCTTTGCTTTGTATCAGTGAGGGTGCTAAACGAGGTATCCTAGAGTGTCAAAGTCAGTTTCGCTTCGAGAGGTGGAATTGCAGCACTCAAAAGAATTACACGGTCTTCGGGCATGTTCTTAAGAAAGGTGGGGAAATGGTTATATTGTCAAACATTTATAATTTATTTAGTTATCTTTATATGCCTGCAAAAATACATATCTATAACGCCATGTTTGTCTGTCTGTCCGTCATCCTGTTACGTGTTTGTATGTTCGTATTTATTTTCTCCATCTTACAATCTTTTGTCTCTGTCCTCTCTGGTTTGTTAATGGGACTCATATCTGTATTGCTGACTTGTCTGTCTATGAGGCTGCCATTGTTCATGCATCTATTCACTGATTCATTCATCTATGGCTGATTTGTTTTTTATTTTCAAAGCTGTATCTCCATTATTGCTAATGACGTCACACTGATAGCACCATTTAGTTCACCAGTTTGTTGGGGACAAGAGGTCAAGTTCAGTCCTGACAGGTGGCTTCTTGGTTCACCCAGAATTAAATTGCGAACACAAGTTTTTTTTTTTTCTTTCATGTGAAAGATGCACCGTACTAGCGTAATGCTCACCGCTTACACATTAGTGGCTCTATGGTAACATAAATTATGGACACTAACACCATATTCCCTAATAAGGCAGACACGAGGGGTGACAGTGCTCTTTCTATGCCTTTTATAGCGCCATTATAGTTTTACATTATTTCTCTTATTTACTTGTCAACCTTTCTTTCAGACGTTCACCGACCACTAATAAGAGATTGAATAGTTCTCTTCGTCATCCACCCTTAAAAGTACGTTAAGTAGGCTCAAATGTGTTACGCTATGGTTTGCAATATCAATGTGAGATTCGCACCTTTCGGCCCAAGACATCCAATTTCAACCTCAAGTCTTTGAGTACCAGTTTTCCTTACCTCTCGACCTCTACTCAGTTGGCCAGATAAAACTGGTTAGTCTGTTGCCAGGGACAACGCGAAGAAGTGTAGAAAGATCTGAGCAAATCTGGCTCATCGATCTTGGAATCAGCAGTCAACTATGAGTCTGTCCACTTTCTGCCTTGATGTTGATATGCACCTCCCCCGCGGCTCCCCCCCCCCCCCCCCAAATGTCATTCTAAGTGTTTATTAACCAGACTCGCTCTTCCCCTCTTTCGTATAACAAAGTGACAAGATACATTCATTCCCATTCTATAAATATATATTCTAGACATTTCTATTACCTCCTACACCAGACTTCAGACTTGACTTATTGAATCACTGGTTCTTATTCTTTGTATTCAGCGTCATAACTAAAGGTTATATTTGCTTCGTATGTGATCATATCTCATCACAGAACATTTTTTTTTAAAAACCTTGCCTTGGATGTCCACAGTGGTTATTGCGGGCAGAACTTGATACTTTCCATTTGACCCTGCAGATAAATGAATTGACAATGCTTTTAGTTACATATAGGGTTAACATACGTTCCTGTTTGACCGAGGATGTTCCCGTTTAACATAGTTATGTTTGTCCAGGTTTCAATCAGTTTATTAAAATTAATGTGTCCCGTTCGACAATGTTAGATGCATGCCGACTCATTCTCATGCAAATGGATTTCATGCAAAATATTGGAGAAAATAGTGAAAAAATAAACCAGGGAAGTGAAAAATAAGAAGTTTTTATGAAATAAAATACCTTAGCCTATGGAATAAGGAAGCCGCTATAGCTCAGTGGTTAGTGAACAGAACTACAAAGGACAAGAGGCCGGGTTCGATCCTGATCGACGACTTTCGGGTCCACCCATAATTAAAAGGGTACCTGATTTATTTTCTTGGAAAGTAATGCGACACGAGCGTAATACCGACCACATTAACGCAACAATCATGTGCCGAGTATCTATACAAATTATGATCGCTAACACCATATTCCCTACATGACACTAGGCGTGACGGGGCTCTTTACTTTACTTTTACTATGAAATGAGGGTTTCAGGTTGGCAAAAAACTTTGTGTGGTTAAATTCTTGAGACATATCTTCTTGGCCTAGTGTTGACCAGTCTGTAGTTACGATCAACCAAGGTTATGAAAGCATGTAGTAAACAAAACATCGATGGATTTTTTGATGACTCTGTAATTGCAAAGAGTTGTGGGGTTTCTTAGGCACAAAAGGGGGCCTCGGTAACCTAGTTGAGGAAAACCACCCGACTGGTTTACCGACGTTCAGACAGCCCGTGTTCGATTCCCATTGGAAGCGGTGTGAGCTGTACTCGTGGTTAGAAAAAAAATACCCCCGGTCGACCTAGCCGCTGACAGAGATGGGTACCAGGGTAGTACTCTGGAAAGGTGGGGAATGCTGCCTCGCATCGTGAGTTTCGATGCTTGAGGCGACACGGTCCATAAGTCTCCGAATACTTCTGGATAGACGGCCGACCACATATGTGTGAAAACTCGCGTTCTAAGACACTGATTCAAGTCTCGTACTTTACTTTACATTGAGTGCAGGAATGTGGGCAACTCAAAAACTTGAAGTATGAAGAAAGTGGCAATGCGTTCTAGTCCGTTGCAAGGAAAGATACATATTGGTAAAAGAAAAAAAATATAACACTGAAATAGAATACATTCTTTGTCTCCCTTGTACTTCAGCGCTAGTTTAACGAGTGCTTTTTGTTATCAATTATGTTTGGTCAGAAGAGTAAATCAACATGCAGGAAGCCACAGTGACGGCTCTTCTGTTGACTACAAGAAATTGCGCAATACGCTGCTCAAAGTTTTTTGACAAAATCACGAAGAACATGGAATTTATATGAAAAGTAGATTTAAGTGAAGAATATAGAAGCAAAGCATGGTGTCCATACTCCGTCTAGTGTTATCCCAATTGGTCCTGGTTTCGGCGCTAAAAAAATTATGACATTTCCCGGTTTCAGCTCAGAAAATTATATATATATATAAGCACACACACAAATTCTTTTCCCTTATGGGTAAAAGAAGAAATGAAAAGAAATAAACAATCTAAACTCACAGCAATAGAGAGCGTACGTGGTATTGGGCCTAGAATATCAACAAACAGGACCTGGATCAATAGCAGATGAACAATAAATATCAACATCGACGGACGAGCAACATTTATTATCTGCCTTATTATTCAAGAACCATAACTTCTGGATAGAGCTGAAGAAAAGTAGTCCCTTGACGAGTAAAGTCTAAGGGGCGTGAAGTGGCTCAAATTTGCACAATTAAGCCGAAGTGTTGGTGTTCTTCGGTGCTCTTGATTAATTGTGATGAAGAAACAATATCGCAACACTTCAGGCAAGTCCATAGGTGCTCTCCTTTTGGGGGCATCGAAAGATGTGCAACAAAATGATTCTCTCGTGCTGGCTGTACTCTCGCCTTAACAATCGATTCATGCATCTTGTGTCACTTGCTCTACACGTCCTCTTAACCATCAACTCATGCATCTTGTGTCACTTGCTCTACACGTCCACTTAACCATCAACTCATGCATCTTGTGTCACTTACTCTACACGTCCACTTAACCATCAACTCATGCATCTTGTGTCACTTGCTCTACACGTCCACTTAACCATCAACTCATGCATCTTGTGTCACTTGCTCTACACGTCCACTTAACCATCAACTCATGCATCTTGTGTCACTTGCTCTACACGTCCACTTAACCATCAACTCATGTATCTTGTGTCACTTGCTCTACACGTCCACTTAACCATCAACTCATGTATCTTGTGTCACTTGCTCTACACGTCCACTTAACCATCAACTCATGCATCTTGTGTCACTTGCTCTACACGTCCACTTAACCATCAACTCATGTATCTTGTGTCACTTGCTCTACACGTCCACTTAACCATCAACTCATGTATCTTGTGTCACTTGCTCTACACGTCCACTTAACCATCAACTCATGTATCTTGTGTCACTTGCTCTACACGTCCACTTAACCATCAACTCATGCATCTTGTGTCACTTGCTCTACACGTCCTCTTAACCATCAACTCATGTATCTTGTGTCACTTGCTCTACACGTCCACTTAACCATCAACTCGTGTATCTTGTGTCACTTGCTCTACACGTCCACTTAACCATCAACTCATGTATCTTGTGTCACTTGCTCCACACGTCCACTTAACCATCAACTCATGCATCTTGTGTCCACACGTCCACTTAACCATCAACTCATGCATCTTGTGTCACTTGCTCCACGCGTCCACTTAACCATCAACTCATGCATCTTGTGTCACTTGCTCCACGCGTTCACTTAACCATCAACTCATGCATCTTGTGTCACTTGCTCTACACGTCCACTTAACCATCAACTCATGCATCTTGTGTCACTTGCTCTACACGTCCACTTAACCATCAACTCATGTATCTTGTGTCACTTGCTCTACACGTCCACTTAACCATCAACTCATGTATCTTGTGTCACTTGCTCTACACGTCCACTTAACCATCAACTCATGCATCTTGTGTCACTTGCTCTACACGTCCACTTAACCATCAACTCATGTATCTTGTGTCACTTGCTCCACACGTCCACTTAACCTTCAACTCATGCATCTTGTGTCACTTGCTCCACGCGTCCACTTAACCATCAACTCATGCATCGTGTGTCACTTGCTCCACGCGTTCACTTAACCATCAACTCATGTATCTTGTGTCACTTGCTCCACGCGTTCACTTAACCATCAACTCATGCATCGTGTGTCACTTGCTCCACGCGTCCACTTAACCATCAACTCATGCATCGTGTGTCACTTGCTCCACACGTCCACTTAACCATCAACTCATGCATCGTGTGTCACTTGCTCCACGCGTCCACTTAACCATCAACTCATGTATCTTGTGTCACTTGCTCCACACGTCCACTTAACCATTAACTCATGCATCTTGTGTCACTTGCTCCACGCGTCCACTTAACCATCAACTCATGCATCGTGTGTCACTTGCTCCACGCGTTCACTTAACCATCAACTCATGCATCTTGTGTCACTTGCTCCACGCGTCCACTTAACCATCAACTCATGCATCTTGTGTCACTTGCTCCACGTTCCATTTTCAACTTCCGCAGACTGAGAGCAATAGCTTTCTTATGTCTATTGAATCCTTTAACAGGCTACAGTCAATCCTTCATTTATCCTTAACTAAGATCCAGGTCTCCATCACTGAGGCATCAGCAGTCATGGCGTCTGTACTTTCATTACGTTATGACACCTGTGTTATTGTTATTGAGTTATTTGCGGGTCATCACTATTACACTTCGAACATGTCCATAGGTGCTCAGATCCCTTCCTCAGCAAGTCTCGCAGTGTCCAGCACCTGACGACTCCAGTTCTGTGTTGATTGATAAGTCTTCGAACACGCCCACTAAGTTTCTCATTTCTGGCTGTGCTCATCTTAACTCCCGTCTCTTTCATCCAAAGGAGTGACGTGGATTTGTGGTTGTCAAAGTCCTGTGCTCTTCCCACATCTCAGAGGGCACTGATGATGTCCGCCCAATCCATTAGTTGACCGTCCTCAACGACAGCGCAGCTAGCCAACCTGTCCGCTTTTTCATTTCCCCGTACACCTGTGTTACAGGTAGTAAATCCAAACTAGCCCTTAAGTTCTAGATACCTCTGTAATTGTCAACCACTCATATCGAGAACTATCCACTGATTGTGAATCCTCAACATCCATTGACAAAATCGCAACATTAAAGTCCTGCTTACTGAATTTCCAGATGTTCATTTAGACCTATCATCATCATCATCATGAGCCACCATGGCACGCCGTTCTACTTTCTCTCTCTCTCTCTCTTTCTCTCTCTCTTTCTCTCTCTTACCTCGATGTTCAACACTGTAGCTCATTTCCCAGCCAACCTCTTAATATCATATCTTCAATCCATTCAGGACTGAATTCACTTAAAGCTGAATATGCTATAGCGCCACACGAGGCCGAGGGGCCTCAAAGTTCAATTTAGCTGATGATCTAGCCAATTCTATAATAAGCTATAGCGCCACACGAGGCCGAGGGGCCTCAAAGTTCAATTTAGCTGATGATCTAGCCAATTCTATAATAAGCTATAGCGCCACAGGAGGCCGAGGGGCCTCAAAGTTCAATTTAGCTGATGATCTCGCCAATTCTATAATAAGCTAGAGCGCCACACAATCCGAGGGGCCTCAAAGTTCAATTTAGCTGATGATCTAGTAAATTCTATAATAAGCTAGAGCGCCACACAATCCGAGGGGCCTCAAAGTTCAATTTAGCTGATGATCTCGCCAATTCTATAATAAGCTAGAGCGCCACACAATCCGAGGGGCTTCAAAGTTCAATTTAGCTGATGATCTAGTCAATTCTATAATAAGCTAGAGCGCCACACAATCCGAGGGGCCTCAAAGTTCAATTTAGCTGATGATCTCGCCAATTCTGTAATAAGCTATAGCGCCACACAATCCGAGGGGCCTCAAAGTTTCATTTCGATTAGGATCTCGCCAATTGTCAAATCCGATACTGAATCAATTTGAACAATTTTGCCAGCCTTTTTTGTTTTTCCCTGTACTTTCTCATCGTAGATGACTTTCTGCATTTTGTTATGTATTTCTTTAATCCAAGTATTTGTAAAACAACTGCTATTTAAACACCCATTTTCCATCCACACGAAGACTGTTGATAAACATTCTATTGGAAATAACCTATAAGCCTTGTAACGCAAAGTTAGAGCTCTAACTAAATACACTGCTGACTTTAAGTGCTAATGAAACTTTCACATCTTACTGCATATTAAGGAGACACCGACTGCCTCTTTATGACTCATTCCCAATCACTACAGGCAGCCTAAGGCAAACAAATGTGTAAACCTCCAGGTTAATTTTCTTATTTTGTATCAACTTTTAAATATAACCCAAAAGAATGTTAGCACGCGCGCTGTTTTATACACGAAGAGAAGACAGAGGAGTGGTTGAATGATCTGTTTATTACGGGGGAAAATTTCTGCTCCAGTCTGAGATCTCGGAGAAATAAACTTGCCTGGGGTCTGTGAATGTTGATAGTGTGTGCGATCATTGGAGGTTGGCAGGCAGGGAACACTGTCAACAGATTAATAAACATGGTAAACTGTTACACGTTACCTAGTTCACCCGAGGCTTGTACGAGGAATTACCCGAGGGTGATGGGGGAAAATAGGTAGTTTTCTTTTGAGTTATGATGTCTGAGCTTGCGTTAAAGATTCCGGGTTTCCAAATGTGAAGAACCACGTCTAGATAGTGTAGATGGCTCTCTCTCTCTCTCTCTCTCTCTCTCTCTCTCTGCTATTTGTTGTTGAATACATATCGATACACTAGATATATCCGGTGCTAGTGTTTGTCTACTTAATCTAGCCTATGTGTGTATGTGTGCTTGTTCATTATTGTATTTATTTTCTGCCGGTGTGTATGTATGTATGTATGTATGTATGTATGTATGTATGTATGTATGTATGTATGTATGTATGTATGTATGTATGTATGTATGTATGTATGTATGTATGTATGTATGTATGTATGTATGTATGTATGTATGTATACTTGCAAGATCACACAAATTCACATTCAATTGTAAGAATACAAACGTTCACATGAACATTTAGAAGCACTAATTTCCCCGCGAGCGTATCACAAAGTCAATTGTCACATACAATAACACTCACTCTCATACACATACAACAGCGCCTGTTACAGCATGCAAGAATGCTTCATTCATTTCATTATCACAAGCACACGCACACACCCACACACACACATACATGCGCGCACAAAATACGCTAATTATCAGCATATAATTTTGAAAGCAAAACAATGATCATATACACACATGTATATATTATATATATTATATATATATATATATATATATATATATGTTATATATATATATACACACATAGACACACAGATAATAGTCTTGGGAAGATAATAATGGAGGGCATAGTCCCAGGTAAACGAAAGAGAGAAAGTTCTAGTAGAAGATGAGAGCTAAACATAAAGGACAAGCTGGGATTGACTGCTGCAGATGCTGTGCATCTCACAATGGACAGAGAAAACTTCAGAGCTGTTAAGAGTGCATGGTTCCAACATGAACAAGCTAGAAGCCTATATCTATGGCTTTTATGTGCAACATAAGAGAACATGTGAGAAATATTATTACACGTTCATGTATGTGCTCTCATATATATGTGCATATCTTAAGAAAAATCATTTCCACTTAGAAAACAATGGATTTCAAAGTGCACTTAAAAGTACTCACATGAGCTTATAAAATCCATACACTCTCACACAGATTTTAGAGCAATAATTTTTTTCTGGTAAATAGTACACATTTAAGCGCATGTCATCATCATCATGTCTCTCCACAACTTTCAATCTCTACAGTTATTTATAATTTCTGTTGTTGACCTACTGCAAATCCATTCTCTTAAACGTTGTGGTATCTTTTCTCTATGCTTCCCTTTATCTCTTCGTCCCGCAATTTTCCCAGTTGTCCCAGTATATTCCAGCTGTTCCTTTCTCATTACATGGCCAATTAGGATGATTATCTCTTCCTAATATTGTAGGCGCATATACAAATATATATGATACAATTCACATATTAGCGAATATATAATAAATATGTTAATCTGTACATTCACATTAACACAGATATAGTCATATGTCAACACAAACATTCACATATCAGTGAATATAGAACTCTCTCATCGCATATATTCATATATATCACATATTCATTTATATATATGCACAAGTGTGTGTGTGTGCTTATAAATGAATATGTGCTACTCACATATGCATATCGATACACACAACCACATATCGTACACACACATTGCAGCACATATACATGTTTATTAACACTCATTTCCACGAATAAATACATACTAACTAGCGCAACTTAACAATCTCAGCCGTATGTACTACCACACACACAAGTAGAGGCCCTGCCAGTGTTTCCAAGTTTCAAAGCCGGTTTTACCATCAGGCGAACTTAACTGATCGTCTAGCGGTGCTAATATATGGCACGCCAGCCTTTCTAGAGAAAGATCAAATATATATCGCTTTGAATCGTTTCGATATTTTAAAATAATTTTGACAAAGACTGTTCTTTTTATTCTTAATCCTGACCTCCGGTCGCAGCATAGGACACTCATAAGAGATCTCCACCCATCATAGGACACTCATAAGAGATCTCCACCCATCATAGGACACTCATAAGAGATCTCCACCCATCATAGGACACTCATAAGAGATCTCCACCCATCGTAGTACACTCATAAGAGATCTCCACCCATCATATGACACTCATAAGAGATCTCCACCCCTTAATTGGACACTCATAAGAGATCTCCGCCCATCATAGGACACTCATAAGAGATCTCCACCCAATCAGGTCCGGAGCAAGCATGGACAACTCTCGCCAGGACTTGCCAGCCCATTTCATTTCATAATGTACGGTTCGTCGCCATGTCTCAAATAGTCTGCCTCTTCTTCGTTTGCCTGGTGGTGTCCATGTTAACGCTTTGTGCGAATGTCTGATTTGTTCCATTCGTAGAACGTGACCAAGCCATTCCCGGGAAAATCCTATCACTTCTGGATTGATGTTGTTAATGCCTGAACTTCTGGCCACTTTTTTTTTTGTTAGTAATTTGTTGATCACAATAGATGTTTAGAATCTTCTTAAGACAGCGACCTTCAAATCCTCTTAGTAGAATTTATATCTTATGGCTCATTCTCCACGTTAAACTACATTAAAGAGCTTAAATGTTTGTATCTTGATCGTATTCATATGTGTAGATATTGTATAGAAGCGACAACAATTCTCTTTGCCTTGGAGCCTAAATTTCAATGCCTATGAGTGCTTAAATTGTCTTTGCCTAGGGGCATCAAATATTCTTGTAATGGCTTTGCAAAGTTTTTACACTGTGAACACTCTCTTCTCGATGATGTCGTCCGATATTATCGCCCATGCAGCCGACTTGGCTCGCACTGGAGTTCGACTTTGGTAATGCCATAACTGACAATGCAAAATGGCTGCATGTCATCCTCCTCTTGCAGAGACTAACGTAGTCGTTTAAACCATTTCTGTTTCTTTGTTTAAAATATGGGTTTTTTTTCGATTAAACTTGAGTGAAGAAATGACTGTGTACTCTCTTATCGATGAAAGTCGTTTTGAATTGCCGCTTGAGTCACCGATTAGGACTGCACGGTAGTCGACCTTGTCAACAGAATTTGCCAGAATTTAGTGGCTTTGGCGGGAGTTGTAACGTGAAATAGTGCAGCAGATATGGGGAATTCCCAGCGGATATGGGGAATTCCCAGCGGATATGGGGAATTCCCAGCGGATATGGGGAATTCCCAGCGGATATGGGGAATTCCCAACTCTAATTAAACATTCCATGAACAGAACAAAGCAGAATTTCACTAAACTTAGATCTTTTTGTGTATTCAAACAAGAAGGTGAAGTGCCACGTGACACTGTCTTAGTATAATAGTGATGGCTCCATATAGAAGAACAGTATAAAGAACACATTATAATTTATACGAGTACACCCGGACGTAATCCCTGCATATTCTTGAAATCTTCCAGATAACTCTAGTAACTCTCTCTTTCTTGTTCTTTCTAGTTCTCTCTTACACTCTCAGTTTTCTCTCTCCTCTGTCACTAGATAAAACACAGACCAACTCTTGGGCGTCACTGGATATTTTAAGCATTTTTGTTTCAGTTAGCCACGCTCATACAGTCATCACTCACCTTCCACTTCCCCGATTCATTTTAATTATTGTCCCTGTTTTTGTTGTCGTCTTACAGCCGACGTCTCCATTAGAGACACTAAATAGCCACAGGCAGTTCTGTACTGAGGTTTAGTACAAACAGAAATATCAACAACCTCAGTACAAGCACATCGAGACACCTCATGGTTTTTTGTTTATTTTTTTGTCTTCTGTGATTTGGTTGAGGAAAAAGGGTTGGGGAAAAGGAAAGGAAGGGGGGGGGGGGGGGGGGGGGGGG